>JAPDNY010000003.1:103816957-104216957 GCA_029375565.1 Gekko gecko | reverse complement strand
TATGGGTGCCAGAATCAGTGCCCACCGTTTTTCAGGTGGGAAGCAGCTGCCACACAAAACGGGCTTAGCTGGACTCCAGACGAGACAGGCGTGAGTGGCTGCGGCTGTGAGCCCCAGATGGGGTGGGCAGCTAAAGCAGCAGTTGTATCAGGAGCCTGCTCTTTTCCTCCTTCCCCACCCCTCCACTGGGGCAGGGCTCTACGCAGTTGCGAAGACTAACCCTGGATGAACTGATGAAAGAAGGAACGGGCAGGCAAGGCAAGGCAGGGCAGAAAAAGAAAAAGGCAGGGGTGGCTGCAAGAAAGGAAAGAAAATTCATTCATGATTTGGAGTGGGGAGTAGGCAGTGAAGTGGCTAAATTGGCAGATGATCCGAAGATGTTTAGGGTGGTGAGAACCAGGGAAGATTGTGAGCAGGGCCGGCCCCAGGTGTCTGGGTGCCCTAGGCAGGACAGTTTGGGGTGCCTATCCCACCGGGGATGCCAACCTCCTGATGGGGCCTGGAGACCGGGGGGGCGGTGGAGTGCCGGCTTTCCTGGGCACTCCACAGCTGCAGGACTCCCAGAAAAGCCAGGGAAGGGGCGGGGGTTCTAGCCTCCACCCCTTCCTTCCCAGAACTGGCTTTCCCTCCCAGCCCTTCCCTTTGAGCCCCAGTGGGTGCTCAAAGGCAAGCTGGCCTCTTTCCTTTGAGCCGAGTGCCGGCTTGCCTTTGAGCACCCGCTGGAGCGCTCTTTGCTGCCGGCCGCCGACCCCGCCTTCTCTCCCCCCTAGGGGGGAGGGCAGGCAAGCTCTGCCACCGCCTCCTGAGCCCCGCTGGGTGCTCTTCGCTGGCGGCGGTGGTGGGGAGGCAGCAGCAGTGGCGGTGGTGGTGGGGCTTTTCACAAGGGGACTGTTTGGCACCCCTGTGGGCCTGGCGCCCTAGGCGAGCCAGCCATGATTGTGAGGCACTCCAAAGGGATCTGTCGAGGATGGGCGAGTGGGCGTCAATGTGGCAAATGGGGTTCAATGTGGTCAAGTGCAAGGTGATGCACATTGGAGCCAAAAATCTTAACTATAAATACACGTTGATGGGGTCCGAACTGGCAGAGACTGACCAAGAGAGAGATCTTGGAGTCATGGTAAATAACTCACTGAAAATGTTGAGACAGTGTGCGACTGCAATATGAAAGGCCAATGCTAAGCTGAGGATTATTAGGAAGGGGACTGAAAAGAGATCAGCCAACATCATAATGCCCCATAATGGTGCGACCTTATTTGGAGTACTGTGTACAGTTCTGGTCACCACACCTTAAAAAGGACATTATAGCTTTGGAAAAAGTGCAAAAGAGGGCAACTAGAATGACAAAAGGGTTGGAACACTTTCCCTATGAGGAAAGGTTGAGGCGCTTGGGGCTCTCTAGCTTGGAGAAACGATGGCTGAGGGGTGACATGATCGAGCTTTATAAGATTATGCATGGGATAGAGCAGGTAGAGAAAGAGGTACGTTTCTCCCTTTCTCACAATACAAGAACTTGTGGGCACTCAGTGAAATTGCTGAGTGGTCGGGTTAGAATGGATAAAAGGAAGTACCTCTTCACCCAAACAGTGATTAACACATGGAATTCACTGCCAGAGGAGGTGGCAGTTACTACAAGCATGGACAGCTTCAAGAGAGAATTAGATAAGCATATGGAGCAGAAGTCCATTAGTGGCTATTAGCCACAAGGTATAGATAGGAACTCTCAGTCTGGGGCAAGGGATGCTATGTATTCTTGGTGCTTGGGGGGCAAAAGGGGGAGGGCCTCTAGTGTCCTGGCCCCACTGTTGGACCTCCTAATGACACCTGGTATTTTTGGCCATTGTGTGACATAGAGTGTTGGACTGGATGGGCCATTGGCCTGATCCAACATTGGCTTCTCTTATGTTCTTATAGGAACTCTCAGGCTGGGGTAAGGGATGCTCTGTATTCTTGGTGCTTGGGAGGGTCAACATTGGGAGGGCTTCTAGTGTCCTGGCCCCACTGCTGAACCTCCTGATGGCACCTGGTGTTTTTGGCCACTGTGTGACAGAGTGTTGGCCTGATCCAACATTGGCTTCTCTTATGTTCTTATGGTCTTAAAAAGGGGGAACTGGGTACTGGATGGAGTCAAGGAAGAAGGAAAAACGGGAAAGCTGCAAGTGTGAAGGAAGGAGGAATGCGAGAGAAAATGGTAGATGGGTAGGATGGAACCAGGGTGGTAAGCAAGCTGTGAGGGCTGTGATGACAAGGGAAGGAGGGGAAATGGGGACAGGTTGGGGAGGATGATCAGCTGGGAGGGAATGAGATTCCCCTTGTGGTGGTGATGATATTAATATATCTAAATCTTGGTGTGGCCAAGTCTGTGGATACTTAAATCTGGAGACTGGAGCCATGAACAGACAAGACGGATCTTTCTATAAACTGTAGAAAAGCCCCAGGTTTGCAGAAAAATGTGAAATCTAAAAAACAACAACACACCACTGGGAGGGTCAGCCAGGCCCCCAACAAGAGAAGCAGGGCCTGCAGCATCATGAAACAGATGCCCTCTGTGGCCATTGCTGGGCAGGCACTATAATATTGCCAGTTGAAGCCCAGGTTTCTGTCAGTAAAAGGCAGGGAGAGAGGTCAGAACCCTTTCAAGGCCTGTTTTGGCCTGTGAGGGTGGACTTATCAGGGCCTGGCTTAGCAGCAACCACGGGCACCTTGATACTACAGGAGTTCCCTGGCTCATCTAGGACTGGCTGCCCACTACTGGTCAACAGCAGTCACCACACGAAAGCCAGTGTGATGCTGGAGTGAGTGTTTCAGACGAGTATCAGAGAAACCACTTTTCAAATCCCCACTCTGGCATGGAGCCTTGTGGGGTATCAAGATTACATCTTTCTCTGAACGTATGTAGGTTTCACCATAGAAGGACTCTTGTGATGTTATCTGCTCTTCCTTCACCCTACATGCATTTCACAGGGACAAAGAATATGATTTCTATGAGTAAAATTATAAGTTAATGTTATAGCCGGCAAAGTGGCTAAGCCAATGCCTGATGTATTTCCAGGTACAACCACTGTTCCCACAACTACCACCACCACCACAGCTACCCCAAACAACCCAGAGACAAGGACTACTATTTCAAATCCCTCAGGTTCATCAGTAACAACTGGGATAAATAACACTCTATCTACAACTTCATCTGGATCCTCAACAATACCTCCTACAAGTACAACTAGAAATATTGGCCTCACAGGAAGTCCTGGGACAAATGCATCACCTGGACCCATCATCCCACCTTTGGTAACTACAGTGACGTCTCCAGTCATCACAGTGAACTCTTCACAGTCTCAGACCACCAGATCTCCCACAACGGGGGAAGCCAAGCAGGCAGAACTAGTAGTGCTGGCCTCACAGGAACTAGTAGTGCTGGGACAAATGCATCACCTGGACCCATCATCCCACCTTTGATAACTACAGTGACATCTCCAGTCATCACAGTGAACTCTTCACAGTCTCAGACCACCAGATCTCCCACAACAGGGGGAAGCCAAGCAGGCAGAACTAGTAGTGCTGGCCTCACAGGAACTAGTAGTGCTGGGACAAATGCGTCACCTGGACCCATCATCCCACCTTTGATAACTACAGTGACTTCTCCAGTCATTACAGTGAACTCTTCACAGTCTCAGACCACCAGATCTCCCATAACAGGGGGAAGCCAAGCAGGCAGAACTAGTAATGTTGGTGTCACAGGGAGGCCCACTACAGCATCTGGATCCATCATCCCACCACTGGTAACGACAGCAACATCTTCCCACATCACAGTGAACGTTTCCCAGTCTTGGACCACCAGTTCTTCCATAACAAGAAAAAGCCAAGCAACAATTGACGCTCTTCAGTCAACAACTCGAACTACGACTGCTTCTCAGGCTGGATCTACAAAGACTCCCATAACTGCAACGGATGTTGTTTCACTGCCTACTGCTAGAATAACTTCACAACCTGAAAGCACCAAGCCTTTAACAACAACCAGTGGGACTGTTCAATCTGCTGCTCACTCTTCAGCCACACGAACAACTCTCCAGTCCACAAGTCTGGTATCTAAATCTACCACAAGACGTGTCACCTCAGTAACCACTGCCTCATCAGCTGCCTCACTGCCTAACACTCAAACGTCTTCGACTGACTCTGACTCTTCTCCAGGTAAGACAGGCAGGCAGGCAGGCATGCTTCTGAGCATCAAAGTGTTCCTCTCATTTTAATGTTTTTCACTGTTTTCCTTCCGAAACTTTGTCTTCAAGTATGGTTAACTCTTGTTTAGCTGCAGGAGGATCCCAGACAAACCCTAATGGAAACTCATTCACTTTGCCTTGAGAGAGGTCTGAAATCTGAGTGGTGAAGGTAGATGTGAACCACCCAAAGTGGTTGTGCAGCTGAGATCGAGGTGCTCTCCTGTTGCCACAGTACAAGGACAGAGGGGTGAGAATGGGAAGGACCTGTCTTCTGGCCAGTAGCTACAGTGGGGCATTTTGGGGCCACGCCCCCTTGCTCACAGGCCCTGCCCCACAAGTTCTGAGCCCCAAAAAACTTTTTACAATTTTATTTACATTTTTAGTAGGGTTCTTTTTTTCAGCCACGTGCATCCACATCTTGCTCCGCCAACTTAACTAGCTCTTTTCCTCTCTGGGCGCTGAGGGAAAGTTGCTTGGTGCTTCCCCTTCTCTTCGCTGCTGGCTACCCCTTGCCTACCTTGGACACTTCCTCCTCCTCCTCCTCCTCAGCTGCCACGGCCAAGTCCACCACCAGGGGAGCAGGCCGGGGTTGTGCAGGACCCTGGGCCACAGCACCTGGCTCTCCTCCCGAGAGAGTCTCCATGGCCGCTGGTGGCTGGGCAGCTCTAGGGCCATTGCAGGGGCAGGGAATGCTGGCGAGAGCCGCTGCAGGCCGATGAGCCCAGCCCGTCCAGTCCTGCTGCTGCCCCACCTGCCCCTTGTCATTATGGAAGATGGGGAAGGGAGCTCACTGGCCCACCTGCCTCCCCTGCACCCACCCAAGTCCGGCAGCTCAGCGAGGGATGCAGCAGCTGATGTGTCGGCCCGGTCAGGCTCCCTCCCAGCGCCAGCTTGGTCTGTGATGTCACACCCCACCAGTTCCCCCAGTTCCGCCGCCGCCGCCCCCCTCAGAATTTTCTGGCTAGGGGCCTTCCTGTAGTCCCAGCTGAAGATAAAACTGCAAGGTTGGCAGGTATAGAAGCAGTAGGGAAGTAGAAAAATTATTGTATATGGCCATAGGCCTTCACAGACTAAAACAATAAAACACATCAGTAAAATATAACTATATAATACATATTATCTAAAATTTGGTCAACTATAAAATTGGATCGTTTCTGGCAAAACTAGCTAGCAGCAGCTGCATCATTTGATACCTTCCTAGTTGCTACATTTGCTCTTATTTTCCTCGCAGCTGGAGCAAAAAGTGCCATCCTGTTGGAAACAAAAGGATCTGTATCTGGCAACATAAAAATTAATTTATCAGAGTCAGAAAAAAGACGGAGACCAGGCAATATGTTGGCAAGAAATCTTTCCCTTGGTTCCGAGTATAAGGGACAATTTAGAACGTAATGTGGCAGGTCCTCAATCGAGGTTCCACGGGTACACGTACGCTGATCTACGGGGGGGTTGGTATCGTCCGAGCAGCATCTCAGTTGCCAGTGTCTGGAAACGCTAGGATGAGAGAGCTGCTCTGAGCTTATAAATTGTAATTTCAGTCAAACGATGTGCTCTAAGATGGTCATTTTTGATGGCTTTGTACCATGGAGCAAATTTTGATATACTGATTAAAAATTTGTCAGTTAAGGCATCTTCTTTATAAATCCATTTCCTTAAGTCAACATTGCAGTAATTCATCTGGAATAGTATATTGGGCTGCAATGTTATTAAGGAAGGCCTGCTGGGTTTTGTCCATGTTTTCCATCAATTGATAACTCAAACTGCTGAAGGAACCAGGGTTTATTGGCTGGTGTTTTTTCCACAATTTAATACAAGCAGTACAGTAGAATGAAAAGTGACAATCCAAAATTATCACCTCAGGGCTAAACTACATGCTTATAGGAAATCTGTGACTGGATATCCCAGTGTATTAATTTTCACCTTAAAAACGTTCATGGGAGTCCCCTGAATTTGATCTGCCCACTGGCTGTGGAGAGATGGAGTTACCTTACCCTCCCATTCTCCCCATCTAAATTGCCTCTCCTGCTAATGTTTGCCTCACAGTTTGCTATCTGTTCCCTATTTCAAGGAACTGTCCCTTATATATTTATTTCAGAAATACTCATGGAAAAGAAGAGATGCACCAAAACTGCAAAAAGCAATTTTAATTCAATTCATGACAAGGATGGTATATTGTAATATGATACTGCTAATGTTCTGATGCACATAATGACCAATTTCCCACAAGCCACTGCTCCACGCTCACCCTTCCCTTTGCCCCGATTGTACGTGTCAATTTCACACCATGTGCTGTGTGGCCACATCTTGCCCCGCAGCTTCGCCTGATTTCCCCCGCGTCTTCTCGATCCTCAAAAAACAGGATCAAGTAGACGTGGGGAAAATCGGGCAAAGCTGCGGGGCAAAACGTGGCCGTTTAGCACATGCTGTGAAATTGACATGTACGATCGGGGCAAAGGGAAGAGTGGGCGTGGAGCAGCAGCTTGTGGGAAATGGGTCAATATGTCATTGTCTTACAATGTGTGCTCCTTATTTTTGAGCTCTTCTGGTGGCAACTCTATTTGCTGCACTGCAGCAAGATTTACTTTTCCCCTCAGTTGGGCAAACAATACTTCAGGTAGCATGATCTCGACTGAGAAAACTACTGCGTAATGAATGTTTGGTTAAAGCCCACAGGTCAGTAGTTTGAATCAGCCAGAGGAAAAACGGCATGATTCAAAGACAGTGGGACTTCAGGATCCTGGCAGACTGAAGTATTGCCTCAGCACTGGTCTTCTGAAGCTATCTGAGGGCTAAAATAGTCCTGCAGGGAGATGTCCGTACCAGGTCCCACCTCTGTTCTCTTTTAAAGGAGTTTCTCTCAGATCCAGGGATCCCCAACTTTCTTAAGCCTGCAGGCACCGTTTGGGAATTCTGATACAGCGTGGCGAATGCAGCCACGAAATGCCTGCCACGCAATGCCTGCTGCAAGAGGCAGAGCCCGCCACTCAATGGCTGCCCCAGCTTACCTTCATTCACACAGTGAAGATCCTTGTGCTGTGGTGGCAGCGGCTACTGAAGCACCATTTCAAAAGTCTGCACTGCCAGTCAAATTTCCAGCGGCCAATCAGAGGCCCTGCTGGGCAAAAGCCACACCGGGCTCAGCCCACTTCCTAAAAACGCTTGGTGGACAACAGGAAGGGTGTTGGCAGGCACCACATTGTGGGGGGGGGGCCCTGCTGTAACCCTACAGCAAACACTCAGGCAGGACTGTGAGTTCTTGTGACTGCTTCTGGGATGGCGAGTTGGTGATGGGGAGATCCCCAGCACTGAGAGGATATCAGTGAAGGACATGAGCAAGGCAATGCCCCTGGGATCAGAGGACAGAGGTCTCACGGTCCCTTGTGCTTCTTCCTGCTTTTCACTTGCAGAAATCTCTGGTGGAAAGGTTGCTTCCAAGGTTGCTTGCTGAGCTGCTTCAGGGAAAGAGTGTTGTGCATCCCATGGGATGCAGATGCGGACGTGTCTGATGATCCAGATCCTGGACCATGACTCCTGTCCTGATCAGGTTGTCTGTCCTTCTCCGAGGTGCCTGGCTGGCGAAAGAGGGGGCAAGGTGGTGACCGTTGGCCAGGCAGAGGCTCTGAGGCCAGAACGGGATGGGCTAGTCTGAGTAAAGTACCAAAGGAAAAAAAGTTTCTTAAATTGTCTGGAAAGGTGTTGAGCCTCACGCTGCTTTCCACTTCTAGCTGTTGTCACTTTATCTTGTACGTCTTAGTGCCATTTTTATCACTTTATTTATCATCTACATTTCTTGCTGAGACTCAAGGAAGATTATAGGGTAGATCAGACTGCAAGAATCAGACAACATAAAACAGGGGTCCTCAAACTTTTTAAACAGGGGGCCAGTTCACTGTCCCTCAGACCGTTGGAGGGCCGCCGCGTTCACCCCTCCCCCCACCAGCCTGCTCGCCCCGCTGCCGCGTTCGCCCCCACCCCCCACCAGCCTGCTCGCCCCGCCGCCGCGTTCGCCCCCTCCCCCCACCAGCCTGCTCGCCCCGCCGCCGCGTTCGCCCCTCCCCCCACGACCAGCCTGCTCGCCCCGCCGCCGCATTCACCCCCTCCCCCCACCAGCCTGCTCGCCCCGCCGCCACGTTGGCTCCCTCCCCCCCCACCAGCCTGCTTGCCCCGCTGCCGCGTTGGCTCCCTCCCCCCCACCAGCCTGCTCGCCCCGCCACCGCGTTCGCCCCCTCCCCCCGACCAGCCTGCTCGCCCCTTTCTCCTCCTCAGCTCCTGGGCGCTCTTGCCGCCCAGGGCTGCTGGAGGAAGAAGGGCCGCGGGGCGCTGCTGCTGCGCTCCTCGAGGAGGAGGCGGCTCCAGGCGGGGGGCGGGCATAAACACTCGGTGGGCCGCATAAATGTCCTCGGCGGGCCGCGTGTGGCCCGCGGGCCGTAGTTTGAGGACCCCTGACATAAAACAACCAAAGAACAATGCAATAGGACAGGGATTATAGAATTACGGAACAATGTGAACAACAAACTTAAGGTATACTGCAAACAATACAGAAATTGGATTACCAAGTAAAGACAATGCGGTAAAAGCAGGTGATACCTACAATATTCATCTGAGTGGGTAACGATCCTGTCTCCTTAAAAAAAGATGCCTTCATGGGCCGTTCCATTCTACTACAGTTCTAATCTGTTTTTAAAAATGCCCTCTTATACATTACTGTTTTGTGAAGGACAGTAAGTTTGATTAAAACTTATTGAAGTCGTGATAAAAATACTTCTCATCCATTAATCTTGGTAGGTTTTGGGCGGGCACCTGAAGTCACTTCATGGTTTGGGAGGCGGCTGATGTGAAGCTGTTTTGTTTGTTTGTTTTACCTTTAATGAGATGGATGCTGCTGGGTTCAGAACCAGTTCCCTACAAATCAAAATATTTACTTTTTTTGCCCCACTGGCTTCAAAGGGCTTTCTGCTGAGGCTCTATAATGCTTGTGGACAGTGGACGATGTGAAATACGAAACTGTGGTTGTACACTCAAGACCCCTGGTCCATCTGATTCAGATTGTCTGCATTGATTGCCAGTGGCTCTCCAGTGCCTCAAGGAGGCATCTTTGCTACCTGAGATCTTTTAACAACATTTAACCCAGGGCCTTCACCTGGCAAAGTATTTTTAATACTGACTTACTTACGCCTCTCCTCGTTCTTTTAAAAAGCAGCTCCATGTATCACTGAAGCAGATTCTTATACCAACCACTAGCCATGGCATTGGCCATAGGTTATAGGGAGAAGCCGGACAAATGTGCTAGCGCTTTCAGGGCAGGTTAATAATAAACCTATTGGGAGTGAGCAAGACATCCAACCCATATTCAAAGTCCATAATTCCAGATAATATATGCATGGCAATAATGTTCAGGACCATTTTTATTAATCACCAAGTCTTTCTAGCGATTAATAAAACAGATTGCTTTATAGTTATGGCATGAGGATATGAACTGTGAAATGAGAAAGTACAACTCTCCAGGGGAGGTGAAACCTTGGAAAACAAGCCAACCTTGGAAAACCATTGGCCTGTATTCCCAGGACAGATAGAAACTCAGAGGGCATGGATACATGGCTGGCGGGAAGCAGGGACTAGCTCAGTACTCAGGGTACTAATTCAAAGACCTGGAACAGCTTTTCATCACCTCAAGGAAACTGGCCCGACTCTAAGAGACAAGGGGGAATAATGACTTTACAACTTCCTTTATATACTATCTATAGTGGTAGATTAAAAGAAGGGGACAGCAGGGGCCTTTGTGTGCCTCGCCATCTCCACTAGGTAAAGGTTTCCCTTGCATGAAAGCCAGTCAAATCCGACTCTAGGGTTGCGGTGCTCATCTCCATTTCCAAGCCGAAGAGCCAGCGCTGTCCGAAGATGTTTCTGTGGTCATGTGGCCGGCATGACTAAATGCCAAGGCACAGAGAACGCTGTTACCTTCCCACCGAAGCGGTACCTATTTATCTACTTGCAATTTCTTGCTTTCGAACTGCTAGGTTGGCAGGAGCTGGGGCCAGAGACGGGAGCTCACTTCGTCATGCAGCACTCTCAGGTCTCGAACTGCTGAACTGCCGACCTTCCAGCCTGCAGTTCAGCATCTTAACCACTTGGGCCACCACAGCTCCTTTCATCTCCACTACCTGTGGATTATTATAATAATAATCTTTATTGCATTAGCATAAAGCCATAGCAACAGTGCAGTATAAACAAGTAACCAGCACTAGATTCAGGCAGATATTAGCGAGTCAATCATTTTACAAGGATAGAGGACCAGAGTCATGCCCCCCCGTGCGCCCCCCCAAAGGAAAAAGGAAAAAAGGAAACACTTAAAATTATCAGTTTGTACGTGGTCAACAGCTATCAGGGGTGAACTAATTAGATTCGGACAAATTTACATTCCTGATCACTGCAGCTATAAAGGAGGCCACTTTAGCCGTGATTTGCTTGTCAATAGTATTATCAGAGAGTAGCACTGAGACTACCCAAGGGAGGGAAGGGAGTTTTTCTTTTCTCAGAATAGGAGTAATATCTCTCTCTCTTTCCTTGTTCCACTTGGGACAGAGAAGCATTATGTGGTCCATAGTTTCTATCATCCCTTGTCCACAATCACACAGTCGTTCCGAAAACGGAAGTCCCGAAAAACGGCCAAAAAGCACCTTAGAGGGGAAAGAGTTAAGTCTCGCCAGGGTGAAAGCACGACGTTGTCTTGAGATCTTAAGAGTATAGCAATATGTTGGAATCGTCTCGGGGGGGGGGGCAAGACCCAACGATAAACCCGAGCAAGTACACCGGGCTCTTTGAAGGGTGCTACTGAAATCAAGTTCCTTTAATTTCAATTTAATTTCTCTGAACAGCTCATTAGGTAGTGGGGTTGATATATCAATCCCCAAGGTTTTTAGTTTCTGTTTGATTAACTTGGATCGGCTGCTCTTGTAGGTGTCATGGGGGACTAAATGTGAGAAACCCGCTTTGTTTGTGCTGCCCCCCTGAACAACCTTCTTCATGAACAGCTTAAAAGCTGCGAGCCAGGCTCTCTGTTCAATTGATGGTTGAGCAAATTCAACCCTGAGTGCAGTTCCCGCTACGCATCTAGGAACTGCCGCAATTCCCCTCAAAAAGGTGTGTAAGGGGGAATCAAGGGTTTCAGATACTCCTTCGATGCCTGTGGATTATTCATATAATGCTCTTCTTACATCAGTGTATTTAAAAAGTAGCCCACAGGAGCTACTGTAATTATGTTCACGACATAGCTAGGGTTGCCAGGTCCCTTCAGGCAGCCAGCAGGGGATGGGGAGAGGGCTTATTCGGAGGGGTGAGTCGTAGAATCATAGAGTTGGAAGGGACCCCCAGAGTCATCCAGTCCAATCTCCTGCACAATGCAGGAAATTCACAAATGCCTCCCCCCCACACACACACACAGTGACCCCTGCTCCATGCCCAGAAGATGACAAAAACCTCCAAGATCTCCAGCCAAACTGTCCTGGAGAGAAATTGCTGCCTGACCCCAACGTGGCACTCAGCATTTCCCTGGGCGCGTAAGAAAGGGCCACGAGAACTAAGCATTGAGGCAACCCTTCCTGCCCTCCTTCCCATGATCTGCCAAAGTTCTCAGAATCAGCATTGCTGTCAGATGGGGCCATCTAGCCTCTATTTAAAAACCTCCAAAGAAGGAAAGTCCACTACCTCCTGAGGAAGCCTGTTCCACTGAGGAACCGCTCTGTCAGGAAGTTCTTCCTAATGTTTAGCCAAAAACTCTTTTGATGTAATTTCAACCCATTGGTTCTGGTCTGACCTTCTGGGCAACAGAAAACAACTCCTTACCATCCTCTATATAACAGCCCTTCAAGTGCTTGAAGGTGGTTATCATATCACCTCAATCATCTCCTGTCCAGGCTAAGCATACCCAGCTCCTTCAACATTTCTTCATAGGACTTGGTCTCCCGACCCCTCACTATCTTCATTGCCCTCCTCTGGACATGTTCCAGCTTGTCTATATCATTTTTAAATTGCGGTGCCCAAAACTGAACACAATACTCCAGGTGAGGTCTAACCAGAACAGAGTAAACCGATAGATAACCATCACATTGAATGATCTGGACACTATACTTCTGTTGATACAGCCCAAAATTGCATTTGCCTTTTTAGCTACCGCATCACACTGCTGACTCATGCTCTACTAAGACCCCTAGATTCTTTTCGCACATACTGCTGCCAAGACAAGTCTTCCCCATCCTATAATTATGTGTTTGATTTTTCCTACCTAAATGCAGAACTTTACATTTATCCCCGTTGAAATTCATGTTATTTGTTTTAGCCCAGTTTTCCAGCCTGTCAAGATCATCCTGTATCCTGACTCTGTCTTCTACCATATTTGAGACCCCTCCCTATTTAGTATCATCTGCAAATTTAATAAGCATTCCCTCTATTCTGTAATCCAAATCATTTATAAAGATGTTGAACAAAATGGATCCCAGGACAGGTCCTTGAGGCACTCCACTTGTCACTCCTCTCTAAGAGGACGAGGAACCATTAACAAGCACTTTTTGGGTGCAATCTGTTAACTAGTTACAGATTCACCCAACAGTAATAGGTGTCAGACTCCTGCAGCAATCAGTTCCCATCAGCTTTCATTCAAAAAAGTAAAGTTTATTGAGACTTTGAGAATATGCAGATATCTTAACCATTTCATGTTAGGACTGAAAGAAAGCGCACGCAATAAGCAGTTATACATCATTCAAGGGGACCCCCTGATGTCCCAGGGCCAATCAGGGATCAGGTAGAAGCCCGCCAAAGTAACGGGCTACTTTTCCCAAGAGAAATGCTACACCAGGCACTGAAGGTCAGAGAGAGATAACAGAAACATAGAAGACACAGCAGAATTGAACCTTAACATTCCTGAGTCATCCCCACTCTCACGACAGCCAGGTCTTAAGAAAGGCCTAGCTGACAATAGGATCCAAACCACATTTTACCAATTTGTCAACAAGAATATTATGTGGAACCTTATCAAAAACCTTACTGAAATCAAGATGAACTATGTCTACAGCATTCCCTTGATCCAGCAAGGAGGTAACTTTCTCGAAAAAAGAGATAAGGATAGTCTGACATGACTTGCTCTTGAGAAACCCATGCTGGCTCTTAGTCATCACAGCCATCCTTTCTAAGTGCTGACTGTTTGATGATTTGTTCTAAAAATTTTCCAGGTATAGATATCAAGCTGACAGATTGGTAGTTACCCAGAACCTCCTTTTCCCCCTTCTTGAAGACGGGAACAACATTTGCCTGCCTCCAGTCTTCTGGCACCTCACCTGTTCCCCAGAATTCTCAAAAATAATGGACAGAGGCTCAGAAATTACATCCAGGAGTTCTTTTAGTACCCTTGGATGCAGGTCATCTGGCCCTGAGGACTTAGTTTCATTTAAAGAAACTAGGTAAAACTTGAGTTTCAGTGACATCCCTGACATAACCCCCACCCAGACCTGTAGCCAGAAAATATTGGGGGGGCCACTGGGGGAGCACGATATCACTTCCAACATCACAATAAAATAAAATAAAATAAAACAGTGACAAGAGGAGCCAGAGAAAAGGCCCCCCTCCCCCACCAGAAATCTATGCTCTCTTCCATGCTCAGAGCCAGGGTTATTTTGGGGCAGGAACGCACAGGAATGGAGTTCTGGCTGGCTCCCAAGTTGGCCACACCCAGCAGGAACTCATTAACATAATAGGCCACACCCAACAGCAGAAACTCGTTAGGATTGGCTACATGAGGGGTGTGTGGCCTAATATCGAAAGGAGTTCCTGCTCCAAAAAAAGCCCTGGGTTTTGACAACAAGCAAGGTAAACAGAATAAGAAGCAAAAAGTGGGTGTGGCTGGATGATCACACTTCTGGTAACATGGGGGTGTGGCCTAATATGCTAATGAGCTGTGCTGCCCAGAGTGCTAATGAGTTTCTGCTGTTGGGTGTGGTCTGTTATGCTAATGAGTTCCTACTGAGCTTTTTCTACAAAAAAAGCCCTGCTCAGAGCCCTGGCTGTTTGTAAGGATTTCCTTCTGCCTGTCCCAAGTCCACAGCAAAAGTTGTTCTCTCACCCAATTGGGGAAGTGGAAAAGCAGCCGTGGGGGTTGCAGTGCCCCCGCAGCTCGACCAGGCCGCCGTCTACCTGGTGAGCTGAGCTGAGTGGGGGAAAGGAAGTTGAGAGGAAGCGGTTGCTGTGGCACCCGGGTGGGCCTACCCTGGTGCCTGCACAGCCAGGAGGAAATGGCCTGTTCCGAACCCTTATTGTGCCTGCGCAGCCAGCCTCCTGCCCCTCCTTGCTCCGCTTAGGAGAGCCGGAGGCCAGCAAAGCCCAGCTGGGCTGTGGAAGTCCAGGCATGGCTCTTCCCATGCGCCAGCAGCCATGCCTGGCTGAGGAATCCCAGCCTGACCTGCGGCTGCATCCTTCAGGGCTGAGAGCACTGGGGCTGGGGGGGCTTCTGCCACATCACGCGGAATCACCAGCGGTCTTCCAGGTTCAGTGGTAGGGCAAGAGCAGCCGAGGCAGGAGATCAGATGAAGGTGGACTCGGGGTGGAGGGGCAGGGCAGATTTGGGCTGGGGCATCTTCCCCTGGGAGCCCCACCGTGGCTACGGGCCTGCCCTGCTCCCACCAGACATAGAAACATGAGGGAGCTGTTTTAAAATCAGATTCACATTCTAGCCAAAGTTCCTTTGGGGGCTCAATTTAAATGTGACATAAACACGTGACCTCACATGAACCCAATGTCTAATTTAAATTGGGCCTGCAACACATTGCTTGGCTAAGTTCTTCTTGCCTGTCAGAGTCAGTTTAAATTTCTGTCTACATGATGACACAGTAATGGCCACCATGATGACACAGCCAGTATGGTGTAGCAGTTAAAAGTGGCAGACACTAATTTGGAGAACCAGGTTTGATCCCCTACTCCTTCACCTGAAGCCTGCTGGGTGACCTTGGGCCAGTCACAGTTCTCTCAGAACTCTCTCAGCCCCACCTGCCTTTCAAGGTGCCTGCTGTGGGGAGGGGAAGGGAAGGAGATTGTAAGCTGCTTTGAGACTCCTTAAAGTAGAGAAAAGTGGGGTATAAAAACCAACTCTTCTTGCACTGCTTGGGAACAGTGACCATAATGTTATTGAGTTCAACATTTGTATACATAGGGAGTTGCCCAAAAAGACCGACACAACCACATTTAAAATTAAAAGGGGCAACTTCTCTGGAATGAGGGGACATATGAAGTGGAAGCTGAAAGGAAAAGTGAAAAAAGTCAAAACCACTGGGGAAGCTTGGAGTCTATTTAAAACTGCATTCCTAGAAGCTCAGAAATATATATATACTGCAGGTTAGGAAAGGCACAAGTAGGTATAGAAAAAGGCCTGCATGGTTAACAAAGTCATGGAAGCTGTAAAAGGTAAGAAGGATTCCTTTAAGCGGTGGAAAGCTAGTCTCAGTGAGGTTGATAAAAGGGAACACAGGCTGTGGCAAATAAAATGCAAGTCTGTGATCAGGCAGGCAAAAAGGGAATATGAGGAACATATCATGAAAAACATAAAGACCAACAATAAAACTTTCTTCAAATACATTAGAAGGAGGAAACCAGCCAGGGAGGCAGTGGGGACCTTGGTTGACCAAGGGGTAAAAGGAGTACTGAAGGATGATAGGGAAATGGCTGAGAAGCTGAATGCATTTTTTGCCTCTGTCTTCACTGTGGAAGATGAGAAGTGCCTGCCCACTCCAGAACTGCTGATTTTGGGACGGGTGTTGAAAGACCTGAGTCAGATTGAAGTGATGAGAGAGGAGGTCCTACGACTAATAGACAACTTAAAAACTGATAAATCACCAGGCCCGAATGGCATACATCCGAGAGTTCTGAAGGAACTCAAATGTGAACTTGTGGATCTCCTGACAAAAATATGTAATCTTTCTTTAAAATCTGCCTCCATTCCTGAGGACTGGAAGGTAGCTAATGTCACCCCCATCTTTAAAAAGGGTTCCAGAGGAGATCTGGGAAATTACAGGCCAGTCAGTCTGACTTCAATACTGGGTAAGTTGGTGGAAACAGTTATTAAAGAAAGAATTAGTAGGCACACTGATGAACAAAAACTATTGAGGAAGACTCAGCATGGGTTCTGTAAGGAAAGATCTTGTCTCACTAACCTGTTAGTGTTCTTTGAGGGGGTGAACAAACATGTGGACAAGGGGGACCCAAACAGATGTTCTTTTCTTTGACTTCCAGAAAGCTTTTATAAAGTTCCTCATCCAAGGCTCCTAAGTAAGCTCAATAGTCATGTGATAAAAGGACAGGTCCTCTTGTGGATCAAAAACTGGCTAATTAATAGGAAACAGAGAGTGAGTATAAATGGGCAATTTTCTCAGTGGAGGGTGGTAAGCAGTGGGGTACCGCAGGGCTCATTACTGGGTCTGATGCTTTTTAACTTGTTTATGAATGATTTGAGGTTGGGAGTAAGCAGTGAAGTGGGTAAATTTGTGGATGACACTAAATTGTTCAGGGTGGTAAGAACCAGGGAAGATTGTGAGGCACTCCAAAGGGATCTGTTGAGGATGGGCGAGTGGGTGTCAACATGGCAAATGGGGTTCAATGTGGCCAACTGCAAAGTGATGCACATTGGGGCCAAAAATCGTAACTATAAATACATGTTGATGGGTTCTGAACTGGCGGAGAGTGACCAAAAGAGAGCTCTTGGAGTCGTAGTAGATAACTCAGTGAAAATTCCAAGACAGTGTGAGACTGCAATAAAAAAGGTCAACTCTATCCTGGGGATTATTAGTAAGGGAATTGAAAACAAATCAGCCAGTATCATAATGCCCCTGTATAAATTGATGGTGTGACCTCATTTGGAATACTGTGTACAATTCTGGTCACCACATCTCAAAAAGGATATTATAGCATTGGAAGAAATGCAGAAAAGGGCAATTAGAATGATTAGGGGGTTGGAACACTTTCCCTATGAAGAAAGGTTAAGGTGGTTGGGGCTCTTTGGCCTGGGGAAACGATGACTGAGGAGTGACATGATTGAGGTTTACATGGTTATGCATGGGATAGAGCAGGTAGAGAAAGAAGGAGGTGGTGGCAGCTAGAAGCATGGATGGCTTCAAGAGGGAATTAGATAAACATACGGAGCAGAAGTCCATCAGTGACTCTTAGCCGCAAGGTACAGATAGGAACTCTCAGTCTGGGACAAGTGAGGCTCTGTCTTCTTGGTGCTTGAGAGGGGCAACAGTGGGAGGGCTTCTAGTGTCCTGGCCCCACTGCTGGACCTCCTGAAGGCACCTGGTGTTGTTGTTTTTTTTGTAAACACAGTTTATTATTGGATATATTTCATGATCATACAATTTAAACAGGCCAATACATATCTATTTTCTTTTACCCTCTTCCCCCCAAACAAGGCTTCCCGCAATGCTCCAACCCCATTGATGTCTCTCTTATTCAGTTACATTTACTACTGAACTTATTTTCTCTTACTAATGGTAACAATTCAAAAGTCTAAATCTCTTTCAATTTCTCCTTAATAGCTATCAAAACAAATCAAACCACGCTTAACATCCCAGTTTTTCAACAAGTATTCTTGAAAGTCTTTCCAATCTTCGAAGAAGGTTTCATCTTCTTCGTTGTTTAATTTTCTTGTTAATTTGTCCATTTCTGCCATAAACAACATCTTCTTAATCCATTCCCATGTTTCAGGTATTTAAGGCACCTGGTGTTTTTGGCCACTGTGTGACAGACTGTTGGACTGGATGGGCCACTGGCCTGATCCATCATTGTCTTCTCTTATGTTCTTAAGAAAAAATTGTTCTGAAAGCAAAAAGTCAATATAGGCCCCATTCACACGGAGCATTTGCCCCGCTGAAGGCACGGGAGCCCTGCGGACTTTCCGTGCACGATCATACGAGCACATCTGGGAGGCGTAGGGCTCCCGTGGCCAACCCGCGGCTTCCCTTCGAAAATGCGGGGTAAAAAACTAGTAGGTCCGAGGTACTAGTTTCTGGAAACCCCGGGGCAAAGGCTGGCATCTGATCACGGGAGCGCGTGGCTTCCAACGCCTGCCCATGTCCCCGGAGTTTCCGGATGTTGTAAGTTTCCCTGGGATGCACACCAACACTGGACAGAGCATGCACACACACAAGTCACCGACAGCGGCCCGCCCCCCCCAACGGCGCATGCGCACTTCGCACTTGTGTGGTCTGCTGTGCTGCTGTTTTGCCGCGCTGCAGCAGTGCAGTGTGATCACGGTGCAGAGCTGGCGCGTGGCAACCCGGTGGCCCGTGAGATCGGGCTACCGCGCCTTATTTAGATCTGGGGCAAACTGCCACGCCTCCCCAGCGCGTTTTCTGGCCCGTGTGACCGGGGCCATAGCTTCTTTTCCCCATTCAATTTTCCTTTCAAATTGATGCCTACCTGTCTTAATGGGGACAAATATAAATCCAGCCTTGCCTGTGTGAAGCCCCCTAGAGCAGGCATGCACCCAGGGCACGGGCTTTCTTCGGGCAGCAAAAAGGTGAGGCTAGAGGACACCTGGGTAGTTCAGTAGGAATGCTCCAGTGTCCAGAGTAACATGAACCTGACGTGCTAAAAAAACCTGAGTTCTTTCCACCGTTTTTTCCCCACGCTTAGGAAAAGCTTCACCTGTTACATTTCTTGGGTGTCAGGCTGCTGTTACAAGTCTAGGGCAGAGAGCAACAGAAAAGACAGCGATGCTGTGGGCAATGAGGCAGCTTCTTCGGTGCTTCTGTTCTTGCCTCAGCAGCTCCAGCAGCTCCGCTGGCGTGGGATGGGTAGTCAGAGGCGTACCCAACGAGGCCTTTGTTTCCTTGCAGCTCGTGAAGAAAAGGCCATGATTATTCTTGGCGCCACTTTGGGGAGCTTACTGGCAATTACGCTGGTCGCCCTGCTCGGAATGATCTACAAGTATTGCATTTGCTCAAGGAAACAGAACGATGGCAAAGACAGCGACCAGGTAAGTGGGCCTTTGCCGTTCATTTATATTGGGGAAGAACAAACAAGTATAAAGAAAGGATGGGGGTTTTTTCTTGCACAGATCATAGGTGTGGGACTTAATAAGAGTTTTTAGTGCTATTTCCCATCCGTTTGGTGTGATTCTGGCAAAAAAGCATTGATGCCCACCATTCTCAAAACCACCCTACAGTTGTATCTGTATTCACCTGCAGCAAGTGCAAATTGCCTACCTCCAACAGGTGCAGAGTTTTGTTTCGGCCTGAACTCCCACCCCAAACCCATATCCTGACCCAGCTAAGGGCCAGGAATATTGAAGTTGCCACCTTCAGGTCTCCAGAGCATCTACTCTACCCTCCTATACAAAGATTCAAAAGAAGCCCTATATTATCTGGGTTTGCTGTGATTGCATGACCAAAGCATGAGTAGGTAGGTAAGAAATCCCAAAGGCAGAGAGGAAACCGGAATTTGCATGGCATCTATAAGTGAAAGTCTAAAAAAATTCTAAAAATAGCAAAGGCACTCAAAAATAATACAATGCAGCCGTCTTCTGTTGAATGGTGCCAGATCTTCAGAGCCAGACAGAGTAGAAAGCTTCCTTGCCTTATTCAAACAATGATCCAAAATGGAATCAGCCCCCATTGTTTCCTCACAACAGAACAGCAATCAAGGAACACAAGGAATGAACATGTTCTAGGCTGATCTTAACATAAGCACATGTCAACTAACTTCCAAGAACCACTGACTCTGAAATCCCTGGGCTCATGTTCATGCGGTTATTTTAGAATATGTATCGACTACCTTTTCACCCAGAGAACTTCAAGGCAGCTCCCAACGGAGCTGGCTTAAAACAATGTCACTATAAAATTTGTTTAAGATTAACATTAAAAAACATATTTAAGAGTTCAGAGTTAATCCACTTTGAGGGCCTTCTGGACACAGAGGTCTTTAATCCAATGCGGAAAGCTTGTAGAGGAGCTCAAGGATGACCCCACTCCTGGAGGGAGGGGTCTCCACAGGAAATGGGCACTGGCCAAAAAGCTTCCCCGTGAGTTGCAGCTCATCCAGTGCTGAGGTCAGACGGGCCGTTTGAAGCGCGAGGGAGTCGAGGCTTAACACTGATTCTCCCAGGCCCATCCTGGCCAGGTGGTCTAGAAGGATACCATGGCAAATGGTACTGAAGACTGCACAGAGGTGCAGGAGGACCAAGAGGGGCCTGTCAATCAACAGGCAGTGATCATCGAGCAAGGCTATTTCCATGCCATGGCTAGATCTGTATCCAGACTGGAAAAGATACTCCCCCTCACCCAAGAATACCTGGAGCTATTTAGCCACCTTTCTATGTAAATCAGCTTCCCTAAAAATGGGAGATGGGAAACGGGCCTAGAATTGTACAAGTCTGTGCCATCTAGAGATTATCGGGTTTTTTTTCTTTCAAGTGGGTCTGACTGTGACTTCTTTCAAGGCCATGGATGCCGTACCTTCTTTTAAAACAATCATCCGTTGATTCAGGCCTCCTTGGGCTGATTTCACAAGCCACAAAGTTCACAGAGTAACATAGCAAGTGGTGGTATCTTCTCCACATCCTCAGTTTGAACTGAGAAATGTCCATGCAAACGTGATGAGTGGACTCTTCAAGGACATTTCAATGTATCTGTGTTTGACACTGAATCTTGGTCACTGAATGATTGTATCTGTAGGGTGCTTGGCAAATTGTTAACAACTAGATGTTGAGGGTTCTGCTATTTGCTCCAGGGGCCAAGATGTATTATATTTTATATATATTATATTGCTGGACACACTGGGTAAAAGAGATGTGTTTTTCCGTTGCTGCCGCTGCTGCAAAAAGTAGACTCTCAAATAGCTCTAGTCTGTGTTTAACAATCATCTGTCTGTGCCAATGGTGTTACATCAATTTCCTCCACTCCCAGATGCAGTGATCCACATGTGCGCACGGGGATAGACTTATTTCATCCTCCCATCATTATTCGTTCTCCCCGATGGGGACTTGAAGCTACTTACATTGTTCTCCTCTCCTCCATTTTAATTTCAGAACACCCTTGTGAGGTAGGATAGGCTGCAAGTGTGTGACTGGCCCACCCGGCAAGCTTCCGTGGCAAAGTCGGGGTGTAAACCTGGGTCTCCCGGATCCTAGCCCAACTCTCTAACCACTATACCTAATTACTGTTACCTGAAACATCTCCGTGGTTGCCATGAAGTCCTAAGCCTTCATTATAAAGGTGGAAATCTTCCAGTACTGTCAGTCTGGGAGTCTCCAGCACCAACACAAAGATTAGCTCGGGTAACTCAGTTTGATAGGCAGCAGGGTGGAGGGTATACCAACAGTGCCGTCCTAAGCAGAGTTATACCCTTCTAAGCCCACTGACATCAGTAGACTTAGAAGAGTATAATCTGTTTAGGATGGCACTGCAACGTATTATTTAGTAGTCCCTGTCCCCCCGTGATCCTAGACCAGATACAAACTCTCATAATTTGGTGAGTGTTGAAAAAGTCGCCTGGCAACTGAAATGGAATTACAAGAGATGATGGCTCGGGCCATCGCAAGGCCTTGCCTGCTGTTGCATGAGAATCCTGGTGGATAAAGTTTTACCTGCCCAGACCTTCCTTCACAGGAGGCAGGTCTCAGTGATACATGGCAAGTTGGCGAGCTCTTCTGGATACAATCCTGGATCAGTGTGCTGTGTGTATAGTCACCGACCCAACTCCTAATTCTCTGACTTTCTTCTCCTTTCCTGGAATTTTCTGCTCCCAGCACCATAACTCCCTCTGCACACAATAATCAAGATCCCCTCAAACTAGGGTTGCAGCTGTTCTGTAGACTACAGAGATCAATTCCTCTGAAGAAAATGGCTGTTTCAGAGGGAGGACTCTGAAACACAATAGTACATTGAGGTCCCTCCCCTCTGCAGGATCCAGCCCCCCTTCCACGAATATCCAGGAATTTCCCAACCTGAAGTTGGCAACCCTACTTCAACCCCTCTGTGCAAACCCCCCCCCCCATTCCCAACAGACCCTCTTTCCAAACGCATCCGTTACAGGTCCCGAGAAAACAGCCCAAAGAGCAGAAGACAACAACAAAACTTAAGGGAAGCGAAGGGTAAAACAAGAAAAGAGGAAAACAGTACGTGACTCCCTACAAAGCTCAGAAGTACATGGCAGTTCTAGAAACCTTCTCTGTACTCACTAAGAAACATTACTAGCCAACAGTCTCATTGTACAGAGAGCAAACCCTGTCCTCACCCTTATAGGAATCTTGAAAGAATGGCCCATTTAGGATGACTCACTTTTGCCGTCAGCAGCTGAGGGAAATTAGCCCACCGCAGTGGTCACAGTGGGGCAGGTGATACGGTCCCAAAGAAGGTGGGGCTTTCTCATCCAGCCCAATGCACACTGCCTGGCCCCAGTACCCTCAGCAGCAGGAGGAATGGCTCAGGCAGCAAGAAGAGCATGGATGCAAAACTTCCCCGCCCTCCTGCTCTGCCTGCCTGCCTGTCTCTCTCTCCCTCCCTGACACTGATGGCCCATGCTGGGGGAAACGGCCACCTTCCAGAAATAGCTACTTTAGTTGTTATTTTGAAAACGGAAGGGGGGACAGAAGCATCGAGCCATCCAAACGGATACATATGAAACTCTTCAGCATCTCAGTCCAAGCCTCAGTCTTTGCCATTGGGTAGAATAAAAATTTCATTTACCCAGCAAAAGAAAGTAGTTTGACCAACAGACAATTAGATGGGAACAAGCAAAGATGGTGTTGATGTTTATCAAATCAACTCTGGACTCAAGCTGTTGAGAAAGCAACCTATCATTTTCCCAGGTGGAGTACTGACTACATTTGCCACATTAAATGTATAGAGAAAAGTAACCGCGAGGCAGTTTTTCTGCCTCAGAAATGCTATGTGGCTAGGCTGAGCATGCTTCTGAAGAGGCTACTGAAATACGGCCTGGTCATTTGGCATGGGAGGGCTTCTCTTATTTGTGTCCCTCCAATTGTGAAAAAATTTTGGTTTTCTTTTGCAGCTCTCACTGGTCTCCAGTAATCCCTCCTTCCAAGATGATGAGACGCATGACTCAGGTGGAAATGACAATAAGTCGTTAGCAAGTGATGAGTCTGCCAGCAATGATCCAGTAACAAACGCGTGGTCGGGTACCCCACCTCCCCAGAAGAAGGCCGTGGAGAGCAGTCAAGCTTCACCACATTCTGAAGGGACAGAGGAAGGAGAAGGAGGAGAGGGCAACAAGGACAGTGGAAAGGAAGTAAAATCCATCCTCACGAAAGACAGGAGGCTGGAAGGTGAGGGATATAAGGCCGTGTGGTTTAAAGAAGACATTAACCCGGAAGCAAAGGATGATGTTCTGATGATTGAATTTGACAGTGATGCAGAACAGAACGGGAGCGATGATGACAATGATGACGGAGATGAGGAAGGCGAGGGAGATCACAGAGACAGTGGCAGAGGAGGCAGCGATGTGTCCTTCGTTCCAGAAATCATCTCAGGAGATGATCCTAATGACCATTTTTTTAATACTGTTTGCTAATGTTGGAAGAGAGGGACTAAATGCTGGCTTTGAGCCAGGGCCGGCTCGCCCACTAGGCGAGCTAGGTGCTCACCTAGGGTGCCGGACCTGCAGGGGCACCAAAATGCCTCCCGCCCCTCCCGTGAAAAGCCCCCTTCCCGCCCAGCGCTGGCAGCCCCGGCTTTCTGGCTGCGAGGCAACCAGAAAAGCCGGCGCTGCCGCTGGGAGGGAACGCCCGCCCCTTCCCCGGCTCTCCTGGGTGCTGTTGGGTGTGGCCCATTATGCTAATGATACCAAAAAGGTCTTGAGAATACCCACACAATTTTGATTGTCATTGCAGAATTCTTTTCAAGGAAGTTACACAAGATAGTCCAGTTTTTAACACAGAAGTTGAGGTAAAATATTAGATTTTATATGACACAGATAAAATTAACTCTTAAAAAGATGTGATGGAAGGACCAAGATGGGGGTGGGGGGAATCACCAGTTGCTGAATGGCTAAGAATCGTTGGCAAAATGGTGGAGAAGAAATGGGGAGGGGGAGCAACAGCTTCACTCATTTTCTTATAGGGTTATGTAAGAGACGCTTTTAACAGATCAGGAATTGTCCTTTAATTTGATTGTGACAGCAACGAAAATATATGAGAAATGCCTGGAGACAAAAAGAAACTTCAGTGATCAAAGAAAAGATAAATAATGGGATGCAGCACAAAGCCAAAACTGACAAGTTGTGTTTGAGTTAAAGAAGGTAGACAATATATTCTGTGTAAGGAGGATCACGGCCGTCTATTATTAGAGGAAGAGAAATAGATTTTAAGCTTAACCATTTGAATTGTACAAGCTTGCTGTGATAACTGCTTCGGGGGTGGCAAAGAAATTATGACTCTATAATACATTTTGCATTTGTCTTTTTAAGAGATGGAAACCTCTTTAAGACCTCAAATAATATCACTTCATTGAAGTCCACTATAAGAAATAAAGATAGAATAATTTTACTGGTTGTCAGCTGTGATGTATTCATACAATATTTACTGACTGGGTGGATACTATACAAATGTATACAATTTCATGTTTTTGTTTGCACATAAAATTATTTCACAGCCTTCTGAACCAATTTAGAATAGTGTAAAAACAGAGAAACAGCAAATTGCGAACTAATTTAAAGGAGACACCAACAAAGCCGAGAGTGGTTCAGCTTTCCAGTCTGTTAGTTTCCTCTCAAATTGGCCGAGTTCCATCAAGTGACACCTTAGAACTGTTCATCACTATTAAAATTCTACAAAGACATAAAAGCAAGGTTTCATTACTTTCCTTATTTTAGTTTTCATGTCCACCTAATAACAGAGGTTCAATGAGACAACTTTGTACAGAAAACTGCTAGCAGACCCAAATAATTCCATCTAATTATAGTGCCTTACAGGCAACTTTATGGATTTGAAGTATACAAAATGTATTGATTTCCTACTTTTTGAAGTCTTTAGACATGTTCATATGTGGAACTTAAATCACTGTTGCCTTTGAAACTTTTCTGTAATAATTATTGTTAATATCTGATCATTGTTGAACAGAAATTGGAAAATAGATGTTTGTTGTCGTTATGCATTATGCATAGTATAGCCAGGAGATCTGAAGATTGTCTGGCAGCCTTACGTTCTGGCTCATTAGCATCCTGCGCCACTATGTGGCAAGCTAGACTTATTGGGGGGGCTGAGAGAGCTCTGAAAGAGCCATGACTGACCCAGGTCACCCAACTGGCTTCACATGGAGGAGGGCAGAATCTAAACCGGTTCTCCAGATCAGAGTCTGTTGCTCTCAACCGCTACACCATGCTCACTCTCAGAGGTGTTTGTAATAAGGATACACACTCTGGCCCGTGCAGGTTTTATATCCACCTTACAGATATGACTGAAGCAAGAGCCATGAGAGCCAGTGTGGGGTAGTGGTGAGAGAGTCAGACCAGGATCTGGGAGACCCCTTATGGACAGGTGTAATGTCTGAAAAGAGCTATCATGGCCTATTATGTATGGGTTTACCCAGGGGTCTTTTTGTAGAAAAACAGCTGCAGGAGCTCATTAGCATATGGTATGCTAATGAGCTATTAGGCTATTAGCATATGCCATGCCCCCTGACATCACCGGAAGTGATGTCAGAAGGGGAAGCAAAAGGGGGAGGCATCTTCAAAAGCCTCCCCTTCCCTTCCCCAGCTGGTCTGGGTGGGGGAGCTAAGAGAGAAGGGGTTTAAAGTTTAAACTCCTTCTCATGAGAGTTGGGCCACAGAAGGAGGAAAGAGGGAAGGAAAGAGAGGGAGTAGAGAGAAGGAAAGAAGGAAGGAAAGAGGGAAAGAAAGAGAAGGAAAGAGGAAGGAAAGAAAGAGATGGAAGGAGGAGGGAGACAGGGAAAGGAGGAAAAAAGAGAAGAGAAGAAGGTGGGAAAGAAAGAGAGAAGAGAAGAAGGAGGGAAAGAGGAAAAGGAGAGAAGGAAAGGAGGGAATGAAAGAAATCCGGCGGCAATTCAGCCCCATTATATCCTATGGGCCATTGAAGTCAATGGTGAAAACATGTGGTATATTCTGGGGCTGGAGGGGAGGGGATTTGACAGATAGGCTCCAAACTCATAGGGTAGCTGATGGAGCCTCTCCCCAAGATCCCCACCAAGTTTCAAGAACATTGGACCAGGGGGTCCAATTCTATGGGCCCCAAAACAGGTTGCCCCTATTCCCTCCATGGTTCTCTATAGTGGGAAAAAATTAACTTGTTTTCCCACCATAGAGAACAATGGAGGGAATAGGGGCAACCTGTTTGGGGAGCCATAGAATTGGACCCCCTGGTCCAATGTTCTTGAAACTTGGTGGGTATCTTGGGGAGAGGCTCCATAAGCTACCCTGTGAGTTTGGAGCCTCTCACACCCCCTCCCTCCCGCCCCCAGAATATACCCTATGTTTTCACCATTGACTTCAATGGCCCATAGGATATAATGGAGCTGAAATTGACATTCGGCTGCCTGAAAGACTCCCAGGGACCCCGGCTGGGGGCGGGGCTTTGCTCTTGAGCTCCCGGAGCTGTGCTCCGGTGCACTCCCCCCCCAAAAAAGACCCCTGGGTTTACCATGCATGTCCATTGGGTTTTCTTTTCCGTTCTGTATTAATCCCCTCCCTTTCAGCACGCAGTTTGCTTTCTGGTCGCTGTTTCCCCAGATCATTTGAGAGTGCTTTGGGGCTGATTTTTTTTTTTACCTTGCTTCACTTTCCGAGCAAAGTTCATTCCAAAGCATACATATTTCCTTGGATTTTCTTAATTTGTTGTGCTCTTTCACGTAATCTGCCTGGGGAGACTAGAAACAGGGGATACATTCCTTGAAAAATAAAGATGATCCTCTTACCCATTTCCAAGCCTTCCCCCCCCTTTTTTAATTCTTATGTGATTTACATAGTCTACTTTGGATCTAGTAATGTTTGTCGGAGTTGCTTTTGGAGAGTTAGCAGCATGGAAAAGAACAATTATGGACCTGGACCTGGTGTCACACTGGACTGGCTCTAATAAAACTGGGAGTTAAGAGGTGTAATGAGCAATGCCCCTGCTAGAATTGCTTTTTAAAAATTATGACAAGAAAGAGGCAAAAACAAAAGAGAGAGAAAGGGGATTAAAGGAGAACATTTTATGGATGATGTGTGTGTTTGTGGAATCCAGCATTCTCTCTTTCTACATGTGTACAGATTCTAGGCTCAGTGTAGCAACATTTAATTGCCATTACGGGCCTATTGAGAGTCACACAATGTCTGAGTTGTGACTAAAACACCATCGATTTCAGTATTACTTAGATTCAACTACCTCTTGCTGGATTGAGATCTCGGGTTTTATCATTTCAGATCCCTCTCACTGATTGCAATTGGTTTCTCTTGGTTAGTCTAATCCAGACTCCACCCTCCAAAGCAGTCATTTCTTCCTGGGCAACTAATGTTGCTAACCTCCAGGTGAGGGCTGGAGATATCCTGGAATTACAACTGATCTCCAGATGACAGAGATCAATTGTCCCGGAGATAATGGCTGTTTTGAAGGGTGGAGTTTATGGCATTATACTCTGCTGAGGTCACTTCCAAGCTCAAACCTCATCCTCCCAAAGCTCCACCCTCAAATCTCCAGGAATTTCCCAACATAGAGCTGGCAACCCTAAGAGGAACTGATCTCTGTATCTGGGCAATTCATTGTGATTCCTGGAGAGCGGCTGCTGCCACTGCTGCTGTGGGGGGGGAGGAAGTAGGTGGGAGGCTGGGAGAGTGACAGGGGTAGAAAGAGTGATGGGGTGGGGGCAGAAAGGAAGTGACAGGCATGGAGGGGAGAGAGAGTAAGAAAAGAGGTGGCAGGAAGGAGAAAGAGTGTGAGAGGAATAGGGGGAGAGGGGGAAGAAGCAGAGGTGGGGGGGATGGGATAGCCGCTCCTGCAAGTTTCTTGCAGGTCCCCACTTGATGTGAAAGACCTCTGCCTGAAACCCTGGAGAACTACTGCAGGTCTCAATAGACAATACTAACCTTAAGAACATAAGAACATAAGAGAAGCCAGTGTTGGATCAGGCCAATGGCCCATCTAGTCCAATGCTCTGTCACACAGTGGCCAAAAATACCAGGTGCCCTCAGGAGGTCCACCAGTGGGGCCAGGAGGACACGAGAAGCCCTCCCACTGTTGCCCCCCCCAAGCACCAAGAATACAGAGCAGCACTTGCCCCATAAGAAGATAAGAGAAGCCAATGTTGAATCAGGCCAGTGGCCCATCTAGTCCAACACTCTGTCACACAGTGGCCAAAATATACCAGGGGCCATCAGGAGGTCCAGCAGTGGGGCCAGGACACTAGAAGCCCCTCCCACTGTTGACCCCCCCCCAGGCACCAAGAATACAGAGCCTCACTTGCCCCAGCCTGAGAGTTCCTATCTATACCTTTGGTGAAAATTTCCCGAAGACATTGGCAGGTTTTAAAGCAGGGATGCTGAAGTCATTTGTTACGAGGGCTGGATCTAACATAAATGAGACCTTGTTGGGCCAGGCCATGTGTGTCATAAAATGTAATGCCAGGTAGCGGAGAGATAAACTTTACAAAGGACACAAACACAAAGCCTCCCCTCCCCAAAATATCAGGACTGCGGAGCCATGACCATTAGAAGACAGCCTGCAACTAGAGATCTCTGCTACTGAACGAGTCATTAAATTGTGAAATTCACTGCCAGTGATTACAGCAAAGTCCACTAGCACAGATGACTTCGAGAGAGAATTAGACAGGCATGTGGAAGAGAGGTCCTCCAGTGGCCACCAGCCATGGTGACGGAGGGGAACCTCTGCACCGAGCAGCACTGACTTTCTGGATATCAGTGCTAGGAAGCCTCAGCCTCCGTTGACCCTTCAGGGTGGCAGACTGACCATGGTGTGAGACAGGATGCTGGACCAGACAGACCACTGGTCTGACCCAGCAGGGCTCTTTTATATTCATGTAATATGAAACCGGGGGCTGCGGTGGCTCAAGTGGTTAAGACACTGAACTGCAGGCTGTGGAAGGTCAGTAGTTCAGCAGTTCGAGACCCGGGTGCCGCAAGACGGAGTGAGCTCCCGTCTCTAGTTCCAGCTCCTGCCAACCTAGCAGTTTGAAAGCAAGAAATTGCAAGTAGATAAATAGGGACCACTTTGGTGGGAAGGTAACAGCGTTCCGTGTGCCTTGGTGTTTAGTCATGCCGGCCACATGACCACGGAAACATCTTCGGACAGCGCCTGCTCTTCGGCTTTGAAACGGAGATGAGCACCGCAACCCTAGAGTCGGATTCGACTGGCTTTCGAGCAAGGGAACCTTTACCTTTACCTTTAATATGAAACCAGGGGCTGCAGTGGCTCAAGTGGTTAAGACGCTGAACGGTAGACTGGAAGGTCGGTAGTTCAGCAGTTCGAAACCCATGTGCGGCATGATGGAGTGAGCTCCCGTCTCTGGTTCCAGCTCCTGCCAACCTAGCAGTTCAAAAGCAAGAAAATGCAAATAGATAAATAGGTACCACTTTGGTGGGAAGGTAACAGCGTTCCCTGTGCCTCAATGTCTAGTCATGCCGGCCACATGACCACGGAAACGTCTTCGGACAGCGCTGGCTCTTCGGCTTGGAAACGGAGATCCCTAGATCCCTTTACTTTTACCTAGCATGAAACCACAGGTAGCTATTGAATGTGAATCGTGGCTTAGAGGAGGGGTCTCCAACGAGGTGCCTGCTAACACCTTTACTGGCACCTACCAGGTGCTTTTACAAAGTGGGTGGGGCTGGGGGGAGGACTGGCTGTACAGATTAAAAGGCATCCTACTAAACAGAGCTGCTCCCTGAAATGTGGTACTATTGGAGTTACACAGAGCTTTCCTACCAGACATTCTGTGGGTGCTCCTCCTGTGGCAGCCATTGTGTGATTGTGCCAGAGTTCCAGAAGAAGACCTTGATTGGGCAACAGTCTGTCCCAGTATAAGGCAGCTCTACGTGTTCCCACAGTTCACATATCTGATGAAGTGGGCTGTAGGCCATGAAAGCCTTTCCCACAATAGCAGTGCAATCCTGAGCAGCTCTGCTCAAAATCCTACTGCTCAGATCTATTCAGTGTGGCTTACTCCAGGAGAGTGTTCTTAGGGTTCCTCTATAAATCTGTAAGCCTTTTAGTTTCCACAAGGCGGCTGATTTTGCAAAATAGGTTCACATTCAAAGAAACGACATCCCATGCAGGGTTCCCTCTGGGCTGAGTTAGTGTGAGCCAGCTCACAGTTTTTTAGCCTCCGGCTCACACATTTTTGTCTTAGCTCAGGAAGGAGGGCCTCCAGAGCAAACGAATGTATGCAGTCGCTCACCCCTTTAATGCCAGTAGCTCACAAAGTAGGATTTTCACTCACAAGACTCCACAGCTTAGAGGGAGCATTGATGCGTATGCATTTTCAAAGTTCTTGAAAGATATTCATGTAAGATAGATAGATAGATAGATAGATAGATAGATAGATAGATAGATAGATAGATAGATAGATAGATAGATAGATAGATAGATAGATAGATAGATAGATAGATATAGATATATATCTTATTTCTTTGTAATGTAGAAAGAGTAGGAGTTAGCCGCAAGCAAATTTGTTCTCTTTACAGAAGTTTAAGAGCTTTCATTCATAAGGAAAAGAGTTCCACCTACTGGCAAGAGTTGGGATTTCTCAGCATCTTAAAATAATGGGTGGGGGTAATGAAAACAACCAAATGCAGGCGAAAGTGAATCTTTATGCCTATTGTGTGGCAATGATGGTAGCCAGGCATTCATACTTCTCTGCTGCCATTAAGTCTGTGCAAAGTCATCCAACAGAGTGGCTCCAACGACAAGTGGTGAGAGGGTCTTGTACAGTTGCCAACCTCCACGTGCAGCCTGGTGCTCTCCTAGAGTTACAGCTTGTCTCTCAACTACAGAGATCCGTTCCCCTGGAGAAAATGGCTGCTTTGGAAGGTGGACTTTATGTAATTGTACCCTGCTGAGGTCCCTCCCCACACCCAAACCCTGCCTTCCACAGGCCCCGCCTCCAAATCTCCAGGAATTTCCTAACCCAAAGTCAGTAACCCTAATCACAGCGCATCCCCAGACTATAGAGAGCAGTTCCCCCTCAAAAAAATGGCAACTTCAGAGAGCAAACTATATAGTATAACATATATTCTAGGTAGTTTCAGGTGGGTAGCCATGTTGGTCTGAAGCAATAGTCTCCAGTGGCACCTTTAAGGCCAACGAAGTTCTGGGTATAAGCTTTCATGTGCTTGGGGCTTGGGGCTCTTTAGCTTGGAGAAACAATGACTGAGGGGTGACATGATCGAAGTTTACATGGTTATGCATGGGATGGAGCAGGTAGAGAAAGAGGTACTTTTCTCCCTTTCTCACAATACAAGAACTCAGGGACACTCCATGAAATTGCTGAGCAGTCAGGTTAGAACGGATAAAAGGAAGTCCTTCTTCACCCAAAAAGTGATTAACACATGGAATTCACTGCCATAGGAGGTGGCGGCAGCTACAAGCATCGACGGCTTCAAGAGGGAATTAGATAAGCATATGGAACAGACGTCCATCAGTGACTATTAGCCACAAGGTATAGATAGGAACTCTCAATCTGGGGCAAGGGATGCTCTATATTCTTGATGCTTGGGGTGGGGGACAACAGTGGGAGGGCTTCTGGTGTCCTGGCCCCACTGCTGGACCTCCTGATGGCCCCTGGTGTTTTTGGTCACTGTGTGACAGAGTGTTGGACTCGATGGACCATTGGCCTGATCCAACATTGGCTTCTCTTATGTTTTTGTTCAACAAAATACACGAAGTTCTGGGCAAACATAAGCTGTCAGTTAAAAACATCCGTGGTCAGTCAGACGATAATGCATCTAACATGAATGGCTCAGAGAAAGGGCTGCAAGCACTCTTTAAAAACATTATCAGATATGAAGACTATGTACCATGTTCAGCCCACTCACTCAACCGTCTGTGGTTCTGGAGTGGGCAAGCACTTCTCAAAGTTTGATTTGACATTGTAAAATAGTTTAATAATTTTTGACATTTAGAAATCTCATCAGGTCATTTCTCCTTGAGTTTGCGTTTTTGGTATCCACTTAAGTACTTTCTTGAACTCATTGCTAGTCCTCTTGGGGTATTGCTCCCTACAATTACAGCCATAAAGTCGTTATTGTTATACATTCTACTGCAACTACATGTATTTATGAATAACACAAACATAAAAGAGGTAATGCAACAGATACAATTTAACATTACAATAAACTATATATAAACAAAAGCACGGAGGTTTTCATAGGAGTCCTTGTTCATCCTAGTCCAGTTGCTATTACTTCATAGCAAGGCTTTTAAAGATATTATTGGCTACAAATATCTTCAGCATCTACAAAATGCACAGTACAAAAAGTCTAAACATGTGAGTAATACATATAGGTTAACCTCACAATATTGGAACATCAGATAAGATTTGCAGGCTGTACCTGGGAGGCTGCAATTCTTCTCACTTGGATCCAGAATCCCACTTCACCGTTGTTTTAAAAGATCTCTAATACTTGCACAGATTACCAACATTTACTTGCAGTAATCCAAAGCAGGCCTTGAAACAACAAGATCTGTTCAGGCCTTTCCCTTCCCTTATGGTGCAACTTCTTCCTGGGCCAGGCCCAACTCCTCAGAAGCCAGGCTTCATATGGGGGTGGAGCTTACCGGAGCGGTGCTCTGGGAGTCAAGAGCCAGGGGGGCGGGCACATGGTGAAGCCCCGCCCCTCTACTTCCTGCTGCTTTCTGCCTCCAGCCCTCATTCGGGCCCAGGAGGAGGAAGAAGACAGAAGTAAGTAGGCTTCCTCCCCCTGCCTGGCCCCTGCCATCCGTCTCCCCACCACCACCTTAGGCCCCCCCCACCCGGTCCTTCCCTTAGGCTGTGCTCCAGGAGGGTGGAGGGCGGGAGGGTCCTTAGGCCGAGAATTGCGGCCTAAGGGAAGGACTGGGAGGGTAGGAGGCCTCCCGGAGCGCTGCGCTCCAGGAGGGTGGTGGGCGGGGAGGTTCCTTAGGCCACCTCCCACTCCCCTGGTCCTTCCCTTAGGCCGCAATTCGCAGCCTAAGGAATCCCCTCCCACCCTCCACCTTCCTGGAGTGCAGACCTCCGGGAGCGTCCCCCCCACCTGGTCCTTCCCTCTAGCCCCCCGCCCTCCACCTTCCCGGAGCTAATGTGTGACACAGGGTGTTGGACTGGATGGGCCACTGGCCTTGATCCGACATGACGTTCTTATGTCCGGGGCAGTGATGCTCTCCATTCTTGATGCTTGGGGGGTAAGAGTAGGAGGGCTCCTGGGGTTCAGGCCCCACTGGTGGACCTCCTGAGGGCCCCTGGTATTTTTGGCTGATGTGTGACACAGGGTGTTGGACTGGATGGGCCACTGGCCTGGATGTTGACAGCCCTACCAACAAGCCAAGTACATTATAAGAATCCGTTGTAGATCGCTACTCTCTTCCCATTTTACAGATGAGGGACTGGGCAGGACTGGCAGCTCAGTCCTACACAGAGAAGCAAATCTTACTGAGTCCAAAGAAATTCTCTGTCCAGTAAGTGACCTAATTACAATAGCAGGCCAGCTTGGCCAATGGCCTTGTCCAGACAGGCCTTAAACTTGAACCCAGATCCCTATAATCCATCCATTCAGATTCCCCAATTTTTACTATGCCCAAGATATTGCAGCTGCATAATGTGGTGGATACTTTGATCCCGCCTCCTTAGCATTTTTTACTCTGCTCTTCTGAATGTATCCTACACAGAGAAAACAAATTTGTCCTCCCTGCCCCAGGGAACCAAGAGATACCCGGTTGTCCCCAAGCATGAGATTCGATTGTATGACCACACCTGTCTTGGTTTTCTCTTAAGCCACATACAGGTACTTTGGGACTGAGTCAGTGAGAGAAACATTCACTTTGAGAAAAAGCTTACTGAAGAAGGGAGCAGTGTCTCACGAAAACTCATTCCCTGCCACAATTTTTTTTAGACTTTAAAGTGGTACTAGGTTAAGTGTGTGGACTCTAATCTGGAAGAACCGGGTTTGATTCCCCACTCCTCCACTTGCAGCTGCTGGATGACCTTGGGCAAGCCATAGTTCTGCCACAGCTGTTCTTGAAAAAGAGCAGTTTCTGTCAGAGCTCTCTCAGCCCCACCTACCTCAGTCACAGGGTGTCTGTTGTGGGGAGGGGAAGGGAAAGGAGTTTGTAAGCTTGAGACTCCTCCAGGTAGTGAAGGGCAGGGTATAAATCCAATCTCTTCTTCTTCATTTCTTCTTCTTCATCTTGTCCTTCTCTCAGCTGTTCTCTCAAGAGCAGTTCTCGAGAGAGCTCTCTCAGCCCCACCTACCTTCAGGGTGTCTTTTCTAGGGAGGGGAAGGGAAAGGGTTTTGTAAGCCCTTGGTGCTTCGGGGCTTCTGATCCAGCATGGCTTCTCTTATGTTCTTATGTCTGGGGCAGTGATGCTCTGCATTCTTGGTGCTTGGGGGGTAAGAGTGGGAGGGCTCCTGGAGTTCTGGCCCTGCTGGTGGACCTCCTGAGGGCCCCTGGGTTTTTCCCAGTGTTCCCTCTAAGTGCAAGCTAGCTAACAGTTTTTTAGCCTCGCCAGCTCTGAGTTGGGAATACCTTGGAGATTTTGGGGGTGGAGCCTGAGTGGCGGGGGTCACCTTCTGACACACTTCCTGTGATGTCAGGGGCTGTGGCCTTCTGACATACTTCCGGTGATGTCAGGGGGTGTGGCATATGCTAATGAGTTATGCTAATGAGGTCCTGCAGCTCTTTTTCTACGAAAAGACCCCTGTCAGAAGCATTAACAAACAGAATACTAAAAACATGTATTGCAACAGTTCTAAATAATAATAATAATTTACCTGCAATCGTCCAAAGCAGGCCTTTCCCCACCCTTATGGTGCCGTTGCTTCTTCCTGGGCCTGGCTGAATTGCTCGGCTGCACTGCAGGAAACAACCAGCCCACATTAGGGGAAGCTAAAACACTGAGCATGCTCCAGTCTAAGGTCAGTATTAAGTACTTCAACCTACATGCTTATGATTCTGTCATCAAAATTGCCTTATTTTAATAACAAATACTTTAAAAACTCCATTAATTTTTGTTGGAAAATTCACTCATTAAAAAAAAAAAGTTGCTTCAGGGCCCTGAAGCTTAAGCTTCATTAGTTTCACAGTAGACGCGCCTCTACCTGGTATCAGATTGCCTGGCATCAATGCTGTTACGCTCTAGGTGCTGGGCAAAGGCTCCCCCCCCGCCCCCGTGCCCAGTCTTTTTACTGAGCTTGTTTAATTTGTGGCTGTTTTGTTGTTTGTTTGTTTGCTGTTGGGGTCCCCTTCTGGCGGGTTATGAGCTTTGTCTTTGTCCTGTTTTTTTATTCTTCTACTGCTGCGGTGGCTCAAGTGGTTAAGACGCTGAACTGCAGGCTGTGGAAGGTCAGTAGTTCAGCAGTTCGAGACCCGGGTGCCGCATGACGGGGTGAGCTCCTGTCTCTAGTTCCAGCTCCTGCCAACCTAGCAGTTCGAAAGCAAGAAATTGCAAGTAGATAAATAGGTACCACTCTTGTGGGAAGATAACAGCATTCTGTGCACCTTGGTGTTTAGTCATGCCGGCCACATGACCACGGAAACGTCTTCGGACAGCGCTGGCTCTTCGGCTTGGAAACGGAGATGAGCACCGCAACCCTAGAGTCGGATTCGACTGGCTTTCGAGCAAGGGAAACCTTTACCTTTACTGCTGTAGTATTTATTTATTTATGTATTGGTCTTCCTGCAGATTTTTAAATGTGTTCAATGCCAGCATCTTGTCAGTATTTCTGTTGCTTTGATGTTTATTGTTGGAAGCTGCCTCTGGAGTTATGTGCTAAAAAGCGGAGTATAAATATCTTAATTAAAATCATGAAGCAAATAAAGAAAATAATTTTACTTCATATTGAGGTGCCTTACTCAACAGCTTAGCCTACGCACTTTAAAACTTCAATTGTTAAATAGAAATCTTAGCTTCACTATTGATGCCACCAAGGTCAGTGGAAGGTTTGGATGTCTCGCAGACTGCACTGTAAGTTTCATATCTGGTGAAACACAGGAAGACTCAGTTCCGCTAAGACTAAATTTCAGTAAAAGGAACTGGGCAACAATAAACTTGGCTATTGGTGGCTGAACCGAAAAGGAACAGAGAATATGGACAGGCAGGCAGATTTAGAACGGTCCAGATGCCAAGCGTAGTCACATGAGCAGACTTCCCTATGATAAATTTCCCCCTGAATTAAGCTATTTCATTAAGAATTTCAATTAAAGAGATGTGAAAACAAAACTCATCCAAATTCAAATAACCCATCTGTCTATCGAAGTTTTCTCACTTTATATGAATAAGGAAGCACATACTACCATGTGATTTTTAGAGAACTTTGCTCAGCAGTATACAAAACGAAATGTCATGGGGTTCGTGAACTGAATCTCTTTCTTAGGAAACTTAGCCGTGCTTATCTTCCACTGAACTCAATGGCATTTGAGGTCACATACCATGGGGAAAACAGCGCCATTGATTTCACTGGGAATAATGTGTACCTGACTGCCTTTAAATTGTGCCACCAGATGGCATTAGGGTTGCCAAGTGCCTGCTGTGGGCAGGAGATCTCCACGGACTTTCACCATAACGTTTTGGATGATTCCTAGAGAGGTGTGACATCGCGGATGGCTGCCCCACTTGGTTTCCTGGAAGTTCTCAGGCCAGGTCGAGCAACTCGAGCTGGCACTGGTGCTTTTGAGAGTGTCTGATCCATTTCCGTAATTGTGAGCTAAGGAAAAGTTGAATGGTTAAGGTTAACAAAGGAAATCTGTGTCTTACCAATGAACTCATTCCTTGGATATAATCATATTAAAGGTACAGCACAAAGAATGGCTTCATATAGCACAATGGTTGTGCTTTCTTAGAAGACTTCATGCACTTGTCTGAATATCTTCCATCAGGAACGTTAGAACTAGTTGCAGCAGGTACATTGGATTTGTAAATTGGCATCTTTTGAATATTTAGTGTAATTCATAAAGTGATATTTGCTGATGGTAATATCATCTCTGCTTTTTGCTTTTTGCAGAGACATCATCTTGCCAACAAAAGTCCGCATGGTCAAAGCAATGGTATTCCCAGTAGTAATGTATGGCTGCGAGAGTTGGACTATAAGGAAGGCCGAGCACCGAAGAATAGATTCTTTTGAACTATGGTGCTGGAGAAGACTCTTGAGAGTCCCTTGGACTGCAAGGAGATCAAATCAGTCAATCCTAAAAGAAATCAACCCTGATTGTTCCCTGGAAGGCCAGATCCTGAAGCTGAAGCTCAAATACTTTGGCCACCAAATGAGAAGGGAGCATTCACTGGAGAAGACCCTGATGCTGGGAAAGATTGATGGTCAAAGGAGAAGGGGACGGCAAAGGATGAGATGGTTAGACAGTGTCATCGATGCAACGAACATGAAATTGAGCAAACTTCAGTGGACAGCGGAAGACAGGAGGGCCTGGCGTAATCTGGTCCATGGGGTCGCGAAGAGTCGGACTTGACTGTGCGACTGAACAACAACAATATCATCTATCCACCAAGCAGAGAAGTTCATTTGCTTAGAAAGGCAGAGTAGTGAGTGTGGGGCGGGATATTCCCAGTTTGCACATTATTGCTAAAATCATCAGTATAATTCATTTGGAATATACAGCAAGATTATCCATACCCATGAGGAAGAGCCAGTGTTGATGATTCCTATGCATATTGTTAAATAGTGGGTTTAACATGGCAGAGGCGAAGGCAGAGTGATTTCAACGAGCAGCGGTTTACTGCATCTCAGCAGGAAAGCTTTCCATGGGGCAACTGCCCTGACTATATACACCTAAGCCACTCCCAGCCCCCATGCGGTTGGTGAGTTCAAATGGCCTCCAGGTGCTGGCTGCCCTCAGGGGCCAATCCGCAGGCAGGTTCCAGGATCCTGCCTGCCGTTGCTCTGGGGCTTCAAGCTCCAACTAGGTGGCCTGCCCAGACAAGCCCAGACAAGCCTCCCCACTCTCCATCTAGGTGGCCTGCCAGAACAAGTCCCCGCATGCCTCCTTATGGTGGCTACCAGCACCCGCAGCAGTTAAGCTTGAGTGGACGATTGCAGGAGTCCAGACGTAACACACATAACCAAGGCCTGCGGAGACAAATGCACAAAGCACTAACTCCTGTCTATCCCTGCCCAACAGTTCAGATCTGCATCATAGTCATCAAGGAATTAAACTGTTCCCCTGCAAAAGAAGTGAAAGTGATTTTTTTTCCCCTTTACAGCCAATGATACAGTCACAATAAAAGTAGGGGAAGTGGCATTTGCTAAGATCAAGACACTGAACTGTTGTTATAAGTTAAATGACTTTGTGTGCCTGGCATAAAAATATGAAAGGGTGGTTTGAGGAGGAAGACACTAATCAGGTTTGGGTAAAACAGGTTGCTGAACATTTGTGTGGAAGAATTCTGTCCCTACCCGTTTCATCAGAGTTCTATCCATGACAGTTTCATCACCCAAGCAATGACTTGGGGTGCCAGAACCAAGGATGGCACATGGGAGGGGATCACACCGGCATGGCTTACACCTCTTGCCACCTCCAAAACCATGATGATACTGTCCAGGGAGCCACAGGAGAAGGCGGCGCATGGCATGGCAAGAAGCCCTGAGCCAGCCCTGATCTCACCTCTGATCACAGGAAAAAGATCTACGGATGAGAGCAGAGCTGAGCCAAAGGAACATCTCAGTGTGTCTCTCCCATTTCTCCTTTAACAGCAGTGTCCCTCCTTTCAGCGCTGGTCCTTTTAAACTATGCTTTGGAATATATAGCAAGCTTCTCAAATAACTCAAATGCTATATTTTGTGCTCTGTCTACTTTTTAAATCTAAAGCTACTAAATTCCTGAGCAGGCAGGGCCGGCCCCAGGTTTTTTGCACACTAGGCCAGGATACCTTCTGACTAGGCCCTGTCCCCGTCCCCCCGTCCCCCAGGTGTAAAGTGCTGTCAAGTTGCAGCCAGTTTCTGAGACGCACAGATGCGGTTGGCCACTGCCTGCCTTTGCACAGCAACTGGACTTCCTTGGAGGCCTCCCCCGTCCACAGACTGGCCACTGCTGGCCCTGCTTAGCTTCCCCAGATCAGACACGATCGGGCTCGCCTGGCCCATCCAGCTCAGGGCGATCTTGTTGTGCCTCTTTGTAAAATGAATTGCTGAGAATCAAGAGCCCCAACTCTTCTCTCCTCCCACACCGTGTATGAATAATAATACACAGACGGCGCAGATATTTCTCCCTTGTAAAGAGACAGACTCATGGTGGTGTCTTCCCACCTCTTAAAGAAGATCTACATTCTATAATGACCCTTCTCCCCCCAATTATGCAGGCAGGCAGATTTGCACATGATACTCCACTTTCCTCTTAGATTCTCTAAGAATTTTGGGTTCTCCAAATTGTTTGGAGGGACTGGGGGTGGGGGCCAGTAGATGAAAGTGAGCCTTAAATCTAGGAGACGGTCAGTACAGCAGAGGCAGGGTTAACAGCCTTCAAACCCCCTATGGACTTCAGTGGATTCTGAAGGGTGTAATTCTTTTTGGGATCGGTCTGTGCACCATCTGTCCTTCCCCCCACACACAAAAAATTGCTGGGGTCCCTCCGTCTCAACTCAACACTTGCTATGGAGAAGAATGAGATCAGAAAAGAAAGTCCGAAGGGCAAGTTATTTCTGATTTTTGACTAAAAAACCACTTTGAATTAAAAAATGGGGGGGAATATATTTCAAGGAAGAAGAAATGACAGTTCTTGGTCTTTTGGAACAGCAGACAACCAAACAAAAGAGAAATGTTATGAATTCTATTTATTTTCCTTTATGACAAAAACTAAATCAGTAAGAAAACTCCCCCCCACCTACCTTAGCAATTATATGTCAAGGCATAACAATATTAGTGTTTAATTGTCAAGATGCCAGCGGGTGGGAACTTTTGCCTGAAAAGCATGGTTAAAAAACAGAAAGAGCGATCCAATCAATCTAAATGAGGGCCACACAAGTCAGAGAAAAGGTGGCAGGGCCCACCCCCACATTTGAGAAAGGACTAACCAGGATGCGTCCCCACAGTCCTGCCTTCCTTTAGCTGCCATTTCTTCCTGGTAGAACTCAGGCGGGGAAGAAAGATCCCCTCCCTCCCCCAGGAGGCAGCAGGCCCCCGGCCCTCCAGCCGCCCCATCTAGCCTGGCTCCTGAGACCTGGCCTGCCCATTTTCCCACGTGGGCATGTTGCGAGGAATGGCTTGCTTGTGCTGGCCTGCCATCAGGTTTGTTATGCCTCCCTTGGCAGATGAGCCAATGCCCCCTGCCAGTACCTCAGCCTTTTCCCTGGGTGGCGGCAACCGCCGCCACCGCCTTTCCCCCAGCCCACCCTCTCCCCTCTCTTGGCTCCTCGATGCTGCCAAAGCAACAGCGGTGGCATGAGCTGTGCAGCATGCATGCCCTTCTCCTCTTCCAATGGCCAGCGTTCCAGCGATGGTGTGTGAATGGTAGGGCTGTTCATTCAGAAGAAGAAAGAAGAAGAGACGAAGAGATTGGATTTATACCCCGCCCTTCACCTGGAGTCTCAGTGCTGCTTACAAACTCCTTTCCCTTCCCCTCCCCACAACAGACACCTAGTGAGGTAAGTGGGGCTGAGAGAATTCTAGCACAAACTGCTCTTTCAGGAACAGCTGTGCCAGAGCTTGTGAATGACCCAAGGTCATCCAGCCAGGTGCAAGTGGAGGAGTGGGGAATCAAACCCGGTTCTCCCAGATTAGAGTCTGCACACTTAACCACTACACCAAACTGGCGGTCAAAACAGGACTCTTCTGCCTCCTCTTCTTTTTCCAGTTCTGCCTCGCTAGCTTACTGGCATCGGCAAAGGGGCATGAGATGTGGGCAATGGGGGGTGGGCCGCCACTGCTGCTAGCAGGCAGAGCAGCAGGAAGGGTGCCATAGGAGCAGCGCCAGCCCGGACTCCCTCTCCTTTCTGATCTGGCTGGCGCAGCCAGGAGGCCAGGCGGGGAAGGGCAGGCCCATAGGCAGTTCTGCGCCCCTCTGGGGTCTCTGCCCTAGGCAGTCGTCTAATTGGCCTAATGGGAGAGCCGGCCCTGTGGGCAGGTTATTACAGTTGCTTAAAACTTAGAAAGCTTAGCTTTTTAAGTAGATGGGTTAGGAATTATTTGGAAACAGAGCTTAATCTTCATTGCAATATAGCTATTTGTCACTATTAAGTATAATGTTATTTTTTATTTTAATTCCTTCATCTATAAAATTAATCTTCCCACAACTTTTTTTTTAAATTTAATTCATTTATACCTAGCCTTTCTCCCAAGTGGCTCACATCATCTTGCTTTCCTCTGTTTTATCCTCAAATAACCCTGTGAGGTAGGTTGAGCTAGGAGTGTGTGATTGGCCCAGGGCCACCCAACAAACTTCCAGGGCACAAGCGGGGATTCTAGTCAGACACTCTTAACCACTACACCACACTGGCTCTCATTTACCATATTTTCTTTACATATTTATTGCTCTTAGTCACATGGTTCATTTATTATCTGTGTTTTGACCTGCTGTTGACTCTGTGTTTTCTTCCTGGTTCAGTGTTATCCACTGGGGGGGAAAAGGACTCAGGTTTATACCTAGGAGTATCATTGAAGAACAAACGTCTATGGGAAATGTGGCTTTACAGGTCTATAAACTGGTTTAATGTGAGTTTCCTCTTCTCTGTAGGCCCTGGAACTGTAATTCTGGAGGTGGTGGGTGAAACTAGAGCTCTCTGGCACAGGATTCTCAGGGCCAAACTAGACTAGACAGCATCCCTGAGTTTGCCCAGGGGACACACTGCCATTTTGTAGAGTGATCCCGTTGGTCAGCCATGTTGATCTGAAGCAGTGCAACAAATTTAGAGTCCAGTGGGGCACCTTTAAGACCAACAAAGGTATGAGCTTTCGTGCCCACGCATACTTTATCAACTACATTAGAATAGCAGTCAAGGTTCAAACTTACAACCAGAAAATGAACACTCTATTCTTGGTGCTGGAGGGGGCAGCAGTGGGAGGGCTTCTGGTGCCCTGGCCCCACTGCTGGACCTCCTGATGGCACCTGGTATATTTTGGCCGCTGTTTGACAGAGTGTTGGACTAGATGGGCCATTGGCCTGATTCAACATTGGCTTCTCTTATGTTCTTATGTTCTCTTAACATGCGACTTGATGATGATCAAGATATGCAAAGTGACACTAAATAACAAGTTAAGGTTATAGGGCCAACAGTTGTAAAGCAATAAATATGTCAAACTAGCAAACTGTCTAAAGGTGTCTTTTCTAATTGTGGGAAGTGTCTGGGAATCTTCATTCTTTCCTGTCAGGCGAGGAGGGCACTTTACACTACATTCCCCCCCCCCCCAAAAAAATGCTGTTACATCAGCAGACATCCTGATATCCCTTGCATACATTCAGTATTCTAATACACTATTCTGAAAAAGAAATACGCTAAAATGCATTCAAATACAGAGGATTTATAGTCCTTCTTGTTGGGAATACACATGTGAGGACTAAATGAGTTTGCATATGTAATGAGATAAGAAACCAATATCCCTGTTGAGGGGACTTTTTTTGTTCCTAGTGTTGTAATAACTTGTAATTCAGCAATTTCCCTTTCCATTCTGTTCCTGAAGTTCCTTTGTAATAAAACAGCTGCCTTGAGGTCACTAACTGAATGTCCTGGGAGGCTGAAGTGTTCCCCTACAGGTTTCTGAGTCTTGTGATTCCTGATGTCAGATTTGTGTCCGTCTATCCTCTGGCGCAGGGTTTCTCCTGTTTGTCCTGTGTAGAAAACCGAAGGGCATTGTTGACATTTAATGGCAGCTACGATGTTAGAAGATGAGAACGTGAATGAGCCTCTGATGGTGTAGTTGATGCTGTTAGGTCCAGTGACTCTGTTGCCTGGGGGTGTATGTGGCAGCAAAGTTGGCATCTGGGTTATTGCAAGCTCTGTCCATGTTCGCAGTGTCCATGTTCAAATGAGATGTTGCATTATTGAGGGTGAGTAGTTGCTTGAGACAGGGGGCTGTCTGTGTACAAGAAAAGACCCCCCAGTACTTGTGCAAGAGAACTGTTATTATCCAGTAGAGGTTGTAAGTTGATAATGCGCTGAACTGTTTTGAGCTGGGAGTTGTATGTGGCCACTAGTGGTATTCCATTATTGTCTCTTTGGGGCCTATCTTCTAATAGGTTTTCTCTGGGCATTTATTTATTTATTTATTTTATTAATCGCCCCATCCCAGCTATGTCGGGCTCTGGGCGATGTACAAGAGAGGCATAATGCCATAGAACAAAATACAATTTTTAAAAATCCAATACAGTTAATAAGAATAAAACCAGAATAAAATCCCAGATGGCAGTTTAGTTTTGTATTCCCTTTCTGGACTACTTGGCTATATGGTTGGGGGGGCATAGAAACATAACAAAATATACATACAGGAAGGAGAGAGGGAAGGAGGGGAAGGGTGCCAGCCAGTATAACCAACCATTGCTGTCCTCAGCCAAACGCCTGGCGGAACATCTCTGCCTTACAGGCCCTGCAGAATTGTACAAGGTCCTGCAGGGCCCTGGTGTCATCTGGCAGAGAGTTCCACCAGGTTGAGGACAGCCGGACTGACATTCTTGGGACCAGGGATCACCAGTAAGTTGTTATCAGTGGAGCGCAAAGCTCTTCCAGGGGCAAAGCGGAGAAGGTGGTCCTGTAGGTAAGTTGGCCCCAGACCGCTCAAGACCTAAAAGGCCCAAACTCTTGACAGACGGTGCTGGTGTCAGTGGCCCCCATCAAGGGTTGGTAACCTGAACTCCAGTCCTGAAGTCTCTTCCAGCCACAGAACCTCTGTCTTTGATGGATTCAGTCTCAGCCTGCTCTTTTTTAGCCACCCCACCACAGCCTCCAATCCCTCAGCCAGACTTTGTGGGACGGTAGCCATCTGTCCGTCCAATAACAGATACAGCTGGGTGTCATCTGCATATTGATGGCACCCAAGCCCGAAACTCCTTGCCAGCTGGATGAGGGGGCTCATGTAGATGTTAAATAACATTGAGGATAGAAGTGCCCCCGAGGAACCCCACATACTAAGGGTTGTCTAGAGGAGACATCCTCAACCATTGCCACCCTCTGTCCCCGGCCATGGAGAAATGAGGAAAGCCATTGAAGGGCTACCCCACATGCTCCTGCATCAGCGAGGTGGTGAGTCAAAAGATCATAGTCAACTGTGTTGAACACCGCTGTAAGATCAAGCAATAACAGCAGCGCCAACCCGCCTTGATCCAGCTGTCTACAGAGATTGTCTGTCAAGGCAACCAGCACAGTCTCCATCCCACGGCTGTGGCGGAAGCTGGACTGGAATGAATCTGTCATTCTGGCTTTGTTAATCTGTTTCCTGGCTTCATCAGGTGGATACCTGATTTGTAGAGTGAGTTCCCACCAGAGTTTTTCTTTTAACAGAGTTTTGGGGGTCTGACCACAGGCAGGACCACAGTGGCACAGGGGAAGGAGCAACTTGTTACCTCAAATGCTGTATTTGTCCCCAAAAAGGCTGTCTCCTGTATATTAGGGGAATTACGAAGGAGACAGAAAAGCTGGCGAGAGGGGGGTAACTAACGAGATGGGCTACCAGTGTTTACAGGGATCTTTCCCACAGAGAACTTTCAGAAATAACCAGTCCATTGCTGTCACCAAAAAAGTTGTTTTAGTGAAAGAGGAAAATGGTATCAAAAATAACACACATATAGAAGATAAATGCACACTGGAAACAAACACACAAGTTAGCAGAAAATGTAGGGTTGAGAGGGAATATAACAGGGGGTTCAAGAGGTGATAGCTACCTGTCCTGAAGACCAGGGATCTGTGGAGCAGAGTCTGTGAAAGATGGAGGGAACCTAGATGTATCTGGGGGTGTGATGCAGAGTGGGCGCCCAAGACACACACACAGCAATGGTGCCGAGGCTGTCTAGTTGTGGCTGCCCCTTGGAACAAAGCATTGAGGAGTTAAATTAAAAGTACAACAATGTGTCGGGGAAAGTATGAATGGGGTTCCCAGGAACTGACAAAGGGAACAGGAGATGTCTTGGGAGGAGTTCTTGATGCAAAACAAAGTTGGAGTTGAAACTCTGATTAACGGTTATCTAAGGCTGCGGTCACAGGCTCCAGTTGAAGTGGAGAGGAATCAAGGTTATTTCCTCCAGAGGAATTTGACACGTAGTTGCGAGATCACACCTCCCTTTGTAGCTGTGGGCACAGCCCGTCACTGTATGATCAGTCACAACTGGGGGTGAGTTGGGGTTTTTTTTTGCTGTTAGTTTCCCATGCGCATAAACGGGGAATAACATCTCCACACTGAGGGCCCCCTATGGAGTAGGCGATGATGCACATACTGCGGGGGGGACGGGGGACCAGCACTGAGCCGGGGTGACATGATCCGACCATCCCGACAGCGATCAGAGTGTGCTTGTGCAATCAGACAGGGGAAAGTCCGTCTGTGGCCCGTCAGGACCCGTTAGAGCTGGACTTTCCCCGGTGTATTTTAACTCCACTTCTGTGACAAGAGCAGCACGGGTTGCCAGCAACTGCAGGACACTTCCCAGATGTTGCTGTCTGATCACTCCCTTTAGATTCATCAGGCATCCGCACCTATGTCAGATCTAAAGGCACGTGTGATCGCAGCCCAATTAAACTAATCAAAAAGCAAAAATACCGTTTGACGACCCTCCTTTTGTGTTAGGAGGGGAAGTGTTAGGGACAGCTTTTGTGAAGTAAATGCGGGAATGGGGAAGGTGGGACAGGGTTGATAGGATTAATGATCCAGGTAAAGAGCCAGGTGCCAGGCGCCGTAGATAGTCAGTCAACACCAGGCCTCATGAGAAAGGATAGCGTTTATTATACTGCAAAGCCAAAGCACTAGAACATAAGCATTGTCAGGAATGACCCATACAAAAGAAGCATCCCTGGTTATACCCTACGGAGGGGGGCCCCTCCCTACCCACTACCAATGGTTACATAGCCCGCGCGCGGGAAACAGCCAAAGGTGCTACAAACTACATTCCCACAAAGCAATAAATTCCCATGCCTAGCTGTTGTCTTAAGAAACAGAAAGGAGACAAACAGCCTGGCTTTCAAGGCCATTTGGCCTGGTGCGCGATAGACCGAGATGGAAACTGCGCCGTCTCTCAGGCAACCTCGTCACCTCCCCACATACCAGAGAAAACACAGATACATTCATTGGCACCTCCTTCCCTCCCTTCACCCCTATGGCAGGGGTACCTGACACCAGGTAAAGAGCATTAGCTCTGGGGTGAGACAAGTTCATTGTTTTAGCGTATGCAAACCTTAGAGTCAAGAGAGGGGTAACAGCATGGTCAGGCCAGGATTTTACACCTCCCCAGAGTCCCTGACTAGACATGTAAGTGATGCCTGCTGGCCTGGCATCCATTTTGTGTACATTCAATTCAGACTGCCTAGCACATTAAATGGGGTGCTATAAATGAAGGGTGCTCATTTCCAAACAACCCCACAGCAACGAGGTATGGTCTGCTAGCTTACAAGCTCACTAAACTGCTGTTTCTAAGGTTCTTCATGGGAAGCCACGAGTCTTAGCCAAAACTCCCTGTTGAGTAAATGTGCAGTGTGCAGCCAAATCCTAGACATATTTATTTGGATACGTCTCAACATATTCAGGGGGCACTGCACATAAGTAGAACCTGCTGGATCAGGCAAACGGTCCATCTAGTCCAACATACTGTTTCACACAATGGCCAACTAGTTGCCTTGGAGAGCCAACAAATGGAGCCTAGAGGCCAAAGCCTTCCCTTGCTATTGGGAGATTCTGCCCTCATCTTTTCCTTCGCAATTTTACCACAGTCACATTAGAACAGAAATATCCCTCTGCACTGCATGCCACACCCACTCTCTTTGTGCATCGGTTTACTTGGGACTTTCTGCATTGTTTTATGGCCATCCCGGGCTGACTCCGCAGTCACCATGGCATTGCCCCAGGTTATCTGGATGTGGTTTTGTGCCAAACCTTTTGCTCTCTCTGCTACTGATTCGCAGTGAACAATAAGCAGACTACTTGACATGGCTTCATTGATCTCCCTCCATTCCCCCGCCCCTATTTCCATTCTGTTTTCCTTCCCTCCTTCTCCAGAGACAAAAGAGGATGTGTCCTCTCATTCAGACAAACTTTTTAAAAGCCAGAGAGAGCATGAAAATGTGTGGGCTTGGATTTTCCCCTCCCTTCTCTTTCTTTTTGCAGAATCATGGAGGGAGGGAGGTGTTTGGTCTGCCTTTCTCTTCATCTCATACAAAGCAGCTACTAGTTAGCTCAGTTAGTTAAGAACTGTGCTCATCATAAAAGGTTTATGAGTTCAAGCCCTGTGGTGAGCAGGTACATTTTGCAAAAAAAAAAGTCTTTAATTTTTTTTTTAAACTCGGGGACAAGTTTAGCAATGTTTTAACTCAGGGATGAATTTATCATTAAACTTTGATCACTGGTGGTTTCTGGTTTAAGCGTTTCGCTGCTCGGTCACATCCCTGTCTTGCTCCAATGGGGTTATGCCGAGACTCGGCTGACGGGAAGGGTCCGAGAGAGTCCCGGACCCTCCCGGGGTCTCTGTAGGAGGTCCTCAGCCTGGAGAGCTGAGGAGAGCCTCTTCCAAAGTGACAGCTGAGGAATTGAGGCTCACCTTTATCTCCGAAAGGTCCCATCGCCGCAGAGCCAGCATGGCGCCGAGAGATGACTGCCAGACCAGCGGACACAATCAAAAGTTTTGAAAGGCTTCTAAAAGACTTCCAAGGCTTCAAAGCATGAGTTAAGCAATGCTCAGGTGATTTAAGTGAACAAAAGAGCCTTGGCAGCAATTAGAAGCGCCTAAGGGCAAAGTGGCAGGGGGAGGGAGAAGCTCAAGAATTCACCCCCCCCATCTAAAGCAAGGCAGTTTTAAAACGGAACTAAAAAACTTTGAATTAAGCTAAACGCATTAGAGAATTAGCGAAAACAAAAGCTGCATAATAACAAAAAGCAGATTAAGTTCTCCTAACTTTTACTTTGTTTTGGGAAACTTACTTCTTGTTGATATTATGGCTGGGAGAGGGCGGAAGCTGGGTCTGGAGAAAAAAAGTCAACTGGAAATAGCCTACCAACGACTCCCTCCCACAACCAGGAAGTAGCTGTAGATATGTCTACACTGTTGGTGAATGCACTGCACCCCCTAATGGAGCAGATGACTAACCTCAACGTTAAAATGGATAATATGCAAAAGCAGATGACTCAAATGGACAGAAGGACTTCAGTAACCGAAAAGACGTTTAAAAAAATGGAAAAACAGACTGAGAGTATCAATAAAAGAGTGGATGAAGCAGAAAAAGAGAGAACCTCCAAAAATACTCAACTAATACAGCTCCAGCTGGAAAGTACATCCTACATTTCCAAGGGATCCCAGAAGAAAAGAACGAAGATTTAAAGGCTCTCTTAGCAGAGACTTTGGCTCCAATAATGAATTACAAACAGGAAGATTTAGGGTGCAGTCACATTGACCTTTTGATTGGGGTTCACTGCTGTTCCCTCGTGCATGTCAGTTTCACGTTCACATGAGCCAATCCACCTCCCACCCCGAACCAGGCTCACTCTCGCAATGCTGCCGGGTTTTCCTGACCCCTGGAAAAACAGGTGTTTTCCTGGCACTTGTGCTTTGAATGCGTGATTTTGCCCATCTGAACAGCCCATCTTTCACAATGATTGTGATTAGGGCAGTCTGACCGCTTTTTGTGCGTTTTTTTTTTAAGCTTCCGGTTTGAGTGCTTGAGCAAACATGCGCTTAATAAATCCATTTAACGTTTAATAATGAATTTATTAAGTGCATGTTTGGTCAAGCACTCAAACCCAAAGCTTTAAAAACACACACACACACACACACAAAGATGGCCCTGGAGGCGGGAACAAGAGGTGGGGGCTCTGGCAGCCTGGACGGAGCCGGCAAGGAGGATGGCGGAGACAGCGGAGCCTTTTTTCGTGGGGCAATGGTGGCAGCAGCAGCAGTGGGGGCCCCCCACACATTGGTGGCAGGAGCAGCAGCCGCCCGAGCCTCCCCGTGGCCGGCAGGATCACCTGGAGGGACGATGCAGCAGCAGGCAAGCGGGTGCTGGAAGAGAGGGGTCAGCTGCATCTAGTCAGCCCAATGCGAAGAAAAATGTTTCCAATTTAAACAAAGTGGGAACAAAGCGCAATTACCTTGCCATGTGACCACGGCCTTACTGAAGGAGATAGACTGGGCTTACAGGACTTATCTAGACTTTATTAAAAAAATTAAACTCCTGGGAGAAATATGTTTGAAATTCACGAGAAGATCTACCAGAGATCTGGTGCTGAAATCTACACAGGGGAACCCCTTAAAAATCAAGAATGAAGAGATAAAAATTTTGAAGGAGTTAGAAAGCGGAGGAGACTCTATAGGGAGCTTACTCTCTCTCTACAGAAGAAAGGAGTCCCTTACAGGTGGTTATTTCCCAAAGGACTGAGTTTCAAATATGAAGACAGAAAGTATAATATTGACACTGTTCCTAAGGCCAAAAAGTTTGTGGATCAATATTGTAATTTAAAGCAACACAACAAAGATAAGAAACCTAAAAAGGATGAGGAGGAAGAAGAGGAAGAAGAAGAATCCTACTCACAGGATTCAGCAAGCAGTAGTCCAAAACTCTTTAGTTCTTCAGATACATCAGAGACAGAGAAAGGAGCAGCCGCTCCCAAATCCCAAGGAAAAAAGAAACGCAAGAAGAAAAGAACCTAAGACTAAGATAATCGTTGATAATGCAGTTTTTGCTAACCAGTCAGTTTATGCAACTCTTTATTATTTTTTGTTAAATTTTTATAAGCAATAATAACTTTGTAACATTAGGTGACAATGACATATATGTAACCAGATCATGTCACCATGTTAGTCTTCCCCTCCCTATACCTAGTAGTTTGTTTAGAGTTAGGGTTTAGTTTCCTTTCCCCATCCTTGTAGAGTATATTGTATTAGTTTTCCTTCCTTATTTCCCAAAGGTTTTAGAATTAGGGATTTAGTAACCTTTACCCATATCCTGTAGTAATGCAAAATTAATAAAATAGTTTTCTTCATTTTTTTCAATGCTCTGCATGGATGGCCAGGCTGTCTGCCTCCAAGCTGGCTGGCCCCATACTTGTTGCTATCCCCTTGCCACCTCCTGAAGACATGGGGGTTGGGGGGTGTCCTGCTGAGATCTTCTGTGCAGCCAGGGGACTGTGTGCCGGTGACACCCCAGTAACTGAAGCATGGGGGGGGGGGTCGTTTACTCCTGATTCTCCTTCTTTTTCCGCATGGTCTCAGCTTTCTGGTGGCAGTCTCCCCAACTGCTTGTAGATGCAGAATGCACACAGAATACACAAATAAATAAACTGGATTGGGGGAAAACAGTCCAGAGGAAATGCATGTGACTGCGAAGTCAACCCTTACGGCTTGCCTCCTCGGATTGTCCGGAGCAAGCTATCAGTGCAGAAAGGGCCATAGTCTCCTAGCACTCGTTCTTCTTTGACCTTCAATCTTTCCCAGCATCAGGGTCTTCTCCAGTGAGTGCTCCCTTCTCATTTGGTGGCCGAAGTATTTCAGCTTCAGCTTCAGTATCTGGCCTTCCAGGGAACAGTCAGGGTTGATTTCTTTTAGGATTGACTGATTTGATCTCCTGGCAGTCCAAGGGACTCTCAAGAGTCTTCTCCAGCACCATAATTCAAAAGCATCTATTCTTCGGCACTCGGCCTTCCAACTCTCACAGCCATACATTACTACTGAGGAAACCATTGCTTTGACCATACAGGCTTTTTATTATGCTGTCTAGGTTTGCCATAGCTTTCCTCCCAAGGAGCAGGCGTCTTTTAATTTCATGGCTGCAGTCATTGTCTGCAGTGATCTTGGATCCTAGGAACGTAAAGTCTGTCACTGCTTCCATGACTTCCCCTTCTATTTACCAAGAAGTGATGGGGCCAGATGCCATGATCTTAGTGGGTTTTTTTGGAGTTGAGTTTCAAGCCAACTTTTGCGCTCTCCTCTTTCACTCGCAGCAAGAGGCTCTTGAGGTCCTCTTCACTTTCTGCCATTAGAGTGATATTGTCTGCATATCTGAGGTTGTTGATGTTTTTCTCAGCAATCTTAATTCCGGTTTGGGATTCATCCAGGCCAGCATTTTGCATGATGTACTCTGCATATAAATTAAATAAGCAGAGTGACAATATACATCAGGTTTCACCAAAACAATACATCAGACTGCAGGTTTACACTGTGTTCAAACATTCAAACAGCACCTTGTCAGTTTCACAACCACTAGTCCCAAGGGACTCTAGTAGTTTACCTGTATCAAATGCAATCTTTTTCAAGGACAGTGATGTACATACAGGACATAAGGCACAATAAATTCTCTTTGTGAGTATAAAACTCTTAAAATAGCAGCATATTTTCTAGGGCCCCATCAGAACTGAAATAAACAAAAATATTAATACATCAATAAATCTTAAGGAGGATGAATCACCAAGGGAATGTTCTATTGGTTTAACAATACTGGTGCTATGACTCTCTGTATAGGGACATTGTTGTAAAATTAGCATAGCTGCTTAAAAACTTTGTTAGAAGTGTCATGATTGTTCTAAATTGCAGGATTTTAATGAGGATAAAGCCCCAAGGGAATGTTTTATTAGTTAAACTATGCCACTTACTATAACTGCCTGTATTGTTGAAAAATAAGCATGGACACTTTAAAACATTTTCAGAAGGCTTATGGCTGTTCTAAACAGCAGGATTTTAATATGGATGGAGCACCAAGAGAATGTTTATTCCATGAATTTTATATTGGAACAAGGATGATAAAACACACAGGCACTTTAAGGAAATGTGTTTTTGACACAACTGCTCCTGATTATGAGGCTTGGAACAAAAGAAATAGGCGGAGCAAAGCCCCAAATTTGCGGCTGCATGCTAGAACTTGAGAGATATGTTCTCCTAGATAGGTTATTATATTTGCTGCAAGGGGTAAATGTGCTCTTTTAATAATTTTAATAATTATAATATAAATAAGGATGAATGAAAATCTATTGATGTATTAATATTTTTATTTCAGTTCTGATGGGACCCTAGAAAATATGCTTCTATTTTAAGAGTTTTATACTCACAAAGAGAATTTATTGTGCCTTATGTCCTGTGTGTACATCACTGTCCTTGAAAAAGATCGTATTCAATATCGGTAAATTACTAAAGTCCAGCAGAACTAGTGATTGTGAAACTGACAAGGTGCTGTTTGAATGTTTGAACATAGTGTAAACCTGCAGTTTGATGTATTGTTTTGGTGAAACCTATGTTTGGTAATACTTGACACCAATATTTATATAGCAATAGAGAAAAAAAAAATAAAAAGCACAAAATAGATCTACCCAGGGCTATTTTTGGGCAGGAACACACAGGAACAGAGTTCCGGCTGGCTCCCAAGTTGGCCACACCCAGCAGGAACTCATTAGCATAATAGGCCACACCCAACAGCAGAAACTCATTAGGATTGGCTACATTAGGGATGTGTGGCCTAACATGCAAAGGAGTTCCTGCTCCAAAAAAAGCCCTGGCTTTTGACAACAAACAAGGTAAACAGAATAAGAAGCAAAAAGTGGGTGTGGCTGGATGACCACACTTCTGGTAGCATGGGGGTGTGGCCTAATATACTAATTAGCTATGCTGTCAGGGGTGTGGCCTAATATGCTAATGAGCTTCTGTTGTTGGGTGTGGCCTATTATGCTAATGAGTTCCTGCTGGGTTTTTTCTTTAAAAAAAGCCCTGAATCTACCTTAAGCATACATCTGTTATACACAGTGTCATATACTTTTCCATATCTTCCTAACACTGTAACCCTCAGTTTTTGTATTACTCATCTGGAGACTTGCAACATTATTAGTCACTATCACTAGTTGCCACTAATGGATTTTCTCTTCATGAATTTGTCTAACCCCCTTTTAAAGCTATATATGTTTGTAGCCATCACTACATCCACTGGCAGTGAATTGCACAGTTTAATTATTTGCTGAGCAAAGAAGTATGTCCTTTTGTTTGTCCTGAACCTATTTCCCAATGACTTCATTGGTGCCCCAAGCTCTAGTATTACTGAAGAGGGAGAAAATGCTGTCTCTATTCACTTTCTCTACCCTGTGCTTATATAAACCTCTATCCTGCCTCCACCTTAGCTGTCATTTTTCTGGGCTGAAAAGTCCCAGACTTTCCTCACAGGAAAGGCGCTTAAAATAAATAAGTGTGCATGGGATTGCAGCCAGAATGTCTTGGGTCAGAACACAGATATGAAGGCCCGGAAAAAAACTGAGGAAATTCAGAAAAAAAAACATCTTTTCCCATTCTTTCCTGAAGCCTTTTTTTGTTTTTTTCTGAAAAACCGAACAAAGAAAAGAAAAGAAATTGATTATGGAACGTGATAATGACAGACACAACAGAGTAGCTGCAGAAGCAGAGACTGAAACTGATACTGATAATTACAGCTCAGAAAATGATTCTGATTAAATTTCATGCCCATTCATTGAAACTTAGTCCCACACTCCCTTCTATACACTTCCCCCCTCTTCAATTCTTTTTATGAAAATGGGTTTTTTATTTTTATTTAATGCTATGGAGAGGAAATATGAATAATTGTTACTTTTGGATTTTCACAAATTGTTTTGTGGAGGTTTTTTTGTCTGTTCCACATAAACTAGTAAACAGTTTCAGGAGATTGTTGCTCCATTTGTTACAACTACAAATAAACATTATTTGAAAAGTAAATTCTGTTTGTAATATTTGTTTGGACATACTATATTTTTAATATGTTAGTTGTGATAATTTCATGCCAAGTAAAATTGTCCATAGTCATATTTTATGTTCCTAAAGTAATAGAATGACTTTCAATCTGGAAAAGAAAAAAGAAGTGCTAATGTAGCATTTTTTTTTCAATTTTTCAAAAAAACAGGGGGAAAACGGGGGGGGGTGTTTCCAAGCTTCAAAATTTCCAGAAAGTGTACATCTCTAGTCGCAAATATAAAAGAAACCACCACATTCCTGTTCTCCCAGTAGATTCCTCTGGACTGGGATGCAATTGCCTTGAGCCGTTTGAATGTTGGTTGCTGGATGAAAAAAATGGCTGATGTAAACGGCACTGCAATAAGCTTCTTGGTTATCTGTTCGCCACTCCTGCTCCGGCAAATTTTTCCTCACTCATTAGCGGGCAGCGATGACTGACGTAACTAAATAGCTGCTGCATAGGATTGATGCATGATGCAAGAAAGGAGCTGGAAACAGAACTCTGAAATCACTAGAGGCTGATAATTTCCATTCCACAGACTCAGTATCAGATGTAAAGCAATTTCTGGGATTGCTGCCAAGAAATGATTTTTCTCATGGTGTTGTCAGCTTAGCATGGAATTCTAGCTCTGGGCTAGGCAGTGTACCTCGACTGAAACCAAAGGTGATAAAAAGGGACATTTAAGGTAATACCCACAGCCACAGACAGAATTTGGACCAAGGCTGTTGTGTCAACTTATAAGGTCATGGGATTTCCCAGCAGATGGCAAACTCTGTAGAACCCAGGGAAACCTAGCCATGATGTCATAGGAGGCGGTTTAATCACTTTATAAGCAAAATTCCTGATAGTATAAAATATCTCTGAGCATTAGTGGAATCCCCCCCATCTCCAAGTAATTACAGCTTCTTCCTCGATAATGCTTTGTATTCCAAAGGGGAAAAGACAGTATCCGTCTCTGTGAATCATAGGCTATATTATCCTCCAACTAACAGTGGAGGAAACCACAGGTTAAACAGTCACAGGATGCAGGGATGGTTCAAACATGCATCTTCATCTTGGGTTGCCAGACCCCCAGTCTGTTTCCTTGCCACCGAAGTAATGTAATGAATATATATATATATATATAATATATACCTGTTTTAGGCTATTATAATAGCACACAGTGCATTTTATAAGATATTAGTTATAAATAGAATACACTAACTTATAAAAAAGTTTTTTGCAGTGTATATTTGAATCCTCTAACACTACAGCTCGGGTTGCTACAGACCCCCAGTGTGACATCATTGCGCTGGTGACATTGCCCCGCCTCCCTCCCACCCCCCGCTGGCAAAACGACTGGACCTGGCAACCCCATTTCCAGCACATGTTAACAGCAGCATCTAGCATGCTAAATGGCTTGGGCGTGCTAGTTGGCCATCACTGATCAAACAATACATGCCAAATCTATATATGTGCTAAAACAATGTTTTCTAGGGCCGATTCTGCACTAATGGTTTACTCCCCTTTCCCCCCAGGTCTAATTGGCCCGATTCTAAGTGGGCATTTCTGCTTTACATGATCTGACCTGGGTTTGTTCCGGGTGTTCATTTCCGCATGTTGCCTTACCCTGGACCTAATGGTCCCTCCACCCCTTTGTTTTTTTGAATGGAGGCTTGGTTGCGTTGTAACGCACCGCCCACAGGCGTGCTCTACGGTTACCTGAGTGGGTGCGTTGTAACGTATCCACCCACCTAAAAAAACAAATATGTGCATGCGTGGTTACGTCACAACGCTACCGGCTGGCGATTGGCCACTAGAGATTTGAATTTAATTCCCTGGGAAAATGGGATGAAGAGTTAATACACCTGGACTGGTGCACGTATGTCTTGCACATGCATTGTTACATTGCAATGTAATACTGGTGCCTTTAAACCTCTTTGCCTGCGAACACTATGAACTCCATTGAATACCGGTGCAGCAAGTGACCTTTGTCGACATCATGTATCGTAGGCGAGTGAGAGCAGTCGGACTAATTGTGTCCCTGTTTCAGGTGCTCACAACTCAGCTTGACTTCCACCCTCAATGTGGTTTTTGCTTTTGTCAGAAAATCACGAAAGAGAAGAAGATATCTCCGCGAACTGCAGTCCTCTGCCTTGTGCAGAGGTGTGCGTGATATAGACCATCCTTTATCGGCATCCCGTTGCCAGCGTCACAGATGGCATGCCCTTGCTGGCATGCGATTTCCCAGATGGTACTGGGTTTACCCTACAAGTTCAGACTGGTGGGCAAATTTTGTTCTCGGAAGTTGGAGTGACGAGCAGTGGTTGATACATTTTAGAATGACCCATTCAACTTTCACGGCAATTGTCTCTGTCCTGCAACCAAGGCTTGAATGGCAAACAACTAAGATGCGTTCCCCAATCCCCACAGATAAGCGCGTGGCTGCGGCCATTTGGTATCTGGCAAACACAGACACCTACCATGAAGTCGGTCAGCAATTTGGAATCAGTCTGTCCATTGTTGGGGAAACTGTCCTTGAAGTGTGCCTCTGCATTGAGCTGGAATTGTATTTGAGCGTGGCATGCCTAGGCAACGAGATTGGCAAGGTAAGCCTTCCTTTTTTAAAAATATTGGTATGCCAGCATTCAAAATGGCTGGTTTCTTTGCCGCTTCTTCCTTTAGGTATCTCTGATCTTCCTTTAACTTAATTCTTGCTGGAAATGGGCAATGGTGTAACTGTCTGACGTTTCTCTCATTTTTCAGATAATGGATGGTTTTGGGCGCCTGGGGATGCCACAGTGCATTGGTGCTGTTGATGGAACCCACATAGTCATTCGTGCACCTGGGGGAAGGATCAACGAATACGGCAACAGAAAACACTACTGCTCTGTTCTACTTCAAGGGACTGTTGATAATTCTGGCCGGTTTTCTATGCTGTCGTGGGATACAGTGGCAGATGTAATGACGCTTATGTTTTCACCAACTCTGATCTGTGCTCTGCCATGGATGCAGGACTTTTTCTTCATGGCAACCCTACGATCACTCTTAATGGTGTTACCGTTCCTGCAATCATTTTTGGGTGATGGGGCATACCCAATGAGGCGGTGGATGATGACACCCTACTGCACTCCTAGAACTAGGGTTCAGCGGTACTTTAATAAGAAACAGAGTTCTGCTTGCAGCGTTGTGAAGCGAGCCTTCGGTAGACTGAAGGCTCGTTGGCGCACACTGTCAACAAGGCTAAAGGCATCTGTTGAAAACGTCGGCTCCATAGTCACATCCTGTGTTATTCTTCACAACGTTTGTGAGGAGAAGGGACATGATGTGTGCCTAGATGGAGAGGAGCAGGGCACTATGATCCTTCCAGATGTGGGCATGCAGAACCTCCGAGTAATAAACGGCAGACATTTGGAGGAGGGCAAGCGGGTGCGGGATGCTCTCGCTGAGTTCATGTTTGCACAACAGAGGAATTAAACACTGCGGTGGCTATCAATTCCACCCTTAACCCAGCCGTCGCGTGCTTTATCTTGAGATTTCCCCTCATTGTTGCATGACAACGCAATAATGATCTGACGTTACCTGGGGTTTGAATGCCCTTTTAAATGTACCCTTGCATATGTTCTGTTTCTGCCTTGACATCTCTCATTGTGAAAAATAAATGTTCAAACATGTACAATTTTGTCTGCCTTGTGAGGCTAGTAAGGAAAACTGTCATGTTGTGCTCGTATACAATTTATACATGTCTTGTACAGGCTAAGAAATGTGAAGCCCTACAGATGTTATTGTTAGGTCTTAAAATGGAAGAAATAAATGTAGCCAAGAGAACACTACTATGGTACTTGACTACAGCAGCAAGACTGACTTTTGCTCAATGTTGGAAACAAGATAAAATACCTGAAACATGGGAATGGATTAAAAAGACGTTGTTTTTGGCGGAAATGGACAAGTTAACAAGAAAGTTAAACAACGAAGAAGATGAAACTTTTTTTAAAGATTGGAAAGACTTTCAAAAATATTTGTTGAAAAATTGGGACATTAAAAGTGGTTTGATTTGCTTTGACAGTTATTAAGAAGAAACGGAAAGAGAATTAGACTTTTGTATTGTTACCGTTAGTAAGAGAAAATAAGTTTAGAAGTAATTGTAATGGAATAAGAGAGATATTAATGGGGTTGGAGCAGTGCTGGAAGCCTGATGTGGGGGGAGAAAGGGAAAAAAGAAAAATGGGTATGTATTGGTATGTTTAAATTGTATAAACTTGTGATATATCCAATAATAAATTGTATTTACAAAAAAAAAAAAGAAAAGAAATGTGAAGCCCTCTAGTTCTTGTGGCTGCTGGTGCATGGGGCCTTCCCTTGGCCGAGTCTCTCAGGCGATGCACCCGCCATCCCACTCCTCCTCCTGCCGCCGCCCTCTGATGTGATCACCCAAGCCAGGCAGAGCCTAGCGCACCAGCTGCCTACCCAGCCTTTAAAATGACACTTAATTTTTATCGTTCACCCCCTGCCTGCTTAGCCCAGGCAGATCCTTCCCCTACATCAGCAGAGGCTGGAAAGCCGATCCCACCTTCAGCGTCCCAACTTGCAGTGGTGAAACCCCCCCCCCCCTTTGGCTTGGGGACAATACAAAATTCATAACCATCCTCATTCTCACCCAACTCCGGTTAGGTTTCAGGGTGGCGACAGGGTTAAAAATTAAAATACAGGGGAAGTTGCTCAGAGTGGAAGGAAACAGGCTGGCCAGTTTCTGATTGGCTACCCGAAAACAAAAGCACGACAAAGGGGTGGAGGAACATTGCAATGTTACATTACAAATGGCCACCTCGCAGAGAGGCACATTCTGGCAGCGGGATGAGGTGGGGCACTTGCTGGACATAATCCACCATTCAGGGCACGTAGCAGAGTTCATGGCCAGCGCTCACCTTTCTTCAAAATCAAAGTATGAGGCTGTGGCTAGGAGACTGGCCAGGAGGGGTTTTAACCGCACCCCAGACCAATGTAGGTCTAAATTCAAATGCCTGAAGTGTGACTTCATGGCCAGCCTAGAAGCTTGGGATCTCTCGTGGAAGTGGCCAGACCCCACACCATGCAAAGCTGGTGCAGCTGTGGACTGATGGAGGCCGACCTCGCTGGGAGTATAGACACCATGAGGGTAGGCCAATACAAATATCATTGAACTGAGACAGCAGAAGGGTCTAGTAATGATTGGTCATAAGCCACATACGGTCCTTGATATGAATTGAACACATAATCCACTGATTTAATTAATGGCAAACTGGCTCAGGGTTTTGCCTCTTCTACATGCGCCACACAGTTCCAATCCAGTGGAATGTCATAGTAATGTCTGTGCCCTACTGTGATTTGTTCATATGGGCACCTTAGGTATGAGGAGATAACAAACACTGAACCACAGAACCTATTGAACCAGCCCTGTTTTGAGATTAAAGAACAGTTAAATGAAATTGAGACAAACAAACAGGGGAAAAAAACTTTTCTTATTGTGATAATCAGTGCCATATACATATGGGTTTCTGCCATATACATAAAACAGGGAAAAAAACCCACTTTTCTTATTGTGATAATCAGTGCCATATATACAGGGGTCTTTCCGTAGAAAAAGAGCTGCAGGAGCTCATTAGCATAACTCATTAGCATATGTCACACCCCCTGACATCACCGGAAGTGTGTCAGAAGGCCACACCCACCACTCAGGCTCCACCCCCAAAATCTCCAAGGTATTCCCAACTCAGAGCCGGCGAGCCTATCTTTTTTTTTAAAAAAAACACAGTTTAAGTTTATTAAAGCTCATGATATACAGAAACAAAACATAGTGCACATACATACAGAATAATTCGCCTGAAAACTTTAGCTATAGAAGTAACATCAATGGTATCATATTAAACATTAACTTGTTTAGAACTCATATCATAGAAAACATTAGCGTACTTTCAACGCAGATGAAAGGACTTTATTTCATTATGTTCATTAGTGTCAGCCATTGTGCATGTCGGGTGTTGTAATGTTTGGTGTAAATAACCTCTAAATATGGTTCTACATATTTATTAAATATATCTTGAATGAGAGCCGAAAGATTCACGATCAAACACAAAGTCAGTAGAGTGAGAAAACCGGCAAGCCTATCTGATGGCACACGTGGGGGAAAACAAGCAAACCACCCATGTCAGGTAAAGAGGGAGGATACCAGGATACCAGGTCAATATATTTTTATTCTCAAAGGGGAGGGCGGGCGGGGGTTGCCCAGGCCGCCTTCCTTCCTTCCTTCCTTCCTTCCTTCCTTCCTTCCTTCCTTCCTTCCTTCCTTCCTTCCTTCCTTCCCCCCATCTATTTGCTTTCTTTGTTTCTCTTTCTTTCCACCTCTCTCTCTCTTTCACTCACTCTCCCTCCCTTGGCCAAATAGATATCATTAGCAAACAAATAAATATCATTGGACAGTGTCATTTAATGTTAATAAAAAGCAAATTTATGTATTTTTCAATAAAAACATGTGTGATATCTGTTCATGTCTTGCGGCTCTCAAACACCCGACATTCATTCTACGTGGCTTTTACATTAAGCAAGTTTGGCCACTCCTGCCCTATCCACACATTGCTACAGGCTTTATGGAGGTGGGGGAAAGTGCCGTCAAGTCAGAGTTCATGGGGTTTTCAGAGGTGAGTCACCATCACTTGCCTGTGCCTCACGATTAGTATTCCTTGGACAAGGACGGGGGGGGGATCCACCCGGAGCACGCGGATCCGCACACTCCGGGTAGATGGAGGGCGGGGGGGTTGCCTAGGCCGCGATTAGCTTTAGGAGTTTCCTAAAGTGTTACGTGAGTCCAGTGATGTTACTTGTGGTTTTTCAGCCAGAAATTATGTTGCGGCATGACGTAATGCAATGCCTCCCTCCCCGTTTGGTTGTGTTGCTCATTAGAGCCGCTCCAAGGTTCAGGGGTGGGTGAAGGAAAGAGAGGTTTGCCAAAGTAGGCAACTTGACATTCCTACACCAAGCAGAACTCAGCCCTTTGGCCAGGCGCCTGACAACCCCTTTTGCTTTTGCAATCTTGGGACGGCAACAAAACAGGAAAATTACTGAACCATCGGCAAACTCAACATATGTCTGGTTGGCTGCATTTGATTCAAAGGCCAGTTTTCTTTATCAGAAATATACCATGAGCAACAACATTCCATTTTCATTAAGATGTCTAACTTCAATATCTCTTTCCTGGTCATTTCCCACCAGTTCAGACCTCAGTGCAAATTAGTTTTCACTAACTTGCACTGAACCTCATTTTATTTGGAAAAATCCTCTTCTAACAGTACCACATTTTTCCTTCTGTTTTTAGCATTCATTGCCCTGTTATCTTGCAAGTTCACAGTACTGCAGTGACCATAGAAGTCACAATAACAGATTTGTTGCCATCAGGGTCTAAATCACCTGCAACACTCACTTTCCAACTCTTTATGCTTTATGAGACTCTACAAATAAAACCTTTATTTGCTCTTGTGCCCAGGTCCAAAGGCCCCCCCCAAAAAAAACTATCCACTTTTCCATGCCAATGTGCAAAGGAAAGCCCTAATCCTATTTTTATTGTACTTTATCACTTGCTCCTCCTTTCTTTTACTCCTTATCTTTATGATCTACTGCAGTGATCATAAGGCAAGGACTGGGTGGGGGAAGCGTCCTGGAGCACGCAGATTCGCGCGCTCTGGGTAGATGGAGGGCAGGGGGGTTGCCTTAAGGCAAGGACCGGGTTGGGGGACCCTCCTGGAGCATGCGAATCCACGCACTCCAGGCACGAGAAGGGTGGGTGGGTGAGGTTGCCTTAGGGTGGGGGAAAAGCCTCCCGGAGCGCGTGGATCCGCACGCTCCAGGTAGATGGAGGGTGGGGGGGTGCCTAGGCCACGATTAGCAGCCTAAGGCAGGGGGTGGGAAGATGGATGGCGGGGGATGGCAGGGAGAGAAAGCCTACTTACCTCTGTCTTCTGCCTCCTCCTTGGCCCGAATGAGGGCTGGAGGCAGAAAGGGGCAGGAAGTAGGGGGCGGGGCTTCACCATGTGCCCGCCCCCCTGGCTCCTCACTCCTGGAGCACTGCTCCGGTGAGGTCCCCCCCCCATCTGAGGCCTGCATATACATATGGGCTTCTGGTCTTTGTCATATATCTGCCACCATATCACATACATGTGTTGTAAATGCTTCGTCTATTAGAGCCCTGGGGTGCCAGGTGGGTGTTTGGCCACAGTATCTCTCAGGCAACCCCTTGGGTCTGGGCCTCAATTTAAACTGGGGCTCAGGGTCACTCTGGTAGCGTGCTTCCCTTATCCTGAGTCCCCTTCGTTTACAGAGCCAGCCGGCTCAGCTTAGGAGAAGCAAGGAGGGCACATAAACAGTCTCTACTGCCCACAGACTTGTTCAGACTCCCGGCTTATAAAACATAAAGGTTTATTCAAGAAAAGTAAAAACAGATAAGGGGGAGTTGTGGAATAAAACGGACAATAGACAAAACTAACCCTAACTATCTAGCTACTATATACAGACGGTTTGTTGATCCTTTCTCCCTGAACGTCCGGCTCCCTCTGGCTTAGCCACTTGCTTCAGGGTTTACACAGAACTGCCAAGACTCACTTGCCTGCAGACACTGGCTGTCTTCTGAGCAGCTCCTGCACCCGGACTATACCTCACGGTGAGCAGTTCAGGAAGATTCCCGCCACAGTCTCTGGCTCTTCAAGGCCACGTGCAGCATTCCTGGCATTCGTCAAGTTGTCGAGAACCTCCGGTCTCACAGCTTCCTCCGAACGCGTAGACGTGTGCGTGTTCAGGCAAGTCCCTCGGTTCTTCTGATTCCTCTGGCTTTCTTGGACCGGATTCTTATTTCTCACTTTCCCAATCCCCGTCCTAGACTAATTAGAGATTGCTGCCTTGACCCAGCTGTCTCCCATTTGCTTAACTCACTGGATGTGCTGATCCTGACTAAACTTACAGGCATCTTATCCATGATGATTCTGCAAATCAGTATCTCTGGCATGACACGCCCCCTTTTAAAGGAATGTTCTCTAGTCTTAAACTAGGTACATTCAAAACAAAGGTATACAAGTACATCAGAGTTCACACGGTTCTACCTAATACATACAGGTTCTGACTCAACGCGCGTTATTACACCTGCTACAAAAAATAAAGGAACAAATTAATTATCAGACAAATTTCTATATTCCTTTCCGTAAACAATCTCACAAAACCCGTCACTCTTTCCATGACACTTCCCAACCTTTACTTCAACCCTCTGTTGAAATGGCTTCAACCTATCTGCATGCACAGCCATAGGCTTTTCTTTGGTCCCAACCCTCTGAATCAGGTAATTATCAAATAACAATGCCTGCACGATCCTAAAAGGACCTTCCCAATCTGCTTCTAGCTTCGTGGTATGGTCAACTCTTAACAAAAGCACTTTATCTCCCAGTTGGAATATTCTAGGCCTTGCCTTAGCATCACTATGCTCCTTCTGAATACGCTGGGCATCCTTTAGGTTCTCACTAGCTACCTTCCTAACCCTCTCTAGGGTCTGTTGCAACTTTCCAAAGTATTCAGAAACCTTCTGGGGACACTGCTCCGTGGCTATCCCCTCCCAGTTAGCCTTTAATAATTCCAAAGGCCCTCGCACGTCCTTCCCAAACAATAATTCATTTGGCGAATATCCTAAACTTTCTTGGGGTGCATCCCTGTATGCAAATAGGAGATAAGGCAGCGCCTCATCCCAATCCTTAGCATGATCTTGAGCATAAGCCCTTAACATCTTTCCTAGTGTCTGTATCGCTCTCTCCACAAGCCCATTTGCAGACTGGTGATATGCCATAACCGGCAGGTGTTGCATTTCAGATACCTCACACAGTTTCCTCATAAGGTTAGAGACAAAGTTACTGCCCCTGTCGGTAATTAACACCCTGGGCCACCCAAACAAACTAGCAAACTCAATTACCCTTCTAGCCACGCTATCAGCAGTTATGTTTCTTAATGCAAAGCCCACTGGAAAACGCGTAGCGTGATCCACTATCAAAAGGATAAACTGCAGAAACATTCCCTTCTTTAATCAGCTGGATATTTACTTTACTAGAATCTTGTTGTCTCTTTACACAATTTCTTTTTGTGTGTCCCCTTTTTGAACAATAGTAACACACTATGTCCATAGTGCTCTTTCTCTTTTCCACAGGCCTTTCTAACCTCGAGGAACGATATTCTTCTAAGCATCCATTCCATCGTGCCACAGAATCCGTTTTCCCCCTTTGGTTATTTACATAACTTTGCCTGACATCCTTTGTAACAAAAGGCTGTTGACTTGCAGCTATCTGCTCTGCAAAAGCAGCCACAGTCATTAGGTCTTTTGAACTGTTTGCTTGCATCAACACATTAGTTTCCTGGGGCACAGACATAAGAAATTGCTCTTTAATTACCAGGTCATGCAGGTCTTGTAACGTCTCAACTCCTGCCGCCTGCCACCAGCTTTCCGCAGCTCTCCTCAATCTAGTCATGAACGCAGTATACAACTCACCTGGCCGTGGTTGCATGCTTCTGAAATTCCGGCATAGCTGACTCTCTGTAGGAACAAAATGCTGTAAAGCAGTCCTTTTAAATTTCTGATAATCATTGACCTCATTTGGCGGTACTTGTTGTAGCAGTCTAGCCAAATCTCCATGAGTATGACTCCACAGAATCTGTATGTAATCTTCCTCCAATATCTGATGTGATTTACATACTGATTCAAATAGCGATAAATATACGCTTACGTCATCATTTTCTCTATAGATTGGAAATTTCTTATTTTCCCATGCATTTGCCTGTTTGTTCACAAACTGTCTCTTTAAGAGATCCATTGTACTTTGCTGGCACTCTACAAACTTCTGCATCAGCACTTTCCATTCTATTTCTTCATTAGTGCCAGACGTATTTAACTTATCATCTCGGTCTTTGTCTGATTCCTCCCCAGTTAAAATAACTTCAATCACTTCATTCTGTATACACGCACACGGTTCACTCTTTATCCTGGAATTCATTCTATCTAGCTAGGTTGCTAAACTCCTCCACACTCCGGCTCATTTATAGACCAATTTGCCTTCAAGGAGGCTTTCACTTTCTTCAGCGTGTTACTTTAAACAAGCCGTTACTCAGGCTGGATTCAGATCACGCAGCTGCCACCATGTCATATATCTGCCACCATATCACATACATGTGTTGTAAATGCTTCGTCTATTAGAGCCCTGGGGTGCCAGGTGGGTGTTTGGCCACAGTATCTCTCAGGCAACCCCTTGGGTCTGGGCCTCAATTTAAACTGGAGCTCAGGGTCACTCTGGTAGCGTGCTTCCCTTATCCTGAGTCCCCTTCGTTTACAGAGCCAGCCGGCTCAGCTTAGGAGAAGCAAGGAGGGCACATAAACAGTCTCTACTGCCCACAGACTTGTTCAGACTCCCGGCTTATAAAACATAAAGGTTTATTCAAGAAAAGTAAAAACAGATAAGGGGGAGTTGTGGAATAAAACGGACAATAGACAAAACTAACCCTAACTATCTAGCTACTATATACAGACGGTTTGTTGATCCTTTCTCCCTGAACTGTTAGCCCAATTGCTCTATTTTAAATATAGCAATTGGTTTATTATTATTATTATTATTATTGGATTCTCGCCTGTATATACAGAGAATGCTGCTGCTTTGTAATGGTTCCCAGTAAAAGACACAGAGACCAGGTATAATTAATAAAATATTATTTTACTGAATATAATCCTTATTTATCCATTCACAAACACACAAACAGTATTCAAACATTCACACACATAAAATAGAACTAAGAAAGCAGAGGGGATTGATGGCTTATGGAGAGGTGATACTACCTGTCAGATGTGCAGAAGTCCATGAAGAAGGATTGTGGCCTAAACCCAGAGGGTTCAGGGGTGGGCTGCCATTTTGGCTCATGGCAGAGACACACACTCTAAGGCCATCTGTGTGCTGGGATATACCCACTGTAAGACAATGCAGCCCAATGGGTGGCCCAGGGGGCTGGTCTCAGGTGAGAACAAAAGATTTCCTGGACCAATGATGAGTCCCAGGGGTGTGTGATGTCAGTAGAGGCAGACCTTAGGTATGACCAATCAGGTAAACAAAAGGTGGGAGACTTCCCTGATTGTCCCTGATTAGCATCAGGAAGGGTCGTTAACAATTTGAATGCTTGACTGGTTAATCCCTTCATGCACTGGCAGAGGAAAAGTCCTTTGTCTGCTGTATGGCCCTTAATCCGTGTAGGTGACATGCAGCAGGTATGTAATGGAGTCCCTCAGAGTAAAAAGACAGCTTTTTCCTTTCTCTATGGGCTTCTACCTTGGCATCCATTTTACAGTCTAGACAGACCATGTGGCAACAGCAAACAGTCCATAGCAAAGCCCCATAATGGCGTCAGGGCTAACAGAACGTCCGGCTCCCTCTGGCTTAGCCACTTGCTTCAGGGTTTACACAGGACTGCCAAGACTCACTTGCTTGCAGACACTGGCTGTCTTCTGGGCAGCTCCTGCACCCGGACTATACCTCACGGTGAGCAGTTCAGGAAGATTCCCGCCACAGTCTCTGGCTCTTCAAGGCCACGTGCAGCATTCCTGGCATTCGTCAAGTTGTCGAGAACCTCCGGTCTCACAGCTTCCTCCGAATGCGTAGATGTGTGCGTGTTCAGGCAAGTCCCTCCGTTCTTCTGGTTCCTCTGGCCTTCTTGGACCGGATTCTTATTTCTCACTTTCCCAATCCCCGTCCTAGACTAATTAGAGATTGCTGCCTTGACCCAGCTGTCTCCCATTTGCTTAACTCACTGGATGTGCTGATCCTGACTAAACTTACAGGCATCTTATCCATGATGATTCTGCAAATCAGTATCTCTGGCATGACAGTCTTCAAAACAGGCAGCCTCTGTCCTCAAACGTTCATTTTCGACAGCCACCGACTGGACAGCACACTTTAACACATCCCAATTATGCAAACCTAAGTGACCATGAACTTGCGTCTGTCCACTGAACATAAAAAGTGTCACTGAGTGGATATACATAGGCAACTGGATAAAGTAAGAGGGAGGCGGGATGTCAACTCTGTGAAAGATACCAAAGTAGGCCGTGACTGCTTCAACTTTTCCCGTACCTCACACCATCATTACAGCGGCAAGAAATCCATGCCAACGTGATCCTGATGAGGAACCACCACCACCAGCTTCCCCAGGGAGAGTGGAACGGAGACATGAAGTGGTGCAGGAAGAAAGAGAAGAGGAGGATTCTGGGGGGAGCGCCAGTCCACCAGCTGCTACGACTGCAGCACCAGGTACGATGAGATGAATGGCAGCATTACTAAAGGCATGCAGAGAAATGGGGGGAAAAGACCAGTAAACTTTCATGACCAGGAAACTTCTCTGGCAAAATCACCCTGGCTCTAGAGCCATACAGTTAAGGTAAAGGTAAAGGTTCCCTTGCTCGAAAGCCAGTCGAATCCGACTCTAGGGTTGCGGTGCTCAACTCCGTTTCCAAGCCGAAGAGCCAGCGCTGTCCGAAGACGTTTCCGTGGTCATGTGGCCGGCATGACTAAACACCAAGGCGCACGGAACGCTGTTACCTTCCCACCAAAGTGGTACCTATTTATCTACTTGCAATTTCTTGCTTTCGAACTGCTAGGTTGGCAGGAGCTGGAACTAGAGACGGGAGCTCACTCCGTCATGCGGCACTCTTGGGTCTTGAACCGCTGAACTACTGACCTTCCACAGCCTGCAGTTCAGCGTCTTAACCACTTGAGCCACCGCAGCTCCAGAGCCATACAGTTAGATCATGGTTAATGGTAGCCAAATTCCTTTTTCTAAATAGATGTTGGTGGTGGAGGAAGACCGGACTCTCCATTGGGCAAGGGGCCTTCAATGTCAATGGCTAGTCGAGGCGGGGGCCCTGCAGCAGCAAATACAGAGAGCACGCTGAATGCCATCCAGCGCTTGGAGACACACTGCCTCTCCGCATGTGAGCTCATGTTGGCTTTTTGAGGCAATATTTCTAGAGTGCACGCATGCCAATCAATAAAAGAAAAGCTCCTTCTACTTTTGTTTTCTTCTAATGAGGGCATTTGGTGAACGACTGGTGGCCGTGGAAAGGATGGATAGGGAAATAAGGGCCCTCTGAGCAGGACAAGCCTCAGAGAGAGAGGCAGGTGGTGTGGCTGAGGTCACTCATAGTGCTTGAATGTTTCCGAATGCACTACTGGGGAACGGCTGCACTGTCTTGTTTTTGTCATAGCAGTGTTATATGTTGGCACTATTTAATTAAAAAAGAAACCCAAGAAACATTGCTTATCTATCTTTATGGTATTTATAATGTTTATGGACACAAACACCGTTTGTCATGTAGCAAGGTGGGCACCCGGCAGTCTTAACGGAGAAAAAGTGGCATTACAGCAGAGAGTTTCCAATGACAATCCTAGTCATCAAACAAGAAAAATTTCTTGGGTGCTCATGCACACTTACTTTATCTACAGTCATCTCCTGACTGAGGAATGCTAGGTGTCACCATGGACAGCAGGCTTTGACTACTGCTAGCGGTGTCCTTATCTCCACTAACATTCCCCTTTGATGTACCCTGCTCACTTCCAGTAGAATTCCTCCCTGGTGTTCCTGATGCTTTGGCTACTCTTTTCCTAGTATTCTGGGAACATGGAGTGGACACAGGACTTTCCTGCATACCTGTGAGGATATCCCCCAGACGACTGAGGGCATCCACTGCTGACTTCATAATGGTGGCATTCATCTGGATACTTTCCTGCATTGCTTGCCTGTTGCGTTCCCCCTCCTCCAGCATGGCTTTAAATTTCCGCTCCTCTATTTCCTTCCAACTGTCATTGCGCTCAATCACCTTCCCCTGGTCAGACCATCCTTGATCCAGCATCTTCTCAGCATTGTCATTCAGTAGGGCCACACAACATTGCCTTGTTTGCAGTTCAGCGAGCCTGGTTTCTGTGGACTGGTTCGCAGCAGTCTGTGGAGGTCATCTCGGCTCCACCCCATCTGAAATGATTTAATAGGAATACAATTTTGTCCAGTATACAGTAGATCACAATCAACATAGGGATGCTACCACTAATAACATGAAGCAATAGGAAGAAATCCACATGGCACATGGATCAAGAAACAACACTGATGCATGCTGCAGATGAGGAGAGTTCAATGTTTAGGCAACTTAAGTAATGTTTCGCTACTTAGAATGTGCACCCCACACACTGGGTGCGTTCAGATGCGCCGTTTGAGCCGTTTTCGGCACAGCTCAGAAACGGCTTTTACCTGCGCGTTCACATGCCCAACATCTGCCCACCGTCCCCAGCCGTCGCTTTCTGGAGCAAACCCCCTTTGAAACGGAGTATTTTGACCCCACTTACCCAAGTGGTGTTTTCCATGATTCTCCGTTTCAAGCCACACTTTTCCCTGTCTGATCGCTCCATCCAGCCACTTCCGGGTGCTTCAACCCCCCCTCCCCTCTGGGAAGCTGCCTCCGGCTTCCGCTTTTAGTCCGCCATTTTTTTTTTCCTTAGTGGTGTGCGCTTGAGCGGAGCTCCGCACTTAAGTTAAAAAAAGAAAAGCTTCACTGGTGCCTAGTTTAGGCATTTAGACAAGTCCGGGATCTCGGGGAGGCCATTTTAAAAAGGAGTCTTCATTTAAACTTTAAAGGGACCTGTTGAGATTGCTCTTCTGCGCACCGGCCAAACTTCCTGTTCGGGAGAGGGCTGCCTGTGCGCATGCTCAAAGGAGAGGGGAAACACCCCCCCCCACCTGCAGGAGGACGGCAGGGAGCTCCGAAGGAGGAGGTGAGTGTGATCGCGATTCTCCAGTTTAAAAAAAAAACGCATCGTGCCGGAGCAGTTTAAACCGCTCCAGCACGCTGTCTAAACGCACCCACTCTGTTGCATCATGGACAGTAGAAACAGAACTGCAAGGATGAGCCCTTTGTTAAAAAACTCTCTACATGGTCTACATTAACAGATTCTCTAGTGTTAAATTGTTGAAGATTCTCTGGTGGTGCATTGGCTGCAATTCCAGGAGCTTTGGAATTGTTTAGCAAGCTGAAACCATTATAGGGAAAGCCTAAACATATCTGGCATGCTCTGAGTTGTGGTGATGGACTAGAGAGCTGACCTCCAACCAAATGGTTCTAGATTCTCCTCAAATAAATTGTTAAGTGACCAAAATGATATTCTAGCCTCACTGGTAATTAGAAAACCTTTATCAGCTGCCATACACATCCTTACTTGAGAGCACTGTAATGCAGAGAGGGGAACACTGCATGTATTGGGGTTCATTAACATACCTTCATCCTGTGGAGCTGCAGTGGCAAGGTCAGGATCCTATTCCTCCAAACCTCCTCTTCCATGGGGCTTCCTCCCTCTGTGCATCTCCCTGCATGGAGTATTTAGACAGTAAACAAGTCATACACTGAGCAAGGTTTTTTAAACGCTGATCCAAAGCCCAAGGGAGCCAGGCAGTGTCTCCAGCCAAGGAGAGAGATGTGTTCATTTACCCAAAGCATCAAAGTTATCCTCCCATGCAATTAAAGTTGAAAACCTGTCTTACATCAGTTCCCAGTATTGCACCAGGTTTGAGGTGGGAATCCCCCCCCCCCCGCTGCCATTAATCTTACCTTGAGAATGGGTAGGCTCAGTATCTGGGATTTATCACCATGTTTATTTGTGTGTGCTGCTTCCTGAGATAGTCTACTTTTGGCTTACATAGATTACAGGGCAGTGGGCATAGTGAAGAACTGTACAGCATCCACATGAAAGAACAAGTGTACAGGTATCTTGATAGACCAATAAGAATCTGGTAGAATAAACACTCCAAGTCATGACCTTTGCTATCATATTTACCAGCAGGAAGCACTTAAACAAAGGTCTCTCCTTTATAGGCAGAAGGCTTCCAGCCATTACAGAAAGATTTTTTAAGAATTGCAAAACTGTAGCTGTAGAAAAAAAGGTGCCCATCACCAACATCACTCCCCGGGAGACAATGTGATCAAACAAAGGAAATCCCTTCGGTACATACATGAAAAGAAGGGGGGGATACATTTACAGCAGTGGAGTTTAAGGACTTCTCCCAAAACCCAGCGGTGTTAAAGGAACAGCACCCTACCCTAGCTGCAGGAGTGTCCACAAGTCCATTCCACAAGTAATGCATCTTATTTTCTTAGACAGAGATTGTGGAGTGGGAAAATTGCAATTGGGAAAATATATATGGCCATTTAAAGGGGTAATTGTTGCATTGCAACGCAACCACTCACCAGTGGCTGTTGGCAAAATGGATTCCACCTCTTCCCCACAACTTTCGAAGTCCTGAGGCTGACTGTCGACAATTCTTTCCCCGTTCCCTGGAAGTGAACCGCAGGGGAGCAGTTAACTCCATGGCCACACCACATGCGAGCTCAAGAGCAATGGTACTTACATTGATGGTCAACGGGAGTGGATGTTCTTAGGTCTTCATGGTTGATAGTCAGCAGGTCTGAGACTCCCTTGGGTAGTGAAGGGCGGTGTATATATCCAATATCTTCTTCTCTTCTTCTTCTTCTATATTTATGATTTCATTTATATGCAGCCTTTCTCCATGATGGGGATCCAAAGGCACTTACATTATTCTACTCTTCTCTATTTTATCATCACAACTGCCCTGTCAGCCTGACAATGTGTAACTGGCACAAGCTCACCTAGTGACCTTCCACAGCAGAGTGGTGATTCAAACCCAGGCCTCCTAGGCTAAAACTCTAATCTCTACACCACACTGGCTTGTGTCGGGTGGCTCCTGTTGAACAGTGGCAAGCAGCTGTGCCTGGGTTAGTCATGCAAGTTGCCTGGTAGCAAGTCAAGGCCACAACATCCCTGGAAAGGGTCCCACCCTCTCCCCCAGCTTGTTTACTGACAGAACCCAAGACTTCAAGGCTGGTGATAAAGTTGCGGTTGCCTAGCAATGGCCACTGAGGGCATTTGTTTCTTAAAGCTACAGGTGCTGCTTCTATAATCTATTCAATTTTTAAATTTTATTTTAGATTTCAAATTTTCCTGAAAATCTGGGGCATTTTTCAAGTTTGTAGAAAGATCTGTCTTGTCTGTTCATGGCTTCAGTCTCTGGTTTTAAGCATCCACAGATTTGACCACACTGAGAATTAGATATATTGACATATGCACATGCTGAACTGGCCTATTGTCAGTAATAGTTGTTTAATGTTTCACACTGTGTCCATTGTTCTGTGTTCCCTATCTCGTCCCTGCTTCTGCGCTTGCATAGGTATGCTAGCTGTAACGTGGGAGCTTCTCTGCTGCTGCTCGGTGTTATCACGGTGGCCTTGAATGCAGGCTTTGGGCTATTCTTAAGTCTATGAGAATTTTCCAGTCCTGTGAAGCCGAGGGGAGGAGGGAGTTGTCTCCTGCCCATTAAGTAACTCTCCCGCCGGGAGTTTCCCACGTGCGCGCTTGCAGATCATTTGCTTTTGCATCACACTATAACCATGCTTGAGCAGCTTGTCCCGCCATTCCTGACAATAACCTCTTCACTGTGGGTTTTAGCACTGTATTCCAAAAAAGCCTTTCTTGGTCCTAAGAATGCTTGGATCTACTTGCTTTTGAACCTGACACCTATGTTTTGTGTGTTTACTTTGGTGTAGGGATGGCAACTTTTGTGAGGCAAACCCGGAAGTGAAAATGCCTACATTATGTTCTTATATTAATGTTCCCACAGGGAAATATTGAAAACAAAGGCTGCAGTGAACATTTACTGAGAAACAGGGAGAGCAGAAACTTATTGGAGATATGAGCTGTCCGGCAAAGCACATTATGTTCTTTTCACAGAATACTTGCAACTTAGCACAATAGACTTATATGCTTGTAATTATCTCTGTATATGCAACAGGGGGAGAGAGAAAAGACAGGAGAAAAACAATAGCTTGTTATGTTTTGTTAGTAGCAATGTCTTTTCTGTAAACGCAGCAAGGGGGAAGAAAAGGGGGTGTGTTTTAATAAAACGCTGCTCAGTCTGCTGTTAACTGAGAAAGCTTGCTGCAGATCTTGTCTCCTGTCGTTCTTGAACTCTGTTCTTGAACCCCAAGCCTACAAGTGGCGCCCGACAGCAGGGACACCACAAGGAAAGGCTTCATCTCACCAACGCCTAGCATAGGCCCCTTGAGTGCACTCCTTCGTCGTATATTCTGCGACCCCTTTATTGGTGAGTATGGGTGGAAACTTAACACTGCCACAGCAGGAACACTTAAAGGAACTACAGTTCCTCATTCAGGAGACCGGCAGGACCGTGTCTTCTGCGTCCCTTAAACAGCTTCTTTTGGAAATTCAGAAAAATTGTCCTTGGTACCCAGAGGGCGGATCCCTGAAATTAAGAGACTGGGAAAAGATTGGTAGGACACTCCATGCAGACCCTCAAGCTTCTATGGAGGTATTGCGTTCTTAGTATGAATGTCGTTTTGCAGTTGAGTCCATTAAGCCTGTCTCCTCAATGGCTTCTCTTATATATGAGGATGGGACAGAGCAGCTTCCTGCTTATGTCTGTGGGGTACAATTGGTGCTTCCCAAGCCACCACTGTCTAAGCCACTACCACCTACTTCTGTGCCTTCAGCCCCTCCAGAGGCTGTGGTGATGCCTCACAAGAATCCTCCTATGGGGGATTCTCCAGACCCCTCAGAGTCTTCAGTGCCAAGGAGAATTTCCCCACAAAGTGTCCTTCTGGACCACTTGCAAGAGAACAACCCTTCCCTAGAAGAAATCAAAGAAAATTCTGACATGCTCTCTGTTTGCCCAGTACATTTTACCAGGGAACAAGATGATCAAGATAATCAAGTCATTGAATACAAGCCACTTTCTTATCCTATTCTCATAGAACTGAGGAAAGGAATTAAGGACATGGGACTTCAGAGTAGTTATGTGCAAGGTATGCTGGAAGCAATTATGAAAAATCAGACTCTTATCCCTTATGATTGGAAAAAAACCTGCCAGATGCTTCTGTCTCCAGCACAATATGTAGTCTGGGACAGTGAGTTTCAGCAACAGTGTCACATTTGAGGACAAGCCTCCGGGGGAGCTTACACAGCGGAACAACTTTATGGACGTGGTAACTTTGCTCAAGCCGATCAGCAAATTGTGCTGCCCGCTGCTACCCTGGAAGTTTCCTCTCATTGTGCTTTCCAAGCATTCCAATGCATTCCTGCATCTGGAAAGCCTCTACAGTCCTTGACGACGACTCGGAGGAGGAAAACCCCTGGGCAGTGGTCCAATACTTGTCTCACTGGTCACTGTATCAAAATGTTGTTTGTATTTTTGTTCATTTGTGGTCTCTCAGTGGAATGGCATCGCCTGCCACAGACTGACCCTGGGGGATGGATGCGGGTCTGCCTCACCAACAACAAGACCTATGCCACTCACACCTTCTCAGATCAGGTGCTTGAGCCATTCTATGTTTGCTTTGAGCACAATGGCACTGGAACCCCACTGGGTTGGCTGCCTTGGGCTCAGTGCAACACCATCATTCATTTCAATCAGACCTCCTTAAATTGGCAGGTAACCAAAGGCAATCAGAATACCACATAACATAAATATAAATACCACAAAATTTACTGTCAATCAAAGCTGTCCCTCACTGGGCCTTGATGATTTTAACTTCACTTTGTAGCTCCAGCTTAATACTTCTGGAGTGGCCTGGTTTGCTTGCAACCACTCTTGGGCCAATTCCAACAATAAGAGGATGTATTGCATGACAATGCAGCAGTCACTAAGCAAAACATTTTGCCCCGTAGCTTCACCCGATTTCCCCTGCATCTATTCAGTCCTCCGGATTGAGTAGACACAGGGGAAATCAGGCAAAGTTGCGGGGCAAAATGCGGCCGCACAGCACATGGTGTGAAATTGACATGTACGATCGGGGCAAAGGGAAAGGTGAGCATGGAGCAGCAGCTTGTGGGAAATCGGTCTCAGATGAGTAAGGTAAAGAAGTGCCTCTAGAATCAATTATCACATATAAAATAGCCTGACACATGCATATTATTTTTTTCCTCCATGCAATTCTGGAAGTACAATGTGAGAGGAACGGGAAAGGATCCAGGTCCCTATTTCTGGTTGGAAAGGGCCTTTGAATCAGGAGAGCCTTTGAATCAGGAGAAGAGCCTGATATAAATACAGCAGTCTTTCTTTTCCCAGACGACTGAGAATAGGCAACATTGTTAGCAAACTGTCCAAAAGCCTTGAAAAATGCACAAGGTCAAATGTACAGAGAAATTCGCAACTCCAGCAGACACGTCACCTAAGCTCTTCCCTTTGGTCAGTAGCAAGACAGCATTACTGGAGAGAGGAGAACACTAAAACCTTCCAGGTACAGCAGCCAGGGCTGGTCTTGCACACTGTGTTCTTCCCCCCAACCACCAGTTCTTTCTTCCTTGGCCATTGTTCTTTTTCTATTACCAGGAAGGACCGGGGCTCTTACCTCCAAAAAGAACAGCAGCATTTGGGCAGCAGTAAGAACATAAGAACATATGAAGAGCCCTGCTGGATCAGACCAATGGTCTATCTAGTTCAGCATCCTGTCTCACACAGTGGCTAACCAATTCCTCTGGAGGGCCAACAACAGGGCATAGAGGCCAAGGCTTTCCTCTGTTGTTGTCTCCTGGCTCTGGGATTCAGAGGTTTAGTGCCTCTGAATGTGGAGGTTCCCCTCAGCCACCATGGCTAGTAGCCATGGATAGACTTATCCTCCATGAATCCAGGGGTCATATGGAGCAGGAGTGCACAGGAGCAAAGCTCTGGCAGTTGAAAGCACAGGCAGTAGCAAGCCCCACGCCCTGCTCCGAGCAGGAGTGCAAAGCAGCACGTGTAGCGTTCCTCCTTGGCCCAGATAGGCTACTCTGGGACTGGAATGACAGCCCCCAGAGTGGAAAGACAGTCCCTAGGGGTGGAGCCTGAGTGGTGGGTGTTGCCTTCTGACACACTTCCGGTGATGTCACGGGGTGTGGCATATGCAAATAAGTTGTGCTAATGAGTTATGCTAATGAGCTCCTGCTGTCAAGTTCCCCAGATAGTCAGTCAAACACCAGGCTTCATGAGAAGATAGCATTTATTAAAGACCAGTCTTAGAGATCCACGAACTGCTTTTGTCAGTGATGCCAGAGAGTACATGAAATGCTCACTTACAGTCCCTTTGAAATAACCCCCCCCAGCTACAAGCCAATGGTTACATTGCGCGCACACGCCAAAGAAGAAAAGAAACCACCAAGACCAGAATATCCCATCAGACAGCTGGGCAATACCAGGCTTGAGACCCAAGGTCAGGTGAGAGATAAAACACACAGCATAGACAGTAATTCACACAGACTGGAGGCGCCCTGGTCCTCCCGCATTCCAGAACAATGAAAGGTGGTTCACCTCCCCCCCCTTGCCCCTCACAGAAATGGCAGGGCTACCAGACATCAGCACCCCTTTTTCTACGAAACGACCCCTGTTTATTCCTGCGGCCATCACTACATCCTCTGGCCCCGAATTCCACATTTTAATCATCCTCTGTATAAAGTAGTATTTCCTTTTGTCTGTCCTGAACCTACTGCTTATCAGTTTCATTGGATGCCCTCGAGTCTACTATTTTGGGAAAGGGGAAAAAAAATCTCCTTGTCAACTCTCCCGACCCCATACATAGTTTTGCAAACCTCTATCATGTCCTCTTTTAGTTATCTCTTTTCTAAATTGAAATGTCCCGGACTCTTCAGCCTTTCCTCATAGGGAAGGTGCTCCAACCTTCTCATCCTCTTGGCCGCCCCTCCTCTCTACTTCTTCCAGCTCTGCAAGGTCCTTCTGGAAATAAGTGACCAGAACTGTACACGGTATTCCAAACGAGGCTGCACCACAGATCTATACAGGGGCATTACGATATCAGCTATTTTATTCTCAATCCCTTTCCTAATATTCCCCAACATAGTTTGTCTTTTTCACCACTGCAACACACTAGGTTGACACTTTCATTGAACTAACCACTACAACCCCAAGATCTTTTTCCCTCTCAGGTCGAATCTGCATTTGCATTTTTAAATCAATTTCGTGCTGCTGTGACGCCGTCTTTCTCTATGCTTGTTTGAAGACTTGTTTGGAGAAGATTCATTTAAAGCGGTGTGGAGGCACAATAACAGTGGAGCCGCCACGATAGGGCCATAAACATATGCAGATGTGCAAAAGTATGCTAGCACTGTTGAAGTGTGAAAACGAAAGCAAATGTAGACAGCTTTTTTGAAGAGGGAGTCAGAAAGCTGGGACATTGGTGGGAAAGACAAATGCAGATTCAAACTGAGTCTCAATAAGTTCAAACCCCATTAACCTATACTTGAAATTGGGATTTTTTTGTCCCAGCGTGCATCACCTTACACTTACCATCACTGAACTTCATTTGCCACACTGTTGCATGTCATGTCAGGCCTACCCAACAATCAGAAAAGCCCCATCCTCCTTTGCATTTGGTCCCCCTCTTCTCATTAATTCAGTTTGTGGGTACTAGTGGCAACGACATTCCAGACCTCATAATTTTACCAGGCGTGGGATTTGAGGTCACTGTAGAGCACTTGCAAACCACCTGCAGGATGTTCAACAAGAGGGATATTTCCCCCAGTAGCTTGCCAATCACAACATTCTCCTCTGACCCACAGCAAAATGTGGCTGGATGTAGCAGCAGCTGGGAGCTGCGGGAAAAGCAGGTTCTGGGGTGGCCTTACCCACCAGCAGTGGACTTCTTACTGTTAAATGAAAGATAGGAGAATCACGTAAGGTGATTAGGAAACTGCAGAATGGTGTTAAAGGAGCTCCTATGCAGACAGTGTTCATGAAACCATCCAATTTGTTTAATGCATGGGCAAAATACATCTGTTTTTGTCAGGGCTCTTTTTGTAGCAGGAACTCCTTTGCATATTAGGCGACACACCCCTAATGTAACCAATCCTCCAAGAGCTTACAGTAGCCCCTGTAAGAAGAGCTCTGTAAGCTCTCGGAGGATTGGCTATATTAGGGGTCTGTCGCCTAATATGCAAAGGAGTTCCTGCTACAAAAAGAGCTCTGGTTTTTGTTGTTTTGTCCCTGTTCAGATAAAAGATGGGCCATACACTACTAGGGTTGCCATCCCCCTGATGGGGGTGGGTTTCCCCCCAGTTTTGGGGGCTCCAATCTGCCTCTGGCCAGCTGGCCGGTGGGGGAGCCCCACCCCCACAGAGCCCCACCACACCCTACATGCTCGGCGCAATGACATCACCCGGAGGTGACGTCATCATGGCGGTCATGTCACGCGGTGGGATGCGCTAGCATTTGGCTAAAAACTCTATGGTGACCATAGAGTCTTTGGACAAAAGTGAACCTTGCATGACGTGCCTGGTGTGATGATGTCAGTTCCAGGTGATGTCATGCACAAAGCGCACCCACAAGAAGATCCCAGGCAGCAGCGTGGAGCCCCCACTGGCACTACAATTACTTTCTGTACCTTGGATTACTGTACACTTGACTGGCAGCTGAAAGGAATGACTCACAGATGAATGCCTGACCAGAGTTCACTTAAAAACAGCGGATCTGAGAGCAGAGACCTGCACATTGTCCAGATGTTTCAGTTGCCAAATGAGGTGCATACATGTGCGAGCCCTCGGGATGACTGCAGAATGTATAGGCCGCCGAAGCAAGAGACAGAAATCAGGAGCCCTGCTGACGAAAGAGAAATGCTGGCTGTTGTTTGAAGTTGTTGGTTTCTTCCCCTTTTGCTTTTCAATTTGATCAAAGGTTGTGAAAGCAATTAGAGCAGAAAGACATTCCTGAACTTAGCAAGGCCATTCGAAGCTCTCCACCTTCTCAGGGAGAGTACAGCAACAAAGGGACTTTTTAAAATTAAAAACGCCCACGGAAACAGCATTAGAGATAAAGGCAGCTGCTCTGATACCAGCTGCATGGAGAGCTTGCTCAGGGTCACGTGGGAGGAGGGGGTTTTGTGTGCTCCAACTCACCTCTTCCCCTTTCTATGAAATTCCCGGGGTGGTTCCAGCTCTCCTCTCAAGCCAGCCATTGTGTCACCCGAGCAACAGAGAGCTCTTGCAATACAAACGCAAAGCTCTGAATGCAGCTAGAATAATTTATATGCCTCTGGATTCTGTTTTGACTCGATGTGACACAAGGAGATTAATTTCACTTGCCACAGAAATGGCAGTCAAAGTATGGTGGGTGATAACAGTGGTGGGAGACATTTATTTGTGAAGATAATATAAGTAAGTACATCAAAATCTCAGCTTTTATTATATGTTTTTCCCCTTGCCAACTCCAAGGTCCAGGGCCCTGTTTCCCAGATGCCATTGCTTGTAATGAAATGACAAAATGCCAGCCTCCCAGCCCTTTTGTCCCTGACGGCTGCACAGCTCCTGCAAAGTTTCCTCTTAGTCCTCATAAGCGTATGGTTCTCAGTCTGTGGGCAGGACCCAAAAATGAGTCACAACCGGGCAGGAGCGAGGAACTGGAAGGAGGGGAGATGAGAGAGGAGGCTCTGAGGGTTGATGGCAAACCGGGCTTTGCTTCTGCATCATGTGCAAAATTATGCATAACTAGGAATAAGGCCCGTTGTGGAAATAAATACAATGATCTCTAGAAAGAGGCTCTGGGTGGGTGCCCTGGTCTTGGGCACTCAGCATCAATTTGCTGTGGCGACCACAGCAGGGTATGATGACACAAAGCTTACCATTTTCTCCAGGAAAACTGATCTCTGCCATCTGAAGAGCAGTTGTAATTCTGAGTGATCTCCAGCCCTCCCCTGGAGAGTAGCAACAATGGTTCCCCAAGAGGAAACGGCTATGGCACTGTACCTGTCTTGGAGGTAGCAACCCTAACTCCTTCCCAGCCAGCCATCAACATACCGTTATCTACCCCTCTAACTTCAGCTTTCCATCTCCCCACACACACCTGGAGCCTCTACCTAGGAAAAACACAGTCTTTCTCCTCCTCAGGGAGGACCCAAGCAGGAGGGAAGCAACCTCAGCAGGGTATAATGACACAGAGTCCACCCTGCAAAGCAGCCATTTTCTCCAGGGGAGCTGATCTCTCCCATCTGGAAAGCAGTTTTAATTCTGAGTGATCTCCAGCCCTTACCTGGAGAATGGCAGCAATAGTTTCTCAGGAGGGAATGGTTGGTTTGGAGGGTGGAGTCTATGGCATTGTGCCTGCCTGAGGTCCCACTCCTCCTCAAACCCCACCCTCTCCAGGCTTCACTCCTCAGATCTCCAAGAATTTTCCAACCCAGAGGTGGCAACCCTATTTCATTCCCAGCCAACCATCAACATATTATCTGCCCCTCTGACTTCAGGTTTCCATCTCTTCCCCCTCCCTGTAGCCTCTACATAGGAAAAGTACCATCTTTCTCCACATTGGTGACCAAAGCAGCTCACATCATTCTCCTCTCCCCCTTGTGATTTGCACAACAACCCTGTGAGGTAGGTTATGCTCAAAGTTTGTGAGTGGTCTGAAATCACCCAATCAGCTTCCACAGGAAGAACCTGGGTCTGGAAGACCCTGCTCTGAAGCACTAACTGCTATGTCACACTGGCTGGCTTGGGGAGGCCACCTCAGCAGGGTGGAATGACACAGAGCCCACCATTTTCTCCAGGGGAACTGATCTCTGCCATCTGGAGAGCAGTTGTAATACTGTGTCATCTCCAGCCCTCACCTGGAGATAGGCAAATATGGTTTCCCAGGAGGAAATGGTTGGTTTGGAGGGTGGAGTCTATGGCATTGTACCTGTTTGAGGTCCCACCCTCCTTAAACCCCACCCTCTTAGGGCTCCACTCCTCAAATCTCCAGGAATTTCCAAACTGGAGTTGGCAACCCTATCTCCTTTCCAGCCAACCAGCAGCCTACCGTTATCTGCCTCTGATCTCTACCATCTGGAGAACAGTTTTAATTCTGAGAGATTGGCAGTAATGGTTCCCCAGGATGAAAAGTACAGTCTTTTTCTGTAACTGAGACCAAAGCAGCTTACACCATTCTCCCCTCCCCCTGCACAACAACCCTGTGAGGTAGGTTAGGCTGAAAGTCTGTGACTGGTCCGAAATCACCCACTCAACTTCCACAGCAGGAACCTGGGTCTGGCAGACCCTGTATCTGTTGTGCTCCATATATTGGTGACGATCCAACCGGGAGAGCCATCACCCACCCACACAGCCAAGACACCACCATACACTCTCTCTGCAGCAGAAGCCACCCCTTGTAAGCACGCTGACACATCCAATCCCCTGGTCATTCCCTCCACACACCTATCGAGGAGGCGTCTGTAGCAGCAAAGGACCAAGCAGGCTACTGCTTGGAAGTGCCACAATCCCATCCTAACCGCTCTGGTGTCCCTGGATCCCTTTAAGTGCAACCATTGCGTGCATCTGAGGTGCTGGTGTCTGTTTGGGGCTCTGGGAGGAGGAAGCGCCTGGAGGGTTCTGCAGAAGCAACATGAACCTGGAGAATACAACAGGGGATGGGGCAGATCCTGACAAGAATACAGCCACAGAAGCGGACACAGATGAATGGGAGGGGAAGTCCAGAGGTCAGGCCACCGTGCCCCCAATCAAAGGCGCACACAAAGGTGGGGGGCAAGGAACTGACATGAGAATGCCATGGGTGGTTGCCCTGGACCTGCCCAGAATGTGGTACATGGTGCAGAGGGCCAGCAGTTTGGTGTAGTGGTTAAGTGCGCGGACTCTTATCTGGGAGAACCGGGTTTGATTCCCCACTCCTCCACTTGCACCTGCTGATGTGACCTTGGGTCAGTCACAAGCTCTGGCACAGCTGTTCTCTCAAGGACAGTTTGTGTTAGAGTTCTCTTAGCCCCACCTACCTCACAGGGTGTCTGTTGTGTGGAGAGGAAGGGAAAGGAGTTTGTAAGCCGCTCTGAGACGCCTTTGGGCAGTGAAGGGCGGGGTATAAATCCAAACTCTTCTTCTTCTTCTTCAAATAGCCTTGCTCGTCCCGCCATGGATGCGAATGTGGTGGTGACAGGGCCCGTCAACACATTGAGTACCCGGTGTTGTAGATTAGAGATGGTAGATTGCTGAGGGCATTCCCCTACGGAGGCCTGCTGGGGCCATCCAGATCCCAGGCACCCCAGGGGAATTTGGGGTATGCAAATGATGGGCTCAACCAGAAAATAATGGTGGCTACTGGGTAATGGCAGCCACTGAAGGCAAAACCGAGGAGTGGCACACTCGATATATGTGTTGCCTTGCCCAATGGCCTTCTCACAGCAAGGCAACCATGTTGATAGATGCCATCTCAATGTGTCTCAAGACACCTCCTCGCCACTGGTGAACATCTTATGGCCCAGTAACCAGAGAGTTAGGAGCATCCACCCTTCGACAATTCCGGTAGGTCAACGCCTGATAAAGATGCTGTGGATTTGATGTATACTTTTGAGTTTTTAGAACTCTTTAAGAAGCATTTTTGTGGATAAGCCTAACAGCTGCAAAGCTGTGCATCAATCCAAGACTGGAAGAGGTTATTTTGGCTCAAAAGCCATGGTGAGCAGAGCCATTTAAACCCCTGCTTTCTGCTCCCGCAGCTTTTCGCAGGAAACAGAAAACAGTGGTTTAAATTGCCCCAAGCCACCCAAACAGCTAAGCTCAGATGTTTTTCTTGAAGAGCGGAAGCAGGAGTTTAAACTGTCAGAACCATTTAAACCCCTTTTTCTGCCGTTCATGAACTGCCATAAACTGCATCAAGATTTGTGGAAGTTTGTGGTGGCCATTCAGTTCATGGACATTGCTTCGTGAACCACGAACTGCCCCAAATTCACGATGAACGTTCAGTTCATCAGCCGGTTCATGCCCATCCCTCTTCATGACTCCCATTGGGCCTGTGCTGGGGTGCCTTTCCCCCTCTTTGGCTACCATGTAACTTTCCCCTTAGGGAGGCAACTAGCAGTACCACAGTTGTGGTACAGCCAGCTGCCGCAGTGCAGGTGCAGCACAGGATTGCTCTGCCCACTTCATTAAGTTTGAGAACCTCTGCTGACCTCCCACTGCCTGACCTCTCATACCCAACTACCCTCTTTGGTCCTTCGTTGCTTTCTTATGAATTCGACTTCCGTTATCTTATAGCAAAGCTCTACTGTGAAAACAGGCTTGGCCACCCTTACAGTACTTCTTGGGGCTCCTTCCTTGTTTCTCTTCCTTGTTATTTTTCCTCTCTAGAACAGTCAAGAGAATAATCGAAACTCCTATGGTCTGATAAGACAGCTTGCTTCCACATTTTATTACTGAAGGAAACTTTAGCCTAGAATAACCATTTGGAACATAAGAACACCCCAGCTCATAAATCAGCTGGTTGACTAGTCGGAATTCAGCTGAAGCCATCACCCTAAAGTAGCACAGTGAGGTTGTTGTAGCAGAGGCCCTGACAGTCATGTCATTCACATCAGGGCATGAAGCAGACACAACGGCCATGCAGTATGTTAGCAGGGGCCACTCCTCTCACTAAGCAAAGCCGGCTGACCCTTCAGAGGCCTGTCTGCAAAAGGAGGGAGAAGAAGAAGAAGAAGAAGAGGAGTTTGGATTTATACCCCGCCCTTCACTGCCCAAAGGCGTCTCAGAGCGGCTTACAAACTCCTTTCCCTTCCCCTCCCCACAACAGACACCCTGTGAGGTCAGTGGGGCTGAGAGAACTCTAACACAAACTGTCCTTGAGAGAGCAGCTGTGCCAGAGCTTGTGACTGACCCAAGGTCACATCAGCAGGTGCAAGTGGAGGAGTGGGGAATCAAACCCGGTTCTCCCAGATAACAGTCCGCACACTTAACCACTACACCAAACTGGCTCTCACACCAAACTGGCTCTCAGGGACCCAGGGCACGGAAGTGGCAAGCAAAATGATGGAATCTGACAACATTACGCCAGCTTTGCTCCCCCCAGTAGATTTCAGAGACATTTTGCCACATAGGACAGGAAACTCATTCCCAGCCTAGATATGAAATGGTTCCCAACAGGCCTGGAGAAAAATGCCCTGTCCCTTTAAAAGCGATTTCATGTATGGAAATAGACAGCTGAAGCTTTTCGTGGCATGGAGTTAAATAACACCAGCTGATAAACAGCATCCCATTTAGGCCCCTATTAAAGCATCGGTATTTTTCTTCTGGTACTTGGTGACCCCCTAGGCAGGGGCCTTTTCCGTCGCGGCTTTGTCATTTTGGAGGCGCCTCCTGAAGGAAATGAGGTGGGAGCATTTTTTGTTGACATTTAGAAAATGTTGGTTTTCTGCTTAATGGAGATGATTGTGGTGAGCTGTTGAGACAGTTTATTCTATGTAAGCAGCGAAGAGGACAGCGGCCCAGAGGAGGGAGTTGCCGGAGCGGGAGACGAGAAGGCAAAAGAGGACCCATCATATAATCTGAGAGACTTAAAAAGGAGACATCCCAAGATATATCAGCTGTTTGTGAAGCGGCAGAAGGGAGCTGATCAACAACTAACCCCAAAGGACTTTATTAACTTAACTAACAGAGTTATTTTGGACTTTCGGTAGGTGAAAAGAAGATCTTCCAACCACGGTGGATGCCAAAAAATGTATTTGTACTAACTAAAACTAATACTCTAACCGCAGTCCATCTATATACCCTACCTTTTTCTTATCAAAAAAAGCAATAAAATTCTCTCCTTTTTAGGAGAGGTTAAAAAAAAGAGAGAGTTTATTCTATGGACTGGAGGTCATTCTGGGAAGCAGTTGAAGACTAGGGTACATTTTTGGAGCTGTGCTTGTTTTTACTGTTTTATGCATATCTGTTTGGAAACTGCCTTGGCCCAGTTTTAGGGTTAGAGTTGCCAACAGGCTAAGACAAATATCTCCTGTCCCTTTAACAGAGGAAATGGGCAGTGGAAGCTTTTCACGGTATGGCAGTAAATAACATCCCAATATTAAAGGGGACAGGACATTTTTCTCCAGATCCATTGGTAATTCTAGTTAGCAGCCCTAGTTTAGGGGGCAAGGGAGACATGAAATTTATGTACAAGGATGTCTTCTGATCCAGAACCCTACTTTGACAGATTGCAGCCTAGAAGTCCACAGTGTGGTCTATGATGTTCCTTCAAATTGATGCAGTACAATGTACCTTCTCACTGATGCAGCAGTGAGAAATGAGGTAGATGTGACCGCCTCCTCCTGCCTGTTCTTCCCCCAGTCCTGTTGCTTGCCCTACCACGCAGCTTTTTAGGAACAAACTTATCTAGAAATCTAGTAACTGTCAGAGACCCTAACTCAGTCAGCCAAACACCAGGTCTTGTTCATTGAACCAAGAATAGCATTTTATTATAGAGCTGCAATATTAGGTTACTGGAGCAGATACATTGTTCAGAATAACGTGATTACGAAAAGCAAGCAGTTATACCAGAAAGGGGGTGAATGGGGACCCCCCCTTCCACCAATGAGTGCCTAGTATGCGAATGAGAACCGAAAGCTACTATACTAATGAAGTTCCCACCGCCCCCATTGTTCCCAGCCAAGCTGTAGCTTTGAAAGCGATAGGAAGCATACAGCCTGTCTCCACCAAGGTCAGGGTGTTAAGTCTACCAGAGATAGAGCCTGCAGAGCTCGCCCTCCGCATTCCATTTGAACACTCCAGGTGCATAAATCAACACCCCATGATCCCAACCTCCTGCCCTACACACTACAACACAACACAAGGCCCATCCTCCCTCCCTACTCCATCCATCATGGCAGGACTACCTGACATGCAGCCCTCTCGAAAATAAATCTACCCCTTTGGTTTGTGGGGGTACAGTTTATGAAAAGCTCTGAGTAACTTGGGGGCCAGAACATTTTCCGCCCGCACCCATTCCCTCTGTTCAGGCCCGAAATCAATCCATTCAACTAGATAAAACAAGCGATTGTGAGAAATTTTAGAGTCCAGTATCTGTGCAACTTCATAGTGAGGTTCCCCCCCACCATCAGCGGAGGCGGGGCGGGCTGTCGCGGTCTCCATTTGTTCTCCTCAGGTGCCCGGCATAGAAGCCTTACATGAAAGACAGGATGAACAGACTTTAGAGACTTAGGCAAGGCAAGTTCCATAGTTACATTGTTAATTACTCGCACAATCTCAAAAGGTCCAACAAATTTCCATCCGAGTTTGCGGCTCGGCTGAATACCACGTAAATTCTGCATGGACAAATAGGCAAACTCCCCACACTTAGGAACCCAGGACAGGTTACGTTTCTTGTCAGCCTGGATCCTATAGGCCTCCTTTGCATCCTCCAAAGTCTTGGCTAAAGACGACCATGCCGCTTGCAGTTGTTTGCACCAGTCGCCAGCATCTCCTGCCGGGAGGTCGGGAGAATCTAAAAACGGCAAAGGCGGGGCGTCATATCCATGGACCGCCTTAAAGGGAGACATACCAGTAGAAGAGTGCTGAGTGTTATTGTAACAAAACTCAGCCAAAGGCACAAGGGAGTGCCAATTGTCCTGCTGAAAGTTTGTAAAACACCTTAAGTATTGCTCAAGGGTTTGGTTCACTCGTTCAGTCTGTCCATCAGTTTCTGGGTGGTACGCACTGCTAACCGCCCGCTCCACCCCAAGCAGTGACATCAATTCACTCCAGAAATGGGAAACAAATTGCACCCCCTATCCGAGATCACTTTAGCAGGTAAAGTGTGGAGTCTCACAACGTGTTGCAAAAACGCCGAGGCTAGTTTCTTGGCTGAGGGGATTGAGGCAAACGGAACGAAATGGGCTTGCTTTGTAAACAGATCCACAATTACCCATATGACAGTATTTCCCCCACTGGGGGGCAAGTCAGTAATAAAGTCCATCGATATCACTTCCCATGGACGAGCCGGCGTGGGGAGGGGTTGTAGAGCTCCCGGGGCTTACCGGGTCTGGGCTTGCTCATCAAGCACGTTTGGCAAGCCGAAGTGAACAACGAAATGTCCTTTCTTAGCCCAGGCCACCAGAATTGTCTCTGCAAGAGCTGGAGGGATTTTACAAACCCCGTGTGCCCCGCCAGTTTCGAGCCGTGTGCCCAGCCCATCACCTCCCCCCGAAGGGAGCTGGGAACAAACAATTTACCATTCTTCTTCCAGCAGCCATGCGCATCTTGAGTGACTCCTTCCTCCCTCCTTACCTCCTCCCTGTCAGCGTCAGACATAGCTGTGGAGAATTTCGCTACCCAGTCATTAGAGGGAGGGGTCGGGGACGGAGGGGGACGTTTGGCTTGTTTCCGAGTGGTTACTGCTCCTCCCAACTGGGAAGGCGTAAACACAGAGTCACGAATCTCCTCCCTCTTACTGTCATGCTGTGGGAGGCGTGACAGTGCGTCAGCAAGCGAGTTAGATTTCCCAGGGAAGTGGTGTAGTGTGAAATTGAACTTAGAGAAGAAATCAGCCCAACGCAGCTGTTTGGCGTTTAAGGAACGAGGGGAGCGGAGAAGCTCGAGGTTTTTATGATCAGTCCACACCTCGAAGGGAACCCGCGCCCCTCAAGCCAATGGCGCCAGGACGCTAACGCTAAGCGGATCGATCCCGCTTCTTTCTCCCACACCGACCAATTCCTTTCCGTGTCATTAAACTTTCTGGAGACATAGGCAAGGGGGTGCAGTTTACCATCATCCCCCTCTTAGAGGATCACCCCTCCCATGGCAACGTCAGAAGCGTCTACTTGCACAATGAATTTCTTAAGTTCATTTGGATGAGCCAACACAGGCTCCGACGTAAAGAGGGTTTTCAATTGGTCAAATGCACGTTGGCATTCCGGAGACCAATTTAACTTGGCTCCGGGTCGAGTGCATTCCGGTGGCTTCCCTTTCGTTTTAAGCAGATCAGTTAAGGGGAGAGCCACTTGAGCAAAGTTCGAGAGAAATGATCTGTAAAAGTTCGCGAATCCGAGAAACCCTTGGAGTTGCCTTCGGGTCTTGGGTGGCTCCCACCCCACCACATCCTTTATTTTGTCAGGGTCCATCTCAATCCCTCTTTGCGATATACGGTAGCCCAGGAAAGGGATCTCCGTCTTGTGAAACTCACATTTAGACAGCTTGGCAAAGAGTTTATGCTTGTGTAACGTTTGCAATACTTCTCGCACCAGTTTCACATGGGATTTTAGGTCAGGGGAATACAGAAGTATGTCATCAAGGTAAACAAGGACCCCCTTGAACAAGTACTTATGGAGTACCTCATTGATTAAGTTCATGAAGACCCCCGGCGCTCCCTGAAGACCGAACGGCATGACTAAGTATTCAAATTGACCCAGGGGGGTATTAAATGCCGTTTTGAATTCATCCCCCTCCCTTATTCGCACTCTGAAGTAGGCATCTCTGAGATCCAGTTTCGAGAATACCTTCCCCCCAGCCACCGCAGCCAACAAGTCTTTGATCAGGGGCATGGGGTAAGCGTTCGTGTTTGAGACCGCATTCAAGCCTTGATAGTCAGTGCACAACCGCAACCCCCCGTCCTTCTTCTTCCGGAAAAGGACTGGGGCTGCGAACGGGGAGGAGGCAGGTCTTATAAACCCCCTGCTTAAGTTTTTGTCGATAAACTTTCTTAATTCTACCTTTTCCGAAGGGCTCATAGAATATAACTTCCCTTTAGGCAACTTTTGATTCGGCAAAATTTCGATAGCACAGTCAGAGTTTCTATGGGGGGTAATTCATCGGCTTCCTCTTCCCCAAAGACGGAAGCCAAATCGCGGTACTCGGATGGGACCATCTCTAATTCTGCCTCCGCGACCCCCGCCGTCAGCAGAGATTCCCCCCATTGTTCCCCACTCCGGTTTCCAAAGGTGGGTCTGGCATTTTTTGGCAATGAAATTCACTTTCCCCTCCCCCCATAGTACATGGGGGTCATGATCGAAGAACCACGCGCTGCCGAGCACTAGGGGGAACCGGGCCGAAGGGGTAACGACGAAGGGCCTCTCTTCCCAGTGGTGCCCAATCCCCACGCGCAAGGGAACAGTCTCATATTTGCACGGCTCTTTCATTGTAGAGCCATCCATTTGCGTGAAAATCAGGGGATCGGTCAATTTAACTACCTTCGCCCCCAGTCCCGTTACTAGTGTGGGGTTGATGAGGTCTCTCCCACACCCAGAGTCAATGAGGGCTCGTACCCTCACATGGGTCTGTAGACCCGGGTCCATCAAAGTCACCGTGAGGAAGAAAAGAGAGGGGGGTCTGCTCACCGGGTTCTGCGCTTGGGAGTCCGGGACCTGCTGTTCAGCGCTATTTACAGCAGGTCCGTCTCGTTTCCCGGCTGCACGGTCTCGCCATCCGACGAATCCGATGCCTCACTGAGCGGCTTGGCTTGTAAGGCTTTCGCCCCTCTCGGCTTCGCCACAGGTTTTGGGGTGGAAGTGTCAAACTTCTTCTTGATTCCTTTGGCGGCCCCGGTCGATGCGGGGGAGCCTGGGCAGCTCGCCACGAAGTGGCCCCCTTCCCCGCATTTCAGGCAGAGACCTTGCTTCATCCGAAGCTCTCTCGTGCCGTCCTTGGGTCTCGGGTTCGGTGGTGGATTCGGGTTCTTCCCTCGCGTAGCTGGCGTAGGGCCCGACTGGCCCCCTTTATTCATCGCTGCTGCATCATCCAGTTTGATGGTTTTCAAGTGGTTTTCCATGGTGATGGCCGCTTGTATCCAGCCTGTTAATGTGTCTGGATCTTGGGTCTTGGTGACTGAACGACGAATCTCCGCGTTGAGTCCCAATTTGTAGTGGTCTGCCAAAGTTCCGTCGCTCAAGCCTCGAGTTTTGGCCGCACACCTGCGAAATTCAGCCGTGTAATCTCTCACCGACTTGCCACCTTGCTTGAGGGCACGGATGGCCGCTTTGGCCGTCTTGTTGGCGTTCACGTCTTCGAATTGTTCCTTCATGGCCCACATGAAGGTATCGATTTCTCTCAGCTCCCGCCTGTCAGCCTGGTGGAGTCCCACGTACCAGTCAGCCGCTGCATCTTTCAGGTGCGAGGCTATGACATCCACCATTCGGTCTTCGCGTTGGAACAGGTGGCCCCACGTCTCGATAAATCTTTCGGCCCTCACCAGGAAGAAAGGAAACTTCTCTGGGTCTCCATCAAAATCCGCATCAAGGAGTTCTGCCGGTTTCGGTGGCAGGAACCCCCATGGGCGAGGGGGTGGCTGCCCCGGCGGTCCTTGCGGCCCCGGCCCCGCAGGTTGTGCTGGGGGTTGCGCCGGCACATTCTGTTGGTCTGGAACCGGTGCCTGTCGCTGGTCTTGAGGGGGTTGGGCGGGTGGTTCCTCCCGCCGTTGCCGCTCCCACTCCTCTCGGATGCCCTCCGCGATCATCTGGGGAATGCGGGCGAGGGATTCATCTAAGAGGCACACCAGGCGATCTTGGCTCGGCTCACCACTCCACCTCCGTCTCACCACGGCGCTCTCCAGACCCTCGGAGTCTCAGCAGGTGTCTTCCAGCCCCTCGGCCGTGGTCAGTCTACGGACCGACCTCTCGGTGTGGCTCACTCGCACCGAAGCTCTCGGAGTCGCAAACCACATCTCATGGGTTTCTGCCAGGGGCTTCACCCAATCTTGTCGCTGCTTGACTCGGGTGGTTACCCCACCATAGGCTGCACCATACGGATCTCCGTAGGGCCCTCCAAAGTCGTACTCCTGGCCCCATGTTACCGGTACATACGTGCCAGGGGCTTCCGTGGGTACAGGAGGTTTCTTATCCTCCTTCTTTTCGTCTTCGATTGGGAGAGTGTCTTCTTCACCGCCACTCATGTTAGAGCCGCGGGTTTCCGACCAGTCCCAAAAAATGAAGGATTCTGAACAAACTGTCAGAGACCCTAACTCAGTCAGCCAAACACCAGGTCTTGTTCATTGAACCAAGAATAGCATTTTATTATAGAGCTGCAATATTGGGTTACTGGAGCAGATACATTGTTCAGAATAACGTGATTACGAAAAGCAAGCCGTTATACCAGAAAGGGGGTGAATGGGGACCCCCCTTCCACCAATGAGTGCCTAGTATGCGAATGAGAACCGAAAGCTACTATACTAATGAAGTTCCCACCGCCCCCATTGTTCCCAGCCAAGCTGTAGCTTTGAAAGCGATAGGAAGCATACAGCCTGTCTCCACCAAGGTCAGGGTGTTAAGTCTACCAGAGATAGAGCCTGCAGAGCTCGCCCTCAGCATTCCATTCGAACACTCCAGGTGCATAAATCAACACCCCATGATCCCAACCTCCCGCCCTACACACCACAACACAACACAAGGCCCATCCTCCCTCCCTACTCCATCCATCATGGCAGGACTACCTGACAGTAACAAACCTCCAGTGAAACAGGTAGTCTGGTGCTAAATTTCATAATGCCTGTACTTAATGCAAATGCATGGCATTAGACTGCAAATACCAGCAAGGTGTAGTAGTTAGAGTACCAGAGTGGCATCTGAGAAGCCTAGGTTCAAATCCCCATTCTGCCACGGAAGGCCTGTAGGCGACCTCGGGCCAATCACTCTTTCTCATTATTGTGAGAATAAAAATGGAGGAGTGGAGCATGCTTTTGTAAGCTATTCTGGACCTCTGTTGAGGAGAAATGTCTAAACGAAAAATATCCACACAAGTAGCAACCAAGAAAGGCCCGCTCATGTTTTTACAGATCAGCCATGATTTAATACTTTCACATCATTTAAAAATAACAATATGCACATCTATTTGTATAAATACAAATGACATTATGTACCAAGAATTAGTTTCCTGGTTCAAAATATGTGTGAAATGGCTTGAATATGAGTACATTATAAATACTTCCTCATAATTCACCAGATTACTTCTTGAATAATTTTAGAGCTAAACCAGCAAATTCCAACATTCCCCCCCCCCAAATAAGCCCAAAGCATATGCTGACATCAAGGTTTCTGAACATGCACTGTGAAAGCAAGAAGTATAAGGCTGCGGTCACATGGCAAGCTTACCGCAATTTGTTCCTGCTGTATATTTGATCAGGGGTATTTTTTGCGGTTTGAGATGATCACACATCCCTTCCTGAACCACTTGCATTGTGCAATGAGGCTCTAGGCACTATCCAGATAGCCACGCTGCCCAAGCGGTGGCGTGGTGAGTTTTTTTTAAAAAAAATGATTTGTGCATGCACATATGTATATGGCCAAATTACCACTCCCACTTGGACGCGCTGTACTCCCTTGTTTTTGCAGTGTTTTTTTCCCCAAACAGCAAACAAAATGAACCACTGACATACAACCAAGCACTGGAGTCTATACATGTGCGCTTGAACATTCATCTATTGAGTATATTCAGTGCAGGATCGATCATGTGCACAATGGCAAAAGCTGGAAAAAAAATTCAGCATGAGAAGGACGTTCAGATGACCTAATCACATTCATAGCAAGAAATGGCTGTTCAGATTGGCAAAATTGCGAATTCACAGCACAAATATTTGGAAAGTACTTGATTTTCCCAGTGTTGGGAAAACTGCTAGGAAACCGGGAGGATCGTGGGGGTGAGTTCGCTTCAATATGGGAGACAGATGAGGCCATCTGATCAGCCCTTTTAAATGCAATTGGGAACAGGGGTGGAACCCGATCAAAATGACTGTGAGACCACAGCCTAAGTCTACTTCTTGTATCTTTAATAGTCACTCATAAAATGGGATTTTGGAAAGTTACAGTTTATCTCACTCCAGCATAACTTTCTTATAGTTATTTTTTATTTATAACATGAAATATGTCTGCCAAAATCCTCTCTTCTATGGAACTATTTAAGATACAAGCTTGTTCCCTTTTTCATCTGAATACTATCCTTGCAACAGACATTCGGTCTGTTAGTTACTTGCTTAGGCAATTTGTATGCTGCCTTTGTATCCTAAATAGATGCCCATAGCAATTTACAACATAAAAGCAAGATAATAACAGTACACTATGGGGAAGATGCCATGGTTCAGTGGTAGAATATTTGCTTGGCATGCAGAGGGTCCCAGGTTCAGTCTTTGGTATCTAGTTTAAAACATAATCCAAAAACCTTCTGTTTTGGTTTTTTTTAATCCAGAAAACCTGGAAGAGATGGCACCACTCTTATCTCCTAAGGGAGGTCTATAATTTGGGAAGCAGCAGCCAAAATGATCCTTTTGGCTGTCCCTACCTGTCCCTTAGATTGGTTCTTCCTGAGAACAATTCTTTCATATATCTTGAAGTGTGGATAGGTGAATATGGGAGCAGGCAGTTCTTCAGGTACTCTGGACCCCAACTGTTTTAGTGTTTTAAAGGTTAAAAAACCACCTTTGGACACTGTGTGCATGTGTCAAGTTTTAGCATGTTACAGAAATCAATGGAAGTTATGTCCTTTGGGTGTGTAAATGTTCAACACCACACATGCACAAAAACTGTTACTCCCAATAGTAAATGTATATCGAAAGGCTCTCTTATTTGAGATTAAATAGACAGGCACGGCAGCCCCCCAACCACCTGCCTTAGTGAGTTCTAGAAATACTTCCTCTTTCTAGTCTATTTATGTATTATGTCAGATAGTCTCCTCTAACAGAAATCCTCCTCCCCCGTACAACATTTTTTCCTTTGGACTGTGTAGGAGGAGGAGGTTGCCAGGTTCTTTTCTGTTAGTATCTATGATGCAATGACTCAACACATGGCTTGTCCGTGGCCAAATGAAATTACCACAAGGCAGTCTGCAATGCTTAGCTGCTGTAGAAGTTACTCCATCCCCGTGATGTCTTTCCAGCCTAGATTTGTTGATGGTGAGACACCTGCTCTCTTTCTGTCCACATCAGCCGAAACCTACTCATGGAAAAGCTAGCAGGGTTTTCTTGTCAGGCCAAGCAGCGGTTTCTTTCTGAGTAGATTGCACCCCATTTATCTGCTAAGAATTTCCAGCTATAAAACTACCCTCTTTTACAGAAATTCCCCATCGATCTCTCATCTTCTCCAGCCCTATGACTTCACTTACACCATACCGTACAGCCACACCATCTTGTATGCAATATATGTAATTGGTATACATATAATTGAATCTGACTGCAGTGGTGTTTCACTAATTATGCTGAATTTGGTGCTCTATTATATCTGCTAGTTTTGCTGACAGTGTTTGTTACTGAATAGAAAATGCTCAGTCTCCAATCCTAAGAACAGGAATTACTTCTGAGTAGACCTGCTTAGGACTGCTCTCTGCTGTGAAGCTCCCAGCCTTAACTGTGAGCCTTACTGAGCTAGTTATAAGGTTAACAGCAAATATCTTACAGCGATAAAGGTAAAGGTAAAGGTTCCCTTGCTCGAAAGCCAGTCGAATCCGACTCTAGGGTTACGGTGCTCATCTCCGTTTCAAAGCCGAAGAGCCAGCGCTGTCTGAAGACATTTCCGTGGTCATGTGGCCAGCATGACTAAACACCAAGGCGCACGGAACGCTGCTACCTTCCCACTGAAGTGGTACCTATTTATCTACTTGCAATTTCTTGCTTTCGAACTGCTAGGTTGGCAGGAGCTGGAACTAGAGACGGGAGCTCACCCCGTCATGCGGCACTCATGGATCTTGAACTGCTGAACTACTGACCTTCCACAGCCTGCAGTTCAGCGTCTTAACCATTTGAGCCACCGCAGCGATACTCTCGCCTAATATGCACAGACCTGAGAAAGGTATTCAGTTAGATTTATAACACAACCTGTTTGCATTATAATGGAATTCCTTTCTTAGGGATTTCCGATCTCGTTTTATTACTCCATTTCTAGAGGGTAAGAGCTGGCACTCTGATGACTCAATTGTTCACTTTCTTCTGTTTAATTCTAACTGTGAAATAATGGAGGCCGTTGCAAAATTTTTATATTATGCAATCAGAAGACGAGGCTTGAATAGCCAAGTGTAAGTGACTGATGCATCTTAGTAGTTTGCCGTATTTCCATGATGTTTTGTGCTTCCATGCCAATAAAGGTTTTGTTAGATCTGGCAAGGCAGATTATCATTTTGGGCTTCAGCTTATTAGGAAACCAAACAGGATGGTGCCTCATTCAGTAGAAGCAAAGCAAGTCCCCATTCTACAATCAAATGTATCTTACAGGATAATCTTGGTTTGGGGTTGTCAGGTTTCTCATCATAAGCTTGTTTAACTAAGCAGTGGTTTTTTTTTCTTCCTAACAAGAAAATACCAACACTGTAAAGTACTGGGTTTCGGGCCTCATGACTCGGACGACGACATAAGAGAAGACGCGTTTATTCGTACTTCACGTAAGACAAGAACACACAGTAACGGCCGGAGGCCAACTATATACAGTTAGGGGGGACGGCCCTATATTCCTATTGGCGGGTTTGAATCGCCCGCCAATGCTGCCATTGGTTCACTACTGGCGAGCTCAGGAACCTAGTCCCTATTGTTCTCAGAGAGCGAAGCTTGGCTGTATTTCGCCAGCTCTGCCTTCTGATCCCAGGACACAACACCCCTCCCCCCATAGTTCGTCTCCTATCAGGTGACGTAGTCTTTTAAGTATGTTGGTGCCCTCCGTTCTCTTAGTGAACGTCGGGGGGCCGGTACCGGGCTGGCGGGGCCCCTATCGGGTGGTCCGCCAGTACAAGGAGCTTGGACCTCTGGTAGTAGCCGAGGCGGTGACGGTGGCGGCAGCGGCGGCGGTTCTGCTGTCACCGGGGCCCCCTCCGGATTCCGTGGACTTTCTGGCGCTGGCTCCGCTGTCGGTGCTTGCGGTCGGTCGGATGATGGGGCGGCGGCGGCATTTCCCGGTAACTGGATCTCTGTGTCGGGGTCTTGCCGCCTCCGGAGCTGGTCGACGTGTTTACGGAGGACCCGGTCCCCATCTGTTAGGACTTCGTATGACACTGGCCCGGTGGGTTTTAGGATGCGCCCGGCCACCCACTGCGGCCCCGCCCCGTAGTTCCGGAAGTAGACAGGGTCTCCCGGTAGGAAGCTTCGGGGCGCCTCCCTGTTCTCGACCAGCTTTCTCTCTGGGGCTCGGTCCGGGTGGAGTCTGTCTAATAAGGTGGTAGGGCGGCAGCCCATTAATAGTTCTGCGGGGCAATGCCCGGAGATGGGGTTTGGGGTGGTGCGGTATGTGAGAAGGAAGCGGGCCAGCCGAAACTCCCAGTCCCCCTCCGTTATGCGGCTCAGGGCCTCTTTGGCGGTGCGTACCGTCCTCTCCGCCTGTCCATTGGTTGCCGGGTGGAAGGGCGTTGATCGTATGTGCCTGATGAGGTTCCTTTCGAGGAACGCTTGAAACTCAGCAGATGTGAACGCTGCCCCGTTGTCCGACACGATTGTGTCGGGTAACCCGTGCGTCGCGAATATTTTCCGCAGGGCCCGTATTGCCGCTTTGGCAGAGGTGGTAGACACTGGGCTTATTTCCACCCATTTCGAGTAGGAGTCTACCGTTACCATGAACTAGAGCCCCTGAAACGGCCCCGCAAAGTCTATGTGTAGGCGTGACCACGGCTTGTGGGTAGACTCCCAGCTTTGGGTTGGCGCTCTCGGGGGATTGGGGCGGACTTCCTGACACCGTGTGCACCCTCGGACCCAGGTTTCAATTTCGGCATCCATCCCGGGCCACCACACGTAGCTCCGTGCCAGAGCTTTCATTCTTACAATGCCGGGGTGGGCCTCATGTAGCGTTTCTAGAACCCCTTGTCTCATGGGCCCCGGGATGACCACCCTGACCCCCATAACAAGCACCCTTTTAAGGCGGATAGCTCTTCCCGCCTGGCTTTGTATGCCGTGAACTCTGGCCCTGTCTGTTCCGCTGGCCATCCCCTCACCACCCAGTTTAGGACCCGGGAGAGAATGGGATCTCGGGACGTGCGGGCGGCCACGTCAGCTGCCTGAAGGGGGGTTTGGCAGCTCCTCCATTAGCAAGACTGCAGGAGCCGGGGCCGGATCTTCCCCTGTATGCGGCAGCGGCAGGCGGCTCAAGGCGTCGGCATGACCCAGCGCCTTGCCCGGCCGATGCTCCAACTGGTACTGGTAGCCCGCTAAAAACAAGGACCAGCGCAACACCCGGGGCGACAATACCTGCGGCATTTGTTTGTCCGCCGCGAACAGACCCAGGAGCGGCTTATGATCGGTTACGAGCGTGAAGGGCCGCCCGTACACAAAGTTGTGAAACTTTTTAACCCCCGCCACCAGTGCCAAGCCCTCCCGGTCGATTTGTGCATAGTTCCGCTCCGCGGGGGACAGCGTGCGGGAGTAATAAGCCACCGGGACTTCCCTTCCATCCGGTAGCTTGTGTGCCAAGACTGCCCCGACCCCATACGGTGATGCGTCGCACGCAAGGATTACCGGGAGCTTTTCATCAAAGTGGGCGAGCACCGCGTTAGAAATCAAGAGTACTTTAACCCCCGAAACGCCGCCGCCTCCCTCGCTCCCCATGCCCAAGGTGTCGCCTTATCCAGCAGCCTGTGCAGGGGTTCGGCCACGGCGGCTTTGTGGGGGAGAAAGGCGTGGTAGAAGTTCAGGAGGCCTAAGAACGCCTGGAGCTCCGCCTTGGACTTCGGGGCGGGGGCCTCCACGATGGCCTTCACCTTGTCCCTCGCCGGATGCAGGCCTGTTGCGTCTACCCGGTACCCCAAGAACTCCACCTCCGGCACCCCGAGGAGGCACTTTTCCCGCTTCACTTTCAGCCCCGCAGCTTGGAAGCGTCCCAGTACAGTTCGGAGGCGGGTGGCGAAGCTTTCCGGGGTGGTCGCGGCGATGAGGACGTCGTCGAAGAACGGCGTCACTCCAGGGATCCCTTTAGCAAGTCGTCCATGAGATTTTGGAAGATCCCTGGGGCCACACTGACCCCGAACTGCAGCCGCTTCACCCTGAAGGCGCCCCGGTGGGTTACAATGGTTTGCGCCTCGGCCGTGGCTGCATCCACCGGGAGTTGCTGGTACGCCTGCGCGAGATCCAGCTTTCCAAATATGCGCGCCCCCGCCAGTGTTGCTAAGACGTGGCTGACCACGGGTACGGGGTATGCGTGCGCCTGAAGTGCCTGGTTAATGGTGCACTTATAATCCGCGCAGATGCGGATTTCCCCGTTTGGCTTAACGGGTGTCACAATCGGGGTCTCCCATTGAGCGTTCGGGACAGGCTCTAGGACTCCCTGGGCCACTAGCCGGTCCAGTTTGGCCTCTATTTTAGGGCGGAGGGCCAGGGGCACGGTGCGGAAGCGCCATCGGATGGGCGTCACTGTGGGGTCTAAGTGGAGCGACACCGGGGGCCCTTTATAACACCCCAGTTTCCCGTCAAAGACTTCGGGAAATTCCTTGCACACCGCCCCCAGTCGCGCATCCCGCACTTATTCACTCCCCCAATTGTGATGCCTAGGGCCTCAAACCATGCCCGCCCCAGGAGACTCACGAGATTTCCCTCCACCACCACCAAGTCCAAGTTCCCCTCAAAGTCTCGGTATTGCACTCGGAAAGTGCCGACTCCCCGGATGGGGACAGGGTTCTTTTGAAAGTCCACCAAGCTTAGTGGCGATGGACGTAGAGGGGTCCTCCTGACGGGCAAAGTCTTTTTAAAGTGTCCATGGAAATGATGGACGCCGCCGATCCCGAGTCCACCTCCATGCAGCAGGGGACCCCTCGATCCGCACGGTTACTTGGATCTTCGGGGTGGAGGAGAGGTTGGGGTTGGGGAGGCGAAGTACCTGCAGCGGTTGGTCGGTGAGGTGGTTCAACTCGGCGACCTCTTCCGTCGTCTCGTAGGCGGTGGACGATGCGCGATGCGGTGGGGCCGACGATCTCGAATTCCGGGGGCCCTTGGATCGGCAGACCCGTGCGAGGTGTCCCTGCTTTCCGCACCCGTGACAGACAGCATCCCGGAACTTGCAGGCTTTCCTTGCGTGGCCTTCCCCGCAGCTGGCACAGATGACCCGGTCTGTGCCGGAAGGCTTGGCTGGCTCTCTGTTGGCCTGCTGGAACGGCGCCGGCCGGCATTGTTGAGGTCTGAGGGCGAAGACCTCTTCCGTGTCCACATTCCCGGGGCTTGGACTCCTTCCGACCACATGGGCGGCCGCGGCCGGGCGTTCCCCTTCCGCGGCCTCGTGGGCTGTTGCGGCGTCTAGGGCCTCGTCCAAGGAGAGCTTCCGGTGCCCAACCAACTTGCGCCGCAGCTTGGAGTCCGCCAGGCCCCACACGAACTGCGTCAACAGGTTGTCCTCCACCTTCGGGAATCCGCAGTCCACCGCGAGCGCCCTTAGCGCGGCCAGGAAGGTGGCAATGGATTCCCCTTGGGCCTGGACTCGCCTCTGGAAATCCATCCTCTTGGCCAGGAAGGTCGGCCGGGGGCTGAAGTAAGCGTTGAGGACATCCAGGATCTCCCCAAACGAGCTCTCCAAGGCCGTGCGTGGCACCAATAGGCTCTTGGCGAGGCGGACGGTTTGGGTGCCGCAGGCGTTCAGCAGGATCGCTCGTTTCTGGTCGGGGTGGCGGATTTCGTTGAGCTCCAAATAGCTGATGAGCTGGTCGACCCATGCGTCCCAGGTTTCTGGCTGCGACTGATCGAAGTGCTCCAGTGTTACATGAGAAGCGGCCATGGTTCTGTCTGGTAAGGCGAGCACCGGGGCGAGCGGTGCGGTGCTGCTCTCGGGGTCAGCGATGCGATGCTCAGCGAGCGGTGCGGTGCTGCTCTCGGGGTCAGCGATGCGATGCTCGGCGGTGTCCTTTTCGTCGCTCATGGAGTCATGGAAGGCGTTGAAATCCCACCTTCGTCGCCACTGTAAAGTACTGGGTTTCAGGCCTCATGACTCGGATGACGACATAAGAGAAGACGCGTTTATTCGTACTTCACGTAAGACAAGAACACACAGTAACGGCCGGAGGCCAACTATATACAGTTAGGGGGGGACGGCCCTATATTCCTATTGGCGGGTTTGAATCGCCCGCCAATGCTGCCATTGGTTCACTACTGGCGAGCTCAGGAACCTAGTCCCTATTGTTCTCAGAGAGCGAAGCTTGGCTGTATTTCGCCAGCTCTGCCTTCTGATCCCAGGACACAACAAACACGAACAAGATTAGTCTGTTAAATGTCTGCATGTCAGGTTTTGGTTGCAGGCACACAAGGAGAGCCAGTTAAAAGGGGGAGGGGTGCACCTGGAAAGTTCTGACTAATGCTCCAGTGGATGGGCTACAGCAAGGATCTGCAACCTGTGGCTCTTTAGACAGTCCAACGTGGCTGTTTAAGAAAGAAAATATAAGCTTTTCTTTAAAGTAGATGGGAGAGGTAGGTGGGAGGCTAGATAGAACAACCAGTATGTGAAAGGAAAAGCAGGAAAGGATCCTTATAGGATTACAGAGCTTTCTGAGAGAAACTTTACACTACAGAAAGGAAAATTATAGAAGTGAACAGTTGCCAGTAATCCAAATGCAAACCATGTGCACACTGATGTCAGTGCACTGAAACAAATGCACAAGGCACCCCTTCATATACCTATAATTTATTGTGTGACCTTGGTTGTGCCACTTCCTAATAAAGGACTCAGAAGATCTAGTGTTTGGGCTCCAGAAACTGCATGGGTTATTTATCAACATGTCAATTATCTGTGGGGCTGCGGTGGCTCAAGTGGTTAAGACACTGAACTGCAGGCTGTGGAAAGTCAGTAGTTCAGCAGTTCAAGACCCGGGTGCCGCAAGACAGAGTGAGCTCCTGTCTCTAGTTCCAGCTCCTGCCAACCTAGCAGTTCGAAAGCAAGAAATTGCAAGTAGATAAATAGGTACCACTTCGGTGGGAAGGTAACAGCATTCTGTGCGCCTTGGTGTTTAGTCATGCCAGCCACATGACCATGGAAACGTCTTTGGACAGCGCTGGCTCTTCGGCTTGGAAACGGAGATGAGCACCGCAACCCTAGAGTCGGATTCGACTGGCTTTCGAGCAAGGGAACCTTTACCAATTATCTGTAATTTTGTATTACAGATTGTATCTGTCAATATTTTAAATTATGCAACTGGACTCTCTCATACTGGCTCTTTGTTGATCTCTTGCTGTGAAGAAAATCAGTGGGATATGGTGATTCCTGGTTATAAATTATATTGGAAAGATGGGGGTGTGTGGAGGTGGGGTGGCTCTGTATGTCAGAGAGGGTATACCGTCCAGTAAGATTGAGAGGGTAAGTGAAGTAGATTTGCTTCTGGAAATGCTATGGGTTGAAATAGTGGACCCAAAAGGAAGCTTAACAGTGGGAGTTTGTTATCGCCCACCAGATCAAAAGATAGAGGAGGATTATAAAATGATGAATGAATTAAAGATAGCAGCTAGACGAAATAACTGTGTTGTAATAGGTGATTTTAAATACCCACACATTGATTGGTTCAATATGTGTTCAAGTCTGGAAAAAGAGATTGAGTTTCTAGACACTCTTAATGACTGTGCTATGGAACAGATGGTCACAGAGCCTACCACGGGAGAGGCGATTCTGGATTTGGTCCTAAGTAATGCCCAAGACCTGGTGAGAGAGGTAAGTGATCGCACCACTTGGGAACAGTGACCATAATGTTATAGAGTTTAACATTTGTATAAATAGGGAGTTGCCCAAAAAGACGAACACAACCTCTTTTAACTTTAAAAGGGGTAACTTCTCTGGTATGAGGGGACATGTGAGGAAAAAATTGAAAGGAAAAGTAGAAAGGGTCAAAACCATTGGGGAAGCTTGGAGACTATTTAAAACTAGAATCCTAGAAGCTCAGAAAAAAATATATACCGCAGGTTAGGAAAGGCACAAATAGGTATAGAAAAAAGCCTGCATGGTTAACAACAAAGTAATGGAAGCTGTAAAAGATAAGGATTCCTTTAAGCAATGGCCCATCCAGTCCAACACTAGTCTGTCACACAGTGGCCAAAAGCTCTCCCACCAAGCACCAAGAATACAGAGCATCACTTGACCCACAGTTCCTATCTATACCTTTTGACTAATAGTCACTGATGGACCTCTGCTCCATATGTTTATCTAATTCCCCCTTGAAGCCGTCCATGCTTGAAGCCGCCACCACCTCCTGTGGCAGTGAATTCCACGTGCTAATCACTCTTTGGGTGAAGAAGGACTTCCTTTTATCTGTTCTAACCCGACCGCTCAGCAATTTCATTGAGTGCCCAGGAGTTCTTGTATTGTGAGAAAGGGAGAAAAGTACCTCTTTCTCTACCTGCTCTATCCCATGCATAATCTTATAAACCTCAATCATGTCACCCCTCAGCTGTCGTTTCTCCAAGCTAAAGAGTCCCAAGTGTTTTAACCTTTCTTCATAGGGAAAGTGTTCTGTTGTGTACCCAGGGAAGACTGTGCATGTGGTTGGGTCCACACGTGGTCAGGCGAAGGGCCCAAGCTTCACTTCCAAAGACAATAGCCCGAACAGATCCTAGCACGCACCTATCGGAAGGCTAGGATCCTAGAAGGGACCTATGGGATTAGGATGCACTGTAAATAACCTATCATGGGTGTGGGGGGTGTTTGGGTGTGGTGAAATATGGGGATACAAGGCAGCCTGTGGTCTGGCTAAAGCATCTCAAGATCTGACTGTACTTAATAAAGTATGAGCTGTAATCACTCTTCAACGCATCAGCCTCAGTACTTTATATGTTCCAACTCTCTTATCATTCTAGGTGCCCTGATGGGCAGTAGGTTTCAGGGCAGACAAACGGAAGTACTCTTTTACACAGGGAGCGGAATTCACTGCAAGAGGATGTCATGATGGCCACAGGCATACACAGCTTTAAAAAGGGACTAAGGCTCATGGAGGAGAGGTCTATCAGTGGCTACTAACCACAGTGACTAAAGGGAACCTCCACACTCAAGAAGCAGTCAGCCTCTGAATCCCAGTGCCAGGAGGCAACATCAAGGAAAGGCCTTGGCCTCTGTGCCCTGCTGTTGGCCCTCCAGAAGAACTGGTTGGCCACTTGTAAGACTCAGACAGATAGGGAAATCTTTACACGGAACCACTTGATAGACTATGATGATGAGGTTTTTTTTTTCATTTTCTCAGCTGAAGTCTAGATATGACTTGTCAGCTTCTGCTGAATAGCAATATTTACCATTGCAATACGTATTGGTATCTAAATACAGCCCTGTTGCATTAAGTATCTCCGACTTCCCTTTGCTCCTGGAAACTCTAATTGAATCGAGGCAGAAAATGAAACCTACAGTATTTGGCTAATAAATATTTGATGTTGATAATAGATAGGACAAGAGGCGGGACCCGCGATACTCGCGGGGGGGGAGGGAGTATTCCGGCCGCCAAGCTTCCCCCTCCCTCCCCCCCCAGCAGCGGTGGCGGCAGCGGCGGCGAGGCCAGCCGGCCCGCCGAGATTCCCCCTCCCCAGCAGCAGCAGAGGGGTGGCAAGGCTGGCCGGCCCCTCAAGCCTCTCCCTCCCTCCCCCCCCAGCAACGGCGGCGGCAGCGGCAAGGCCAGCCGGCCTGCCGAGATTCCCCCTCCCCAGCAGCAGCGGAGGGGCGGCGAGGCTGGCCGGCCCCTCAAGCCTCCCCCTCCCTCCCAAGCAACAGGGCAGCGGCGGCGGGGACATCGGGGGGGGGGAGGCTGGCAGGCCGGCTGGCCCATCAAACCTCCCCCTCCCTTTCAAGCAGCAGAGCGGCGGCGGCAACAGCGGCGAGGGGGGAGGCCGGCCGGCTGGCCCGCCAAGCTTCACCCTCCCTCCCCAGCGGCAGCGGCAGAGGCGAGGCCGGCTGGCCCGCCAAGCCTTCTCCCACCCTCCCATCCCTTGACGGCGCGGCGGCAACGGCCAGTTGTAGAGCGTTCCCTGCGCACGTGCAGGGAACGCTCTTACTTTTTTGGGGATTTAGATATTCCCCTTACATTTTAAAAAACTTTTTAGATTTTTCTGCACACGTGGGGACTGCTCCACGTGCGCAGGAAAATCTCCCTGCCCCAGGTGCCCCCGATGTGCGGATTTAGATATCCGCACAGAGGGAGCCACTTGGGAATTAGATATATAGATATACAGAGTCTCAGGAATGAAAGGAATGAGGAGCTGGATTGTCCTATTTCGCCAAAGCAATGGGACGCCAAAGCCTTAAAATTTATTCCTGCTCTCTCAATGGATCTTAACCTGTGACTTATCCAGCAAAAAAAAAGTGTTTAGGATATACTGGACACCACAGTGACTCTTTTAGCAAAGGACTGAGTAAAGTGTCTAAGTGTTGGCATTATAACTTACAGGGCATATCCCTTAAACATATGCTTTGGCCATGTCCAGTCATTCGATTTTTGGGGAAAGAAGTTATTACTCATATGAAGTTTCTATTAGAATGTTCATTGATTTTTGAGGATGCTTATGTACTTTTAAATTACCTGCCCGTCTTTTGGAGGATAACCGATGGTCAATGAAAATGGACCCTCTGTGCCTTTACTATAGCTGAAAGACTCGTATTACAGCATTGGAAAGATATATGCCCATCTCCAGTAAATCAGTGGGTTGAGGACACTGGAGCTCTATCAATATTTGAACACATGGCATATAGACGACAATTGTGTATGGATTAATTTTTTAGATAATTGGAAACATTTTACAGAAACTTAAGCATAGATCTGCCACCACTGTTGTTATATTTTATGTCTCTGTGTGCCTCAGTGTTTAGTCATGCCGGCCACATGACCACGGAAACGTCTTTGGACAGCGCTGGCTCTTCGGCTTTGAAACGGAGATGAGCACCGCAACCCTAGAGTCGGATTCGACTGGCTTTCGAGCAAGGGAACCTTTACCTTTACCTATTATATGTATACCTTATTTATTTAATTTATTTATTTTTATATTTCATATTTCTATCCTGCCCATCCCACGAGCGGGCTCAGGGAGGGTCACATCATCTTCAATAACACAGTAAAATTTAAAACGCAATAAAACATTTACACTATAAACATTTAAAATCAGTAGTTATAGCTGCTGGTGAATATTCCGACCCATTCATACTGATGGGTATGGCCGGTTGCTGGCAGATGGGTGGCCAGTAGGTAGGAGACGGCAACCTCAGGGAGGCCATATGTGGACGCCCGCTGCCTCAACCAAAAGCCTGGTGGAACAGCTCTGTCTTGCAGGCCCTGCGGAACTGAATAAGATCCCGCAGGGCCCTGATCTCGATGGGGAGCATGTTCCACTGGGTGGGGGCCAGGGCAGAAAAGGCCCTGGCCGAGGCTAGATGGACATCTTTGGGGCCAGGGACCACCAGGAGATGTTGATTACTAGAGCGTAAAGCTCTTCGAGGCATATATGAGAAGAGGCGGTCCCTTAGATATGTTGGTCTCAGGCCGTATATGGCTTATTACCAACACCTTGAAGCAAATCCAGTGCTCAACTGGTAACCAGTGCAGTTGGCAAAGCACATGCCGAACGTGAGCCCGCATGGGCATTAATGTCAGCTTCTCACCTAAACTTGGGATGTAACTGTTAAGTTTGCAGGTGTTGGGCTGGCCCAAAGGGTAGTCCTAGAGCTTTGGCAGGCTGAGTGTGAACATTGATTGGGTGGTTTGCATAGAGGGGCTGTCCTGCTTTTTGTATACGGTCAGACCTGGCATCCGGTGGCCAGTTCTGACACAGGATTGGTCTATGCTTGGAATCTCTTTACCTCCCAATAAACAAATCTTGCTGTAACGAGTGTCGTGAGAGTGATTGAGTCCAGGACTTGACACTGCACTATCTTTGAGCAATAGAAGTCATTTACAATTAGACCTTCCAGTGTGAACAGACCAATCTAGTTGCTAGTGATTGCTATATAGCACCAACAGTGCAATATCCAGCAATGGACAGACGCAGTCAAGGTTTCCCCAAGATTTGAATCACAGTCTGCTTTCTTAAAGAGGAAACAGACTTTATTGCCACGGATTAAGCTAGAGCCCCCCTCTTGGATGCACACCTTAACATGGTGAAGTAGTTTGTGTGTGTCAACAAAGCTAAGAGCAATACCGTAAGGGGCCTACACTCCTAGCAGAATCATTCAAGGAATGGTCGCAGCTGAGACACCAGACTAAGATGTATCCACCCCCTTCAGTTATCAACAGCCACACAAGCAGAAGAGAATAGGCAGTTTCAATGGTGAAGGGGCGGAGGAATCTTTGAAGGGTAGTAGCTATTGGGCAGCAGCAGTAGTGGAAGGTGACACTAGTGGAAGATCTATCATAGACAATTGCAGTGACAATTCTGCTAACCCTAGTCAGTGCTGTGCAGAAGAATGAAGTGGTAAACTACTTCTGATAATCTCATAACTTGAAAACACTAGGATGAGACAATCCAAAATGAAAAAAGATACAGTGCTGGAAGACAGGACCCACAGGTTGGACAGCACTCACTTAGCTACAGGGAAAGAGCAGAGCACAAGTTCAAGTAGCACAATTCTTAATGATGCCAAAAGGATGTTCAGTTGTTGATGTGAATGGATGCAAAAGGAAATTCTAAAAATGATATATAATAGGAACATAGAACGTAAATATGAGTCAAGTTAGGCTCAAAATAATAACATTTAAATATTATAATCCTGGAAGTTAGTGAACTAAAGTGGACTAGATTATGATATTTTCAGTCAGAAAATTACAAAGTGTTTAACACAGAAGGAACTGAGTTGTTCTAATAGCTGCGATGTAGCTCAAGCAATCAGGGGTGGTAATACAAAGTATGACCAAATAATATTAGTCAGACTTCATGGAGAACCTATCAACATAACCATCATTCAAGGTTATGCCTGAACTACAGATGCTGAAGAGAAAGGAACTGAAAGCAAGTGTCCCGGAAGAAATTGATCACACACCTAAACAAGATGTGCCAATAATCACAGGTGATTGGAATGTAAAAGTGGGAAACAAAGTAGAATCAAATATTGTCAGAAGACTTGGGCTAGGAGCACAAAATGAAGCAGGAAAGTAACTTATAAAATTCTGCAAAGACAACAAGTTGTTCATTGCTGTTAGACTCTTGAACAAACTTATTCCCAACAACACTCTCTTGGCAGTGATTTGTTTACTGAGAGACAAAAATGTTTCAAACTAAGACGATCTGTGTCAGAACTGACTCTTTTGGCACCAGTTCTGGTATTATACATAGTTCAAACAGCCCCCTCATGACTAGTCCAATCACACCAATACATCCAACCTGCCGAAATCTACTATGCACCGTTAACCCTCCTTCAGCACCTGCAAGCTTACTATCTAGCAGTGTCTGGTGTCCAAGGTCAAGCATGCGTTCTTCCCAGAGATGGGAGGCCCCACATAAACACAGTTACAAGCTAGTGTGACTTCCAGCAAAGCAGCTTCATACACACACACACACACACTCACATGCTCCCAGACTTCCCCTCCCAACCAGAAGAAAACAGGATAAGAACATACAGAACTAAAAAGGGCCAAAGAACCCACGGCAAATGAGGCCCGAGTTTGACAATCGCAAGCACCTGTTTCAGGCAGCTGAATAGACAACTGTATACGTGGACATCGCTGGATGGCCAATACAGAAATAAAATAGATTACTTAATTGGAAGCGGAGCAGCTCTCTGCTAAAACAAGACCAGGAGCAAATTGTGGTACAGACCATGAACTGTTAATATCAAAAATTAGAATAAAACTGAAGAAAAACACCAAAACATTCATAGTGCCAAAATACAATCTAAACAACATTCCTGAAGAGTTTAAAGATCATGTTAAGAACAGATTTGCTTTACTAAGTTAAAGTGAACGGGAACCAGAAGAACTGTGGGTTAAAACCAGAGATATTATCAAAGAAGAATGCACAAAGACTATTCCTGTAGCCAAAAGAAATGATCAGGCTTGCTGGATGATTGATGAAACTCTTAAAATTGCTAAAGACAGATGAGAAGCAGAAGTAAAAGGTGACAGAAATAAAATCAGAACTCTAAATCCATCATTCCAGTGACTGGTATGGAGAGACATGGGGAATTATTATAACAACTAGAGTAAAGAAATAGGAGAGAACAACAAAAAAGGAGGAACTAGAAATCTGTTTTCACAAGATCCAAGAAATCAAGGGGAAATTTAAAACAAGGTTAGGCATGCTGAAAGATCAACATAGAAAGCCATTAAATGAACAGGACAAATTAAAGAAAAGATGGGAACAGTACACTGAAGAACTATTCAAAAGAGATGAAAGGATGACAGATTCCTTCAAAAAAGAATCTTTTGAGGAAGAATCTGTGGTTTTAGAAAGTGAAGCGAAAGCTCCACTGAATGCAGTTGAGAGAAACAAATCAACAGGAGTAGTTGGAATATCAATACATCTATTTCAAGCCACCGAAGGAGTCCATCAAAATCTTAACAAGAGCATGTCTACAAATATGGAAAACAATATGGAAAACAAAACAATGGCCCACTGACTGGAAACAATCTGTATCTCAATTCCGAAAAAAGAAGATATCAAAGACTGCAGCAACTATTGTAAGGTAAAGGTAAAGGTTCCCTTGCTTGAAAGCCAGTCGAATCCGACTCTAGGGTTGCGGTGCTCATCTCCGTTTCAAAGCCGAAGAGCCAGCGCTGTCTGAAGACATTTCCATGGTCATGTGGCCGGCATGACTAAACACCAAGGTGCATGGAACGCTGTTACCTTCCCACTGAAGTGGTACCTATTTATCTACTTGCAATTTCTTGCTTTCGAACTGCTAGGTTCTATTGCATTAATTTCTCATGCAAATAAAGTGTTGCTCAAAATCTTACAAGAAAGACTGTTACCGTATATGGAACAAGAAATACCAGGTGTTCAAGCTGGACAGAAAAGGAGAGGCACTATGGAGCATATTACTAATTTACTGGCCTGTTAACTGCATCAGGGAGCCAAATTGTGTCTTTCAACATCAACGCCTGCCCAAATCCCATGTAAAAAGAGGAAGGTGTGTTGCATATTAAATGCAAAGGGAGCAGAAGATGTGTCTCTTGGTCCAGCCATCTTGTTTTTCTGCCAGCTACCTGGCTTCCTCTAGCAGGGAAAGGCCACTTCAGGAAGCAAACTGTGGGAGAGGGAAGAGGCAGAAGAGTTCAGCAGCAGCTCTGCTGCCATGCCTCTTGTACACTTTAATCAACTCTCATTCTAGGCTTTACAGATGGGCAGGGTGGCCCTGCATCTGGAGTCAAGAAGTTTGGCTTAATGGATGAGATACACACAGCCTTTGCTGCAAATGAATTCAAAAGGATGGGAGACATTTACAGATTATAAAGACACAGAAGAGCAGTGCTAGGAAAAATATAGACCATGATTTTTAAGCTACCTACCTAGAAACAAGAATCTCTTGATCCAGTAGGGCTTACTCCCATGTAACAGTGCCTACAAATGCTTACCAGAGGAGTGAGGTATACTGCCTTGGGTCCCCATTGGGAAGAAAGGCAGACCCAGTTTGGTGTAGTGATTAGGAGCATGGACTCTAATCTGGGACTCCTCCACATGCAGCTGCTGGTGTGACCTTGGGTCAGTTACAAGTTCTTTCAGAGCTGTTCTCTCAGGAGCAGTTCTCCAAAGAGCCCTCTCAGCTCCGCCTACCTCACAGGGTGTCTGTGGTGGGGAGGGGAAGGGAAAGGAGACTGTAAACCGATCTGAGATTCCTTCAGGTAGCAAAGGGCGGGGTATAAATTCAATCCCTTCTCTTCTTCAAATGATGTATATAAATTTCTTGAACAAAGTGGCTTTTGCCTCTGGGTAAGCATGCAAAATGGAGCTGCGGTGGCTCAAGTGGTTAAGACGCTGAACTGCAGGCTGTGGAAGGTCAGTAGTTCAGCAGTTCGAGACCCGGGTGCCGGATGACGGGGTGAGCTCCCGTCTCTAGTTCCAGCTCCTGCCAACCTAGCAGTTCGAAAGCAAGAAATTGCAAGTAGATAAATAGGTACCACTTTGGTGGGAAGGTAACAGCGTTCTGTGCGCCTTGGTGTTTAGTCATGCCGGCCACATGACCACGGAAACGTCTTCGGACAGCGCTGGCTCTTCGGCTTGGAAACGGAGATGAGCACCGCAACCCTAGAGTCGGATTCGACTGGCTTTCGAGCAAGGGAACCTTTACCTTTACCTTTAAGCATGCAAAAGGCTGCAGGGCAAAAAAAAAAAAAAGCAACGCTGGCCTTGGCACATTTACTTGGGAATAATGCCCTTCAGTACAGTGGGGATTTACTTCCAAGTTAAGAGAAGATCATGCTTCCAGGTCGAACCTTTGTTTGCTCAGGGAACAAGTCCCATCAGATTTAACAGCAAAGACGTCCCGAATGTAACGCATGCTATTCGGTTCAGAAGAAAGTTCTACTGAAGCCTGCTTCCTAGTAAGTATAGGCGCCTGGGGCCTCACGTTTCCCGGCACACACAGGGGAATTTCAGACAGATGATATAATCCAGAAGAGGAACGGTTCCCAAACGGTTTCTGGTCTGGCATTTCAGACAGAACCGTTTTAGAACCGGTTCCCTACCGGAATATATTTGTAATTTCACACAGAATCGCTTCTGTCCCATTCAGGAAACGGGGCTGAAGCGTTTTACCTGTCAACCGCTTCCAAGTAGTCGTCAGTTTCTTCTCCCGGATCCGATACGCTTTTTTCCCGCCTTTTTTCGCCCGCGCGGGCGATCTCCGGCTTTTTTTTTTTAACGTTCGCTTTAGAGCACTATAGCACAATAGCATCATAGCAACCCCATTGGAATGCCTGCAGTGTTTGTTTTATAGCACTATAGCGCTATAGCGCTCTAAAGCGAACATTTTTTTTAAAAAAGGGCGTGGTGGGAACCAGCGGGAAAACAAAGTGGTGCAATCTGAATTGCCAAACCGCTTCTGATTCGGCTCTTTTCCGGTCAGGGAAAGCCATGTGTGAAATGGCAGCCCTGTACCGGTTTACTTCAAGACGAATCAGAAACGGCTTCAAACCCGACAGAGTCTCGGTAATGTGAAATTCCACACAGTTTCTTTTCCTCGTTTCTAAAGGCTACTTCTAACCCAGTCACGCAGCCCGGAGGCTCCAGAGCTGTTCTCGATGGAAAGACAACCGGGTCTAAAATTACAGCTTTCGTGGACAGAGCTCCGCGGTTGCTGGCCCCGCGCCACGAGGGGCTTACTCGGGGAGAGGGAGAGAGAGAGCGCAACAGAAATGAAAGTCCACGTTCATAGAGATCACGTGATTTGCAGGCAAGGCGAGGCCAGCTCCGCCGGACCGCCGCGCCAAAAAGCATTGCATCACCGCACCAAAGGAAACGCGCCTCTCTGAGAAGCTCGCCGTGCAAAAGCTGGGGGGCTTGCCCGTGGTTCGGAAGGTGGTTGCTTCTGATTGGCGTAGGGAAATAAACCTTACACCTACAAACCAATGAGACGGCGCTGACAGCCTATATAAGGCAGTTGCCGGGGGGCGTGGGAGTGTTGTTGTTTCGCACTCCCCGGCGGTCTCGCGCTAGGTCTCGCCTGATACCAGCAGAGGTAATGGAGTCTCTTCCCGCTTCCTTTTGCAGAGAGGAGGAAAGGCATAGCTGAGCTGGAGAGGAATCAACTAAGGACCCATTGCATGTTTTGATAGACTGTTCCCCCCCCTCCCCCACTTTACTGGTTATTTTAAATGCTGTTTGTTACGTAAAGGCTTGTGAAGCTTTGGTGGGGTGTTAAACTTTGGGCTGCCTGGGAAACCTTGTACCCGCCCTGGAGGCGTCGTAGGTGTGTAAGGGAGGGCTACATTTGCAGAAGAAAAGTTGTTTGGAAATCTTTGTTGCTCTTCACTACTCCGTTTGGTGTAGTGGTGAAGTGCGCGGGTTCTAATCTGGGAGAACCGGGTCTGACTCCCCGCTCCTCCACTTGCACCTGGCTGGATGACCTTGGGCAAGCCCTAGTTCGGATAAGAGCTGTTCTTGAAAAGGGGCAGTTTCTGTCAAGAGCTCTCTCAGCCCCACCGACCTCACAGGGTGTCTGTTGTGGGGAGAGGAAGGGGAAGGAGTTTGTAAGCCGCTCTGAGACTCTCTTGGGTAGTGAAGGGCAGGATATAAATCCCCTCTCTTCTTCTTCTTCTTCTGCCCTTGTACAGGAGATGGCTGCCCTTTTACTGTGCTTTCCGATGCAGGGCCCTGCATTGCCCTGATGGGTTTTATTTCCGCTTCAATGCAAATCAGAGAGCGCTGGCATGACCTGCTAGACGTCTCGGTCGCGTCTGCATTTTTTAAATCAGGGCCAGCGCCTCTGTATTTGAGGAATTGTGAACGAGAGAGGCTTACTGATGAAATATAAAGGAAACTGCGGGTGGGGAAGTTACAGTACCTTGGTATTTGAGGAAGTGGTCGCTACGCTTACTGAGGGTTGTCGTTTTTTAAAAGCGCCGTATTCTCAGTCGGTTTGTAAACTGATGCTGTGTAAGGCTTGGTAGTTCTGACTGAGCATGCCAAGGATTCTGCCACCCTTCTGTTATGTCTTCCTTAACAGCTTAAAGGTAAAGGTTCCCTTGCTCGAAAGCCAGTCGAATCCGACTCTAGGGTTGCGGTGCTCATCTCCGTTTCAAAGCCGAAGAGCCAGCGCTGTCCGAAGATGTTTCCGTGGTCATGTGGCCGGCATGACTAAACACCAAGGCGCACGGAACGCTGTTACCTTCCCACCGAAGTGGTCCCTATTTATCTACTTGCAATTTCTTGCTTTCGAACGGCTAGGTTGGCAGGAGCTGGAACTAGAGACGGGAGCTCACCCCGTCATCTGGCACTCACGGGTCTCGAACTGCTGAACTACTGACTTTCCACAGCCTGCAGTTCAGCGTCTTAACCACTTGAGCCACCGCAGCTCCTACCTTAACAGCTTGCATAATAGTAAAGAGGCACCAGTTTCTTGGCGACTTAATTTTTGGTTTCCTGTTTTCTAGAACCGCTGCAGTCATCGCAGCCTGCAAAATCTCACTTCTCCTCTTTACCTTCGTTAGGAGTTTTTCCGGCAGGTATTCAAACGGTTGGGATCAATGTTCCCTCTAAGCTGTGGAGTCCTGTGAGCAAAAGTTCTACTTTGTGAGCGGCTGGCGTTAAAGTTGTGAGCGAGCGATTTGGCTGTGGCATGCATTAGTTTGCTCTGGAGCCATCCCTTCCTGAGCTAAGGCAGAAATGTGTGAGCCGGAGATGAAAAAACTATGAGCTAGCTCACACTAGCTCGGCTTAGAGGGAACACTGGTTGGTATCGTTACTTAGCGAGCCGTTGTCCATCTATAACTGGTTGGTATCATTCTTTCCCCAGACTTTGTGCTCCTCCCCTGCCACAAACTTTGTTAGTCTTTAAGGCGCTCCTGGACTCTGGCTCTTTTCCACTGCTGCAGACAGACTAACACGGCTGTGCCCATCTTGACGTAAACTGGGTAGCCAGTGATTAGCGTTGGACTAGGCTCTGGGGCACAGAGGTTTGAATCGGGGTCTGCCATGGAAGCTTGCGGGGGGAGCCCTTCGGCCAGAGGCACTCAGCTTAAGCTGCCTCACAAGGTCATTGTGAGGAGAAAAGAACTCTGTAAGCTGCTCTGGGTCTCCATTGGGGAGAAATATGGGTTATAAATGAAGTAAATCATTTGATGCTCTGGCACAGTAAGCTGTAGGCACTGCAGCACTTGCTGGGGAGCTTTGTTGCGCTTGGTGACCCCCAACTGTGAAGAAAGCAGCTTGGCAAGGCAAGAGGAGGAATGAGTTGCAAGCACCCTTGTTTGAATCAGCTAAATTCCCTTCTGAGTAGTAAGGTAACTTGAATATTTTCGGCTTATAAATTTCCCAGTCTATCTATATACTAATAGTTAAGGCGCCCCCTGCGTGCAGATATCTAAATCCACACATCGAGAGCACCTAGGGGCAAAGATATTTTCCTGCATATTTGGGGCAATCCCCAGATATGCAGAAAAATTGAACATCTATAAAAAACTATAGGAGGGATATTTAAATCCTCCCAAAATTAAAAGAGCATTCCCTGCTCATGCACAGGTAACGCTCTAAGAATTCCCTCGCTGCCGCCAGGGAGGGGGCGAGAGGGAGAATGCTTGGCGGGCTGACCAGGCCTCAGCGCTGTCGCCACTGGGGGGAGGGAGAAAGCTTGGCAGGCCAGTCAGGCCTGGCCGCCGCCAGGGGAGGGAGGAGGGAGAAAGCTTGGTGGGCGGGGCACAGGCCTCACCATTGCTGCCGGGGGGGGCAGGGGAAAAGACTCACTTGCGGCTGCTTCCTTCTCTTCCCATGGAGCTTCTCCTCCCCCTGCAAGTATTGCGGGTCCCCCCTTCTTGTCTATATATCTAACTAGGAAGCAAAGCCCATTGTGGTGGAAGACAACGGGCCCTAGAAAGGAAGGGAGGATGGAAGGGAGAGAGGGTTGGAATAAGGAAGGAAGGAAGAGGGGAAGAGTGAAAGAAAGGAGAGAGGAAGAAAGGAAAGGGGGAAGGGAAGGGGGCGGAACAGGCTTCTCTTGGCCTACTGGGCCCATAGAAGGCCCAGGGGATGGTGTGTGGGGGGCGGAAAAGGGCTTCTCTGGGCCTACTACCCCCATAGAAGGACCAGGGGGTGGTGTGTGGGGGTGGAAAGGGCTTCTCTGGGCCTACTGCCCCCACAGAAGGCCCAGGGATGGTGTGTGGGGGCGGAAAAGGGCTTCTCTGGGTCTACTGCCCCCACAGAAGGCCCAGGGGATGGTGTGTGGGGGATGGAAAAGGGCTTCTCTGGGCCTACTGCCCCCATAGAAGGCCCAGGGGTTGGTGTGTGTGGGACAGAAAAGGGCTTCTCTGGGCCTACTGCCCCCATAGAAGGCCCAGAGGATGGTGTGGGGGGGAGTGGGAAAGGGCTTCTCTCACCTTCCTCGGCCTTGAGGGCCTGTCCCTGCGCTCACTCTGCAGATGGTCCTCTCCTGTTGGAGGACCGAAGCAGACTGAGCCGAAGACGCTGACCGGGGCTGACATGGGTGGGACTTCATCAAGCAGCCAGTCAGCCCTGGCCAGCGTCTTCTGACTGCCAGTTCTTGAGCCCAATCAATTATGGCGACCATAGAATGTTGCGGAACCAAAATTCAAATATTAATAAGGACAGGATAGCCAAGGTCCTCTCTGTGTGTGGATATCTAAATCTGCACATCTAGGGCACCTAGGGGGCAAAAAGATTTTCCTGCACAGGTGTGCAGAAAAATCTGAAATGTAGAAAAGAAACTATAGGGGGATACTTAAATCCCCCCAAAAGTAAAAGAGTGTTCCCTGCGCATGCACAGAGAACCTTCTAGGAACTGTGCCTCCCTGCTGTTGCGGGCATGGGAGGGAAAGAAGGCGCTGTGTGGGCCTCGCTGTTGGTGCTGGGGGTGGGGTGGGGGAGAAGGCTTGGTGGGCCCGGGCCTCATTGTCAGTGCCAGGGGGCAGGGGAGAAGGCTTGGTGGTCCCAGCAGCTGGGAGCCACACGGACCTCGCTGTCAGTGCTGGGAGGGTAGGGGAGAAGGCTCACCCATGGCTGCTTCCTCGTCCTCCACATGGAGTTCCTCCCCCTCCCCACAAGTATCATGGGTCCCCATTTCTTGTATTGCCTATTTTCAAGAATAATGGAATCTTGAGACAGTTTTCTGCAGATGTAAATATTCAGTTTAACACTTTTCTGCCATCGTGGTACTCAAAGCAGTTTACAATAGTAAAATGTCCTCTCATACTGATGGAGGTGTTTGAAAGATTTTTATTAGGTTGGGAGTGAATTGGAGTTTTATTGTCACTTGGATGCTTTTAGACATGTATTGTAAGCTGCACTGAGCCATGAGGAAAGGTGGGATATGTTTTAATAAATCAAGTGGAAGCATGGGGGTATGTGTTGAGCTCCCCTCCCAGAAGTTTTATGGGGTACTGTATAGTGAACAGGACCATGGCTGCTTCTACCCTAGCTGCTGAGCCTAGAATCAGTGACTTTCATTCACTCAACTTTTACTGAGTTCCACCCATGAATCGCTGAGTCATAGGCCCCCCCATTTTTTCCCCCAAACCAGGTGTTCTAGCAGGCTGTGGCTAGCAGTTGAAGGAAATCCTGGGTGATACGTATCTAGACATGCTTCGGTCTGTTTCTAGTTGGAGTTTGGTCTGAGACTGCCTTGGCTAATAATGTTCACTGTTGCAGAGACAGAATAAAAATGATCTGCGGGAGTCCTTAACCTCCCCTAAATTCTTGGTAGCCTCAATCATGATATCTTTCTAGGTGGACTATGGAGTTAGGAGTAGGGCATCGCTTTGCAGTGGTTCTGCTTCTAACTTGGTGGGAGAATGTTGGTTTTCCTTCTGGAAGTTCTTACATGAAATCCGCAAGAGAAATCTGGTTGTCTGAGTACTGATGGCACCAGTCCTATTTTTTTCTTTGAAGCAGATGTAGTGGTTTTGACGCTTGCCTGAACAGAGTTTTAGGTTTTTTTCCCTTACGAAATTGTATTGTTACTTGCCATCTCTTTATTATGACTAGTATTTTAAAACTTTTTTTAATTCATTTATGGTTATATTATTAAAGGTGTTACTTGCCTGAGGCCTGGATTAGCAGTGGAGGGTGAGTCAGAAATCCAAATAAATAAGTAGGTTGTAATTCAAGGCAGAATTGCTCATGGGGGGTGGCCCTAGAGACGGAAGTGCCTCTTCTCGATGGTGATAAATTTAGAGCAGGTTTGCAGCTTGGGACTAGAAGTTACGACCTTCAGTTGGTACATTAGTGAATCTAGAACAGCATGCACTCCTGATCTGGTGTCCTCTAGATTGGAGTACTGTAATACCTGTATATAGGAGTATGCTTAGAGTCAGCTTGGAGATTTCAGTCCAGAATACAGCAGCCATCAAATTGGTTGTAGGTGTATGAAGTACTCTACTGGTGGCCCAAATTCAAGGTGTTTGTTCTTACCTTGAAAGGCTTATATGCTCTAGGAAATCTAATGGAATGCCACTTCCTTCTCTGTTCATAGCAGTGGAGATCCAGTAATAAGATCCTGTTTTGTAGTTTCCACAGCAGGCAAGATTCATTGACTGATGGAACTCTTTCAGTTGTGGTCCTGTATTTATGCACTGCCTTGCACTTTTGAGATCCACCAAATCTGAGTACTTGATCCATTGATGCGTGCAGAATTTTCTTTTTAAAGGTGGGCTCTGAATTGATAAGCATCTCTCCTGCCGGATAGTCTGTATTATTGTGCATAAGTGTCTTTTTCTCTGCTTAAAAGATTCTTAAATTGAAAATTGGATGGATAGATATATATATCCTCTTTTGCTTTTAAATCAGATCTCCCATGTCTATGACTGCAAAAGATCTGGGTACAAGTACACAGATACGCCATCAGCTTTGCCCTCAAAGTAGATGGTCCATGGTTTTGACTTGGATCTGACATGTGATTCAGAAATTGAAATAGGCATATTCTGTCTTTGGTGTCAAGGTGGCTCATAAACTGCACTTTGCACTCTGGATTTCTGGGAACTCCCTTCCCCACCTCTGCAGACTATTTGCTGGGCACCGTGGAACCAAGACCTGTCCCAACTGTATGACCTTGGCTTGACTTCTATTATGGGAGGTGGCTATGGGTCATACCAGCACAAGATGAGCAGTGTCCTATGTGCACTCCTTAGGAGCTCACCCATATGGTAATTATGTTCTGTTGTCTAAAAGAAAACTAAATCTTGCGGGTCTGCTAAAGTAATTTAATCCTTCTAGGTCTCTAGAGGTTCTGCTGGAGGGTGTTTCACTCTTATGCGAGAGGACGTCGGGAAGTGTACACAGTTCATCATATCTCAACTTTCTCCAGCCACAATGTCTGCATCAGCAAATGAAAAGTGAGCGCTCCTGATCCTTAAAACGGGGGGGGGGATCTCTCTGGGCGGGGGTCCTCTGCAGTTCTTGTTGCAGCTTTATCAGATGCAGCTTGTTGGGGTACTTGGGGAATTTTTCATACAGAAAAAAACTCTTTTTTCTGGTTTAGGACACTGAAGAATTTTTTTAAAAAAATATAAATTATATTAAAAACAGCAGCACAAATTAGTTATTGCAGCCACGCACTGCAAAAGAGTTGTTAAGGGCAGGCGCAGCACAAGAGACAGCGAATCTGAATATTTAAACGATGTCCCAACCATTGGATGAACGATAGGACTATGTGGACTTAAGTGTGCAGCTATAGTTCTGTTAATTTTTGGCAGATTAACAAAAATCTATGTACTGAACTTGAATCCCGTAAACAGTAGGATATTAAATATTGCATCTGCAGTCTAAGATAAGACCTTAAGGAAAAGTTTGCTAGTCTCCATTGGAATTTGCAGTGAGGGCACGGTTACTTCCTTGTGATCATGCATTTGTTCACTTTAAAATTACCTGAAAAGTGTGTTTTCATCTGAACAAACTAGAAATATATTAGTGCAATCCTGAGGCAAGAATATAGAGGAGCAGTCTAGCCCAGTATCCCTGGGACGGAAGGTGCCCACAGGGAATATCACATCCCTTTTTAATGGCTAATACCAATGGGATACAGGGGATGATAGGAAGACTTACTATCACCGGATATCCCTGTTGCATTGAAACTAAGTAGTAGTGTTAAGATAAATCACGTGACGCAACCATAATTCCACAGTGCTGTAATTTAGCACAATAAAATATAACAATGTTGTCATTTCCCTAAACCTTGTGCTTTCCGTGTCCTTGTGGGGATCCAGTTAACAGTAAAATCCACATCCAGCCAAGCAGCAGTCCTCCAGCTCTAGAAGCTAACAGTCCAATGACCTGTTTCAGCTGCAGTCTATGATCTGGGAAACCCAGGTTCGAATCCTCACTCTGCCATGGAAACTTGCTGAGGGACCTTGGGCCAGTCACACGCTCTCAGCCTAACCGACCTCATAGGGGTGTTGTGGGGGAGCGGGGAATGGAGGAGAGGAGAATTATGTAAGCCACTTTTGGTCCCCATTGGAGAGAAGGGCATATATAAATAAATAAATAACTCATAGACTGACTCCTGCTTGTAGAATCTGTAGAGCTATAACAAAAACTGATTTTGTGACCTGAACCACCAAAGTATTGATTTCTGAAGTTGCTATGGAGACTGAAACCTCTTGATGTAAGATTTTTATTTTGCCAGAGGTCCAGTGTTCCCTCTAAGCTGAGTTAGTGTGAGCTAGCTCACAGTTTTTTATCCTCCAGCTCATACATTTTTGCCTTCGCTCAGGAATGATGGTTCCGGGGCAAACTAATTTATGCAGTAGCTGAATCGCTCGCTCACAACTTTAATGCCAGCAGAAAGTCAGATTTTTGCTCACAAGACTCCACAGCTTAGGGGGAACACATGACTAATTTCCAAGATGCTGTGCATGAGCTGTTGCACTTCCGGCATCTTTGATTTTTAGGATTTGCTGAAGTGGTCTTTAGGCTACAGTTCCTGAGAAGTTAAATGTTATTTCAGGGGCTCACAAAAGGTCCGTTTCTTTGCCTGGCTGGTTGATCAGATTGACAGTGGAGCATATGAGGGTTTAAGGTGGCTGGACAAGAATCGTACAATCTTTCGCATCCCTTGGAAACACAGTTCAAGAAAGAGCCTTGAGCTACGTGATTACAGGATTTTCCAGGTATGAATCCCATTCACTAGGAATGGCTCCTTGTGTTCCCTTGCCATGCTCCAAACTCATTCTTTGGTATGTGTGCAAAGCCCTTATTTGGGTAATGTGTAAAGTAACCTGCCCCTGAAGAACATCCCAAAGCTGCCTTTGGGTAGCTTCCTGTGTGTACTTGTATACATGGTAGGAGTGTGGATTTTGCGTGGGCAAAGTCATTTGTTGTCTTGCAGTGAGGGTAGCCCACTAATGCCAGCTTAGCTTAGTTGGCGTCCTATTTGTAAGGCTAGGTTTCCCTTGCTTTAAAGCCCATCGAATCCGACTCTAGGGTTGTGGTGCTCATCTCCATTCCCAAGCCGAAGAGCCAGCGCTGTCCAAAGACGTTTCCGTGGTCATGTGGCCAGCATGACTAGACACTGAGGCGCACGGAATGCTGTTACCTTCCCACCAAAGTGGTACCTATTTATCTACTTGCAATTTCTTACTTTCGAACTGCTAGGTTGGCAGGAGCTGGGACCAGAGACAGGAGCTCACTCCATCATGCAGCACTCGGGTCTACTGGGAGCTATTTTAGTAGATCCTGTGAGTTTGTGTTTATTTCACATGAATCCTCTCTTTTATTGTCCTGTTTGTCCATACGGAAGGCGTGGGCTGCTGTTGGTGGGAAGTATGAAGAAGGTTCATCAAGCCCGTCCAGATTGAAGACCAACTTCCGCAATGCCTTGAAGAGTACGAACAGATTTCAGTTACTGAGTTCCGTGCCCGATCCTGATCCTCATCGTGTGTACAGAATCATTCCGCCCAACATGGCACCAGAAGCAATCCCTCCCATTAATTCAAGTAAGGGCAAACAGAGCTGTCAGGAATGAATTCATAAGAGGAATTGTGGCGTGCTGTTTATTTGGGGGACTGTTTTTACTTCAAAATTACTCTTTGTATTTAAACTGGGTAGTTTCTGCTGCCACCAGGAATTCAAAATTCCCAAAATCTCTCTCTGCTGCTTGTAATGTGGCTTAGGGTCTAGGCTTTTCAGAGGTTTATGTGGCCCTGAGGAAGGATTGTACAGAATTCTGGGAGATACTTAAACAAAAATTGATTTATTAATCAAAGAACAAAATAAGTTTCTGGTTATCTTTAACTGTTTTGGGGAAAAGGAACTTGTAAATGAAACTGGCAAGGTATCACACAGTCTTTCTGACAATAAAATTCCACACTGACAGGAATCTCTTTCATAAGGGCAGCCACACTGGCTAAGCTCTTTGTCTTATGGACTCTCTCAAAACTTTAGAGCCACACAGACCCTCCTCATAGCTCTTCCACACTTCACTTTTTCAAAGACACATACACTGAACTCTCTAAGTTTCCACACAGAACTCTGTCATATTACTCACTGAATTCCCTCAAGACAGCCACACAGATTCACTCAGAACAACTCCTTCCACACTCTCAGTCATCCACCAGTCACAGCACACTTGTCTCCTGCTATCACTCTCCTTCCAGCACTGCACTCAAACCAAACATTTAAAGACACACACACGCACTAAATCATTACAGGAGTCTTGAGTTTTGGTTTAGAAGAGCTCACTTAAGTTTTCCAGGGAACATAGGAGGGGGGCTGTGAGAATGAGAGAAGCCTAGAGACATTCTTGCAAGCTGGCATGCACATTGCCCCAACCTGCTTATACAGATTCTTTGTTACTTTGGGGGCACGTAATACTCTGCAGAAAAGATGTGTCCCTTTGTTCTAAACTTTGGTTGTCGGCATTTTTTATGGGCTAGAACTTTTGGTGGTCAGACAATCTTAGGATCTCCTGGCTAAACTATACACACTGCCATATGATTATTTATTATGGACATTTTTATATTAGAACTTGTACTTGGGAAGAAGAGTTTATACGCAGGTCAGCTGACCAAATATTGTTCCTATTTCTTTGAGGCTTTTTAGGTCAGTTTGGTGTAGTGGTTAAGTGCACAGACTCTAATCTGGGAGAACCGGGTTTGATTCCCCACTCCTCCACTTGCACCTGCTGATGTGACCTTGGGTCAGCCACAAGCTCTGGCACAGCTGTTCCTGAAAGAGCAGTTTGTGTCAGAGTTCTCTCAGCCCCACCTATCTCACAGGGCGTCTGTTGTGGGGAGGGGAAGGGAAAGGAGTTTGTAAGCCGCTCTGAGACTCCCAAGTGAAGGGCGGGGTATAAATCCAATCTCCTCCTCCCCCCCTCCTCCTCTTCCTCTTCCTCCTCCTCTTCTTCTGTCCTTTCCTTCCTTCTCCCATGCCCTTAAGGCTTTGTGGAATAATGAATTGTTCTTCTCCTGTCCCTATGGTTAAGTGAGGAACTGTTGCATGTAGTTGGGCCATTAAAGATGCAAGCTGCTATCACTGGACCACACTACATGCTGTGTTGGAAATCCTTGAACACAACTCCTGTTTGTCCCTAAAAGTCAGCTGCAGGTGTGGGCCAATCTACTTGAAAGAACTGTGTGTGAGGGAGAGAGCTCTTGTGCTGTGTGTTCCTTATTGGATGCACCACTTGCCCACAGCCCCAGTGGGGGTGTCTAGTGGGTGGAAGTGCTGTTGGTCAGAAAAAGGAGGAAGAGTTATCCCTCACACGCCTTTCTTAGCACAGCCCCAGTCTCCAACTGCTGCTTTTAGGATCAAAAACATGTCAGGAGATCTATTCATGAATCTTTATAGCACAATGTAGCTGGATTGTGGATCAAACTATAGGTTAACTTCAGCATCTAGTTCAAGCCCACATCACCATTAAATAAAAAATTATTGACTTACTTATTTGTAGAACAGTTATTTGCAAAGCAGCTTGAAAAAGGTCAGTTATACAGTATAGATTCAGTAATTGTGTTAGTAGTAGGTTTAATTCTTTAAACTCCATTTTTTTAAACCAGAGTTTTTAAGTGTTTAAATTCTGAAAGGTAAATAGCCTTTTGGGCTGAGTTTTAAACTAGAAAATATACATTTAGAGCTGCAATCCTACGAATGCTTGAGAATAAGTGAATAAGGTAGCAGGATGGATTTCCACTGCTTCAAATTCCTGGTAGAGGATTCTGGAGGGAGAGCTACTGAGAACCACCAGAGCTGCGGGCAAAGAACCCTTCCGTGTTTTCTGCATCATATATCAGCAAAGCTCATGTCTTGCCTCTCTCCCTGGGCCCCAGAAATTTGCATTCCCCTTCCACATCCCTGCATGGAGGGTCAGTATTGTAATATTTCCCCGTGGCAAAAATTTGTTGCAAAATAGGAAAGGACAGCAAGCAAGGGGGTGGTAGAAGCTTTTCTCCCCACGGTAATAGTTCTCTGTTCAAATGGACTGCTCCGTTTCAGACCGGTGCTGGTAGAGTCCAGCTTTAAATGTTCTGTTTGCAATCACTCTTTCCCGTATTCTTTCCTGCATGTTTATTTTACAGCATTTATAGCCCACCTTCCTCAAAAAAAACCCACTTGGCTATATGTTCAAAGCTCTTTCTGTTGAATTCTGAAGGCTCTTTTGAGTCCATACCAAAGTTTATATTGCTTTTTTTAAAAGCTAGGTCCAGTTAACCTAATCGCCTACAGCACGGGATAAAAGATGGATGGCACTCTCCACTGCTATAAATGTATGAGATGCTCTCCCAGAAGAGAACGCCAAAATTACAGAGCATCTTGACAAAATAATAGCTATGCTGATGTGAGGTTAGTTTATAGGTGTAATGGTAGAAATTATCAGCACCAGAGTCTTGTCTTATGCTGCTGGCCTCCCTATTCTTTTTTTAAAAAACTTTTTTATTGATTTTAAAATCTACATCTTACTACCTGCAATAGCTATAGAAAATAAGAAAACAGAGTTCAAGCCTCTGTTAAATAAGGTTTAGTTACGTTAAATTCAAATCTTTTGTAATCCAGAATAATGGTTTATTTCTTGTGCTTCTTTTTCTTCTTCACTTCTGGGTGCTGCTGCTCCTTTCTCGGACTCGAACTGCTAGAGTCACTTGAAGTGTTGCCCAGTTCTTTCTCTCTGGGTTCCTCTCCTTCCTCTAAATTTGAGTCACTGTCTTTATCTGCGCTCAATTGCTGTTTCAAAAAGTTTTTGGCCTTTTGGACAGAGTCAGTTTTAACTTTCTTATTATATTTGAACACAAGTCCTTTTTGAAAGTTCCATCTGTAGGTTATTATTTTGTTTTGCAGGAAAAGGATTAAATCTTTGTATTCTCGTCTTCGTTTCTGGATCTCGAATGGAATGTCTTTTAAAATTTTGATTTCTTCCTCTTTAACTTTAAGTGTTTTTCCTGCTGTAGCTTTTAAAACATTGTCTCTCATTGTTCTCTTAGAGAATTTGACGTAAATTTCGCCAGATAATTTACTATTTCTTATAAAATCAGGATATGTACGGTATACCAAGTCCATATCGTTTTGGAGATCCTCTTATTTAAGGTCCAAAATTGAAGCAATCTCTTCACTTAACGTTGTTTTTAAATCCTCCCCTTCTGTTCAGGAACTCCTTGGAAGCTTAGAACATGCATAGATTTTTCCAGTTGAAATTGAAGCAGTTGATTTTTATCCATATTTCCTTCTTCTTCCAATTCTTGCTTAATATCAGTAGTCCTTGTTTCAACTTTCTCGATCCTTTTGTCTGTCTTGTTGGCTCTTTTTTCCATATGTGCCAGCTGATTTTGGATGGAATCCAGCTTGGTGTTGATAGTTGACATCTGCTCCAGCAGAGGGCGCAATGCTGCTGCAAGCATATTGGGAAAGTCTGCAGCCACTTCCTGTACCTGGGTGGGACTCGTTTATATAGAACTTCCTGAAGGAAGTTTCTTTTCCGCTGCCATTCTCCTCACTCTCCTCTTACAAAGAAGAAATGTTTTAGTTTTAAAGTAAAGTTTATCTGAATTCAACGTTTCTTGGTTTAAACTGTAGCCTTCAAGCTTGGAAAGAGTCTTGTGCAGTTAGTTCCATTCTTTCTTTTCTATATCGTTTATGAACCGTACCATTTTGGGGGGGGGAGGTGGTTCTCCAACCCTTCCCTGCCCACTGCTCCTTCTTGGATCGATCTAGCAAACCGAGATTTCTTTGCTTATGCAGAGGTTTGTTTGACTCACTGTTTAGGCGAGTTCGATTGTTGCCAGGGTTACTTTTGCGTGTTTTCTTGTCCGCTCGTCCGGAGGTCGACTCTGGTCGCCATACTAGCTCCGCGGTATCAGGACCTCTCGGGGACGGGCAAGCCTCAATTCCTCAGCCGTCACCTCGAGAGAGGCTTATCTCGGCTCCCCAAGCTGGGAGTCTCCTACAGAGACTCCAGGGGGGTCTGGAACCAGCCAAGACCCCTCCTGATCACCTCGGCTTGGTGCGTCTCCATCGGAGGATCGATGAGACACCTCCAAGAGCAAGCCACCAAAAACTGGAAGTCCCTGTTCTTATTAACTGTAGACAACACAATCTGTAGAACAGAAGGCAGAACTTTAGTGCCGCTAAGATATAAAGGTAAGATTGGCTGGAGAGGTGAGTTATCTTTGTCTTTCAGAGCCAGGCCCTGTAGGTCTCATATTGAAAACCTGACGGTGGAGAAACCCGGAATTAATGTTGACATTTCCAAACACAGGAATAATTGACCTGCACACGAAGCAGTGTATTTGTGTGTGTGTGACACATTTTGCTTTGGAATAAGTTGTGTGATTTCCCCCTCTCCTTCAAGATAATGGAAGTGACCCTAATGATGATCTGTTGCATGTCGGCCCCCACGGTGAAGGAGCCCCAGCTCTTCCCCACCCTGCACCTCTACCACAGGTACAATACGGGGCACAGAGGGATTGTGAGATTTGAGTTCATTAAATTCACTCTTATTGGTACAATCATGGCAAAACTGAAGAGGAAATGTGATAGCTCTGTACAATAGCTCTGTGCAGACTGTGTGACAAATTATGCTTGCAAAGCAGCTGTGGTTGGGCAGCCAGCCTTTGGAAGGGCCATGCATCAGCTTCATGAAATGGTTGCCATGTTGACCCTCATGAGGCAAGAAAGATGCTCCGGGAGGTAAAGCTCTCATGGAGGTCTGTGCCTGGGTTGTGGTTTCTCACTTGCTCCCAAATTTTGCAGGCTTTACACAACTGACTACTTGTAATTATAAAAAAAAATTCTGACTTTAAGCATTTCCTATTTTAGCTTTTCGCAAAACTAAAGAACTGAGGCTGACTGTTTAGACAGCCATAAATTTAAGACAATTGCCACACTTGAGGCTTCAACTGGGTTTGTAATGATCAGGTAAAACCAACATTACCCAGAATGTAGATTTACATGAAATGCTCGTCTTCAGTATACTTCCGTAACACACTGGGAAGTTTTCACACATGAGGCTTAAATTGCTTTTGATTCTCTCGTGTGCTGTTTATGTGAATGAAAAAGAATTTGGAGATGCGTTCTGTAGTGCAAATCCTTGTGACCAATGATCTTGTGATTTGTATTAAATTCTGTTTAATCAAGAGTCCCTTGAAGCCTTTGGTGTGAAAATTCCCACTAATATGTATGAATTTCAAATACTTATACATTGCATGTGGGGGAAAAACACTCAGGATGGAATAGAAACTTCCTTTCATTCCACCCCAATGTTCATGTTAAGAAATTTGGAAGCTGTAATGGTGCTTTTGTTGTTGCTTATCTTACATTATTGTATATTAAACTGAAATACTCTCTTATTTTTACAGCAGGAGATAGAAGTTACTTTTGGAACTCTGTCACTGGGGAATCCAGGCCCAGGTACACTGCTGAAAGTTGTGTGCACTTGACATTTGTGGTGGCAAAATATAAATGAACTGGTGCAAATGTAGCCATGTTGATCTGTTGGAAGCACAAGGCAGCCACTAATTATAAGCTTGTATTCACTGTTGTAATATTGGTTGGTCTTGGTATTGTGCTGCAGTTACGTCAGAATTTATTCCATGGATCAGTTCCGCTACTTAGCAATTTCTGTCTCAAGAAAGGAAAGCAGCAATCAGAATAAGACGATCTTCTGATGATACCCGGTTTGCGGAGGTCAGATGCCCTTCACAGGACCCAGCTCAGCTTTTGTTTAGTTTCCACCCGGTGCATCATCTAAAGTTATTCTCCTCCTTTGTGGCTGTAAGAACTACCACATTTTTGTGTGGACTGGAAGAAGAGTCCTTAACCTCCGTTTTGGGGCAGTGGCTATTGAGACAGTTGCACGTGTTGCCACACACCCCAGGAAGACCGGCCCGTAGTGAGCTCGTGCAGAGTCTTGAGTTCTTAATTTGTGTCTTTATGCATTAAAGAGTTGGACAAAGGAATGGTCAAACAATCACAAATGAACCAACACGGGTGGCATCATTGGTGTCAGTTGTGCATTGGTAGTTATGAACAGCCTAGCCAGGGTGGATAAGAATTCATAGGTTTTATATGGTTTCTTACTAATCTTGTCAAGTATATGCAGCTTTGTGTGTGTTGAAATATAGTAAAGCACTGGACTTTCTTCTTCATTTGGATAATGACTTGAAAGGTTCTGCAAGCACTGGAATTGGGGAAGGGGGATGAACTTTGAACCTGAGATGGAGGCCCAGTGATGATTCATTCATTCCAATACTTTGCTTACTAATAATCACATACCTTCAGCAAGTTTTTATGCCCTCTTTGCTGCTTTAGTCAAAAAGAGTTTTGAAAGTGTAAGCTTTAAAATGTAGGACTGTTGCAGCCAATCTGAGCCCGTGCATATTTCATTTGTCCAAATGTACTACTATTTGTGTCGGAAGTTTAGGTGCCCCATTCTTTTGGTGCTCATTGGCACAGAGCAGGGGCAGACATAATTATAGTGTGTGCGTAAAGCCAGTTTGGTGTAGTAGTTAAGTGTGCGGACTCTAATCTGGGAGAACCGGGTTTGACTCCCCACTCCTCCACTTGCACCTGCTGGGTGACCTTGGGCAAGCCATAGTTCTGTCAGAGCTGTTCTTGAAAAAGAGCAGTTTCTGTCAGAGCTCTCTCAGCCTCTCATGCCTCACAGGGTGTCTGTTGTGTGGAGGGGAAGGGGAAGGTGTTTGTGAGCTGCTCTGAGACTCCTTTGGGTAGTGAAGGGCGGGGGTATAAATCCAATCTCCTCCTTCTCCTCCTCCTTGTCTTCATCTTTGTCGTCGTCTTCGTCTCCAAAGTGCTGTCAAGTTGCAGCCAACGTATCGTGACCCCAGCAAGGGGCTTTCAAGGCAAATGAGAGGCAGAGGTGGTCTGCCCTGGCCTTCCTCTGCAATCTTGCTTGGTGGTGGTCTCCATCCATCCTGCTTAGCCTCCAAGACTGAGCTATACCATGCCACCTTCCCTGAACTGTTGCATATGTGGCATAAGTGAGCCCAACACCTGTGCAGTCTGCTGTTCAGTGAACACGCGGAGTTTCATGCTGCGTCCTCTGTTTGATACCGAGGCGTGGTGTGCCTGCTCCTCACCCCAGCAGCTCGAGAAAGTGTTTGCCTCCTGTAGACTGAGTGGGCCTGAAAGGCGGCAGAGTAAACACCTTTTAACGTAAGTGTTGTAATGTGGATGTATGTTTCTTCTACAGCGCAGAATGAAAATGCAGCTGAAAACTGCTACCCGTGTAGTGCTGATACACTCAAATGGATTATTCAGCAAGCCAACCTGAAACAGAGAGAAGTTCAGCAGGTCTCGTGGGGCCCTGCCCAAGCTGGAGACACCAATAATCTTTTTGGTAGGTCTAGTCCAAAATGTTCATGTGCCTACTCTTCAGCATCTGAGTACCACAACTGGCCACTGGTGACCAACTGCTGCACAGTTGCTACTTTAAATCATGCTTCTAGTTTATCCTGTCCCAGGGTTTGCAAACACAGTTATACATATTGAATCCATACACACAAGTAACCCAGGACTGTGACACATCAGTCCTATAATGATCACTTTACACCATGCAGCTACCCAAAATATAAGGAACTATGGCATACTAAACATATACCAGGGCACATAGTCAAAGTTGGAAAGGACCTTGCTTCTTCTTTTTTCTTTTTTTAATGGCGCTTGTTCCTCGTGAGAATTTTCAGACCAGACAGGCAACTCCTTGGTTGGCTGTAATATGGGTGATTGCAGCAAGCTGGGTTGGGGTCATCCTTCCATTGCCCCACAGATTCAGTTGCATATGGGTTGCATGGTAGCTGTTGTTGCCTGTGTATTCTCAACTGATCTATCAAGATAAAGTCCTGAAACCTACCCAAAAATAGCTTGTTTAATCTTGAGTGTAAGTGTCTAAAAAAATACGTTGTCAAAGGCTTTCACGGTCGGGGTTAATTAGTCGCTGTAAATTTTCCGGGCTGTATGGCCGTGGTCTTAGCATTGTAGGACCTGACGTTTCGCCAGTAGCTGTGACTGGCATCCTCAGAGGTATAACACAGAAAAATGGCGTACTCTCTGTGTCAAGGTGAGAAGAAAAATGGTAGGACATAAAGATATAAATTACCTGTGGGGACCTCTCTCCCCCTTCCTCCCTGATTCCAGGGAAGACCAGGAGAAGGCAGGAAAAGGCTGCTTTAGGTTCTGGACTCTCCTTTCTTTATGCTTCCACACACACACCATGTTTTTAGTCAATGCCCCCCAGTTGCACCCAAGGCTCCTACCGCCCACCTGGATTGTTCTAGCGCCCCCAGGGGGCGGTATTGCCTACTTTGGGAACCTGTGGGTTAGACGGACAACTTTCCAACATAATTTCCCGATATCAGGGAGTGTGTCAGGGGTGCATGCTGGCTCCTTTATTGTTTAACTTGTATATCAACAATATGATTTCTGCTGTCTCTGCCCGGGACTGTTACTCTCCATCCATTGCTAACATTAAAGTTTCTATCCTATTTTTTGGTGATGATGCCGTTCTCCTATCAAGAACAACATCAGGACTGTCCTCTGTGATAGAGGCTTTTGTCTCTTACTATCTGGACGGACACCTGATAGTTAACTATCAAAATTCCAAGATTGTTGGCGGGGGGGGGGATCTCATGTACACCACAAATGGAAAATTCATGGTAATGATACTGAGGAGGTCTCCTATCTCTCCTTATAATAATTATCTTTTGGTTTCGCAAGATTCCATGCGCTCCCATTGGCCGTGAAATGCCCTCCCTCAGCCATTGGCCCATAAGCCGCCACTCAAGAGTACTTGCGTGCCATTGGCCAGGTGCTGGGTCTGCTCCTCTTCCCCCCCTTTTGCATGTCAGATTTACTGGCAGACCAGCTCTCTCTCCTGAGGAAGACAGTTCTCTTGACTCCTGTGAGGGACTGTCCCCTCAGTGGCTGTTGGTTGGCACCCAAGCTTGGTTCTGTGAGTAAAAAAACAAAGGGCTTTCAGCATAACCCCCTCCCCAGTGGCCACTTTCCTGTCAGAATAAATGGAAAAAGGCTCTTTCTCCTGCTTAACTTCAGCACGGCTGGCTGGCTAACGAGGTGGGCCAGCGACCATCAAACCATTTTCTTCAACTCCCCACTGTGTGGCTGCCTTTCCCCTAGGGTTGCCAATCTCCAGGTGGGACCTGGAGATCTCCTAGTTTTAAATAATTAGGGGTGTGGTTTGACTAGAGATTAACTTGGTCAGTGCAAGCTGCTCATGTTAGAAGATATTATCTGTAGTTTCTTTTATTCATCTGGGGCTCGGTATATCCCAGCCACCATCAACTGTTTAACGACAAGGTAGCTGCACAAAGTTTATATGGGGCTGGTATCTGGACTGACTGATTCAGTTCTTAAATTCCTACGTTCTGTCTGTGGAATTCTGAATTGTGTCGTGGAGGCAGCCTCCGACCAGAATTGAGAGAACCATCTCTTGAAGCTTGGGCTTGGTTGAAGGCTTTCCCCCTTAAAGCTAAAATTATACATTCTGACATCCATGAGGGCTACCTTGGCTTAGTCAGAGAGGACTCTTATATTTCCTCCTGGGATAAACATTTTGAGCAATGACTGCAGTTCCTCAGTCTTTCGTTGGAGCCAGTTTGGTGCAGTGGTTAGGAGTGCAGACTCTAATCTGGGAGAACTGGGTTTGATTCCCCACTCTTCCACCTGGAGCTGCTGGTGTGACCTTGGGTCAGTTACAAGTTCTTTCAAAGTTGTTCTCTCAGGAGCAGTTCTTGAGAGAGCGCTCTCAGTCTTACCTACCTCACGGGGTGTCTGTTGTGGGGAGCAGTGTTCCCTCTAAGCTGAGTTAGGGTGAGCTAGCTCACAGTTTGTTAGCCTCCAGCTCACACATTTTTGTCTTAGCTCAGAAAGGATGGCTCCAGAGGAAACTAATTTATACAGTAGCCAAATTGCGCGCTCACAACTTTAATGCCAGTAGCTCACAAAGTAGAGTTTTTTCTCACAAGACTCCACAGCTTAGAGGAAACATTGGTGGGGAGGGGAAGGGCAGATTGTAACTGCTCTCAAACTCCTCTGGGTAGTAAAGGGCAGGGCTATAAATCCTATCTCTCCTCCTTCTCCTCTCCGCCCCCAACAGGAAGCCATAAGAATGATTAAGAAACATCTAAGTATGATTATAACAGTGCAGTCTGTAGAGCACGATGTGTGTGTTCTACTCAATTGGTTAGTCCTTTTCCACCTGGAGAGCTCCCTGATTACTTCTCACATTTGACTGTTCCTCGCTATAGGTGTGCCTTTATGTTGGTGCATCTTAATACCCTACGATCTAGAGTTTTTCAAGGGAGCTATCTTAAGATACCATACTCTGATAGAGAATGTGACTGTGGAGCAGGTAGTGTAGACACCCGGTTTCATGTGACCTTTGAATGCAATCATTTTTCTGTGCCTAGAGATCTTTTAATTCTTCCTTTGCTCCAGAATATAGATCATAGGGAGACATTACCTCTTCTGTTAGAAGGTAACAGCCGACCTATCGCTCTTTAAGCTGTGAAAAATTATGCATCCGTGATAGATTTTTGCAGCTGTTCAAATTGGGCCTAGCCTTTTCTGTATTTTAATAATCTGCTTAAAATGAAGAAGTTAAGAAGCCGTATGAAGTACAGAGAAAGCATATGGGTTGCACTTTCCATCAGGGCTTTATTCTTTGGCTACAAACAATGCCCCCTCTAAGCTGTGGAGGCTTGTGAGCAAAGACTCTACTTTGTGAGCGACTGGCATTAAAGTTGTGAGCGAGCGATTTGGAATAAATTAATCTGCTCTGGAGCCCTCCTTCCTGAGCGAAGACAAAAATGTGTGAGCTGGAGGCTAAAAAACTGAGCTAGCTCACACTGACTCAGCTTAGAGGGAACACTGGGTACAAGGTATCTAGACCCTCCTCCATAGGTAGGCATGCCTAATCACTGCTTGGCCTAACAACTGGCCCCACCCCTTGAACCTTTCTCCTGTTCCACGACCAGCCTACTCTGGCCCACGCATAGCCCAACGGCAGCCCTTCCCCAGCCGATGATCCACCCTCACTCCACATAATGCGTGTCAGGCCAGGCTCAGCCCACCGGTCTCTGCTGATCCTTGACTTGGTCCTGCCTTGTCCCTCCCGGCCAGCCCAAAGTATCTCCAGCCACAGCGCACCAGAGGCCAGACTTGCCTGGCTGTCACAAAAACATTTCTTCTTCTTTCACTTGGCCTGTTCTAGTGTGAGGTAAAAAGAGGATGGTCAAGTGGAAGAGGTGGACTAGAGCCATACAATTCGGACCTCAAGTAGACATAGGCTAAGTGCCCAGGTACAGAAGGTGAAGGGGGGGGAGGTTTTCTGGGGAGGGAAACAGATCTTTTATGCACTACTTTTATCTAATTACTGCTTGAGGGCACACCCTTCCGATCTTGTGTTTGGTTGTCCTGTCTGCATTCTGTCTCCAGGATGTTTTGGGGGGGTGGAGGGAGGTTTCCACTACTGACTTTTCCTCCTCTTTTCTCCCTTGCTCCCAGAAGCTGGATGTGAACAAGACCATTGTCTGCCAGTCCCTCGTGTTGACCAAAATAGCTGCCTGCCACTAGCAACTGGAGTGCTGAATCAACCTGTGGAGTGCAGCTACTATGAAGCCATGTCCATACCAAATGTGAATTCCCAGTCATCAGCCACACTTCTATTGCAGTACATGCCACAAAATGCCATTCCTGGTCAAGATCAGTTTGATAATGTTGGTGAGTAAAGCTGTCTTCAGTCTGCTTTCTCTTAATTATGGTTGTGTGTACACTCCTACATGGTAGTTACGTGATGGATCATCCACGTGTGCTCAGAAGTACCAAGGTAATGCTGAATGTTTTGTGCATTATAGACTAGATATTTATTTAACATTATAGTCTGAAGTGGAGCTAGATTTCTTTTGTGTGTGTGGTGCTCAGAGCTGTGCATGTTGTGGTGTAAGACGTAGTCGGGGCTGTAACTATGGTGACGGGGAGCTCAGCCCACTGGAAGCTGATGACGTTATAGCGTCTTGTCTCTAAGTTGGGGGAAGGGGCTTCTGACTCCAAGATGATGGTACTAGGGAGGACAGCAGTGCTTGCCAAGGCTTTAAGGCCATTGTCAGCTTTGTATTGGTGGACTGCCCCCTCCCATTTTTCATAGAATCATAGAATGTTAAGAGTTGGAAGGAACCTTGCAGGTCATCTAGCCCGACCCCCTGTACTCCGCAGGTGCATAGCCGAAAGATAGCCCTACAACATCCCCAAAAGATGGTCGTCCAGCCTCCGCTTAAAAACGTCCAGCGAAGGAGCATCCACCACCTCCCAGCGGCAGTCTGTTCCACTGCTCAACCAAGTTCTTTTCACAAGTTCTTTCATTTCAGGTGTACCTTATAAGTAACTCAGAAGAATTGTTTGTTTTTGTGTTTCCTAACCATTTATTGCCTTTCAGATTTTTTTTTTGTCGTTTAATTTTACTGTTGTTCATTTTTTGTTTTACACTGCACAACCTTCCTCCTTGTGTTTACTTCCTCAAACATACATATGATTTGAGATTTCTTTGTTGTATCTTTAAAATCAAGTTTATGGGATGGGGTCCAGTGCAGGATTTCCATTGAGTAGGAAGCTTACTGCCCTTGGAGGATGTCTTCCTTACATCCTCCCTTCTACTGCTGTCTGAAATGCTCCCTGAATGCAGCCGGGGGGGGGGGGATTGGGGGAAGTGAGAAAGTTGTGCATCCAGATGGGGGAAGTGAGAAAGTTGTGATCTGGAGGCAGAAGACCTTCCGCATGTGGAAACGCTGAGCAGGATCCAAACCACCATTGCCAAGAAATGCCTGAGCAGCCTCCCTTAGGGTCAGGTCCTGAAGTAACCACTCTGTATGCAATAGAAGAAGAAGAGGAGATTGGATTTATGCCCCGCCCTTCACTTGGAGTCTCAGAGCGGCTTACAAACTCCTTTCCCTTCCCCTCCCCACAACAGACACCCTGCGAGGGAGGTGGGGCTGAGAGAGCTCTGACAGGAACTGCTCTTTTTCAAGAACAGCTGTGCCAGGGCTTGTGGCTGACCCAAGGTCACATCAGCAGGTGCAAGTGGAGGCGTGGGGAATCAAACCCGGTTCTCCCAGACTAGAGTCTGCGCACTTAACCACTACACCAAACTGGCTCTCTTGCTCCAGATTGCAGTAGTCCTTGAGAAGGTTTATTGGGAAGATATGGCTTCTAGTCAGGTGAACACCTTTGCCAGAACTGGCAATCAATAGCATAGGAACGGGATTAGAGGCATAGGGTCCATCCCTCAAGCATACGTCACAATCGGTCACCCAGGCTACTACAGGTCATGAAAAAATATACGACCCAACTAGCTGTATCTGAAGACTCTTGTCTCCCAAGCTGGGGCCTGTGAACCATGTGGGGGTAGCTTCGGGAAAGTTACCAGCGGTGCCTCTACTGCACTTCATACATTCATTGACACACTCCGCCCCCCCCCCTTGGGAATGTCAGGGGGGACAGATAAGGTAATAAGCAGGGCTAACAGATGGGCAAAGCAAGCAGGGGTTACAAAAGCGAAAGCAGGCCTTAACAGCATAGGGCATCAATACACAGTCATTAATCATGGTCTGAATCTGACACTTTTGGATAGCAAACAATATCCAATAGAGATAAGTGCAAAGTCCTACACTTAGGTACAAAAAATCAAAGGCACAGATATAGAATGGGAGGGACTTGGCTTGACACAGCAGCACAGGTGAAAGAGATCTGGGTGTTCTGGTTGATCACAAGCTCAACATGAGCCTGCAGTGCGATGTGGCTGTGAAGAAAGCTAATGCAATCTTAGGATGCATTAACAGAAGCATTGTGTCCAGATCACGGGAGGGGGTAGTTCCGCTCCATTCTGCTATGGTCAGGCCTCACCTGGAGTCCTGTGTCCAGTTTTGGGCACCACACTTTAGGAAGGATGTTGACGAGCTTGAGCGTGTCCAGAAGAGGGCGACCAGGATGGTGAGAGGGTTTGAATCCATGTCTTACGAGGAAAGGCTGAAAGAGTTGGGTATGTTTAGCCTGGGAAAGAGAAGACTTAGAGGGGACATGATTGCAGTCTTCAAATATTTGAAGGGCTGTCATGTAGAAGAGGGAGCAGATCTATTCTTGCTCCGGATTGCAGGACTAGATCTAATGGGTGGAAATTACAAGGGAGTCGTTACCAGCTAAATATCAGGAAGAACTTCCTAACTGTAAGAATGGTTGAGCAGTGGAACAGACTGCCTCGGGAGGTGGTGGATGCTCCTCCGCTGGACATTTTTAAGCGGAGGCTGGACAATCATCTTTTGGGTATGTTGTAGGGCTATTTTTTGGCTATGCTCCTGCAGAGCGCAGGAGGTTGGACTAGATGACCTGCAAGGTCCCTTCCAACTCTTAACATTCTATGATTCTAAACAAGCATTCCTCGGTTTTGAGCAATAAGTCTCAGTGTTTTCTCTTCTGCAGAGAGATGCTGCCAGATGCTTGCCAACTTTGTGTATCCAGCTGAAGGGATCTTGGGTAATGTGGGACTTTCTAGGCACGCAGCATGTGCTGGATCACTGATTTGTTATGGTTTCTTTCCTAAAGGGATTCAAACATCTTGTCTGCAATGATCTCTGTGGTCCCCGTCCCCCCCCCCCGGCAGCTACCAGACAGGCGCTTTGTGTTTCACTATGCCCAGTGGGGATTATTGCTCATAGTAATGGTGATGCTGCATTGCATCATGGTATTTAAGATGCTCCTGTTCTGTATTAGGGGAAACACCATACGATGACAATTGCTTCATCCAACATGTTTTTGTGAATGAGGAACCTCAGGGAAATGGGGTGATGAACAACGCAGCTCGGAGTGGCTATCAGATGCCAGCAAACCAGCAGGCCGTAATAGAGCAGAACCTGCTTGTGCCTCCCGCTGTCCCTTGCCCAGCCGAACGGCCCCCTCCCAACGTTCCTCCACTGCAGAACAATGAAGGTCAGTGAATGCTTCCTCCGTCGCTTGCAATACGGGGCTTAGGAGGGCAACGTGGCGTGCGCCTGTCTGGACAGAGCACAACTGGGGCCGAGGAAGAAGCGTTGCTTATGCCGTTGTGTGAATGGCTGTGAACAGAACTGGCCTGGCTGCTGTTTGGAAGGGCCTGGGCATGGCCCGCTTCCTGTCTTAAAAAGGAAATGTGTGGACTTGTCCCAGAACTTGGGGGTTTAAATGCTTCCTGTGCCCGCTGCTTCCAGAGTTCTTGTTCTGCAGGGCCTGTAAGACGGAGCTCTTCCGCCAGGCCTGTGATTAGGAGCCGCCGCCATTACTACTGCATCATTGCCAGCCATGCGCCATCGCACCACTGTCATCATTAAGTGCAGGGTGGCCCTGGAAGGAGAGGGGATGTTTGGCTGCCGGGGATTACGGTCTGCCCCATCTTGGTTTAATATGCTTGTTTTAACAATGTTTGGATGTTGTTTTATGTTTTTTGGTTTTATACTGTTCTAATCTGTTTTAAAGTTGGCATGCGTGCCTCGTTGTCAGCCGCCCTGAGCCTCCGGGGAGGGCGGGATACAAATCCAAATAAATAAATTAATTAATTAAGGTGATTGTCAGCCCCAAGGGCTACACCTGATGAGACACTGTAGCCATAAGGTAAAGGTAAAGGTGTCCCTTGCTCGAAAGCCAGTTGAAATCCGACTCTAGGGATGCAGCGCTCATCTCCGTTTCCAAGCCGAAGAGCCAGCGCTGTCCGAAGACGTTTCTGTGGTCATGTGGCCGGCAGGTTTTCCTGTTAGAGATCTGTGGGTTTGGGTTTTTTTTAACTTTTTAAAAAGCTTTGGTTGCTAAACTGCAGTTAGTGTGGAATTTAGTAACTTTTACAGAATGCGAAGTCAACATTTCTGCCATCACGGTCGTAGAGAAAGCCCCCGTCAATCTTTTCCGCCTTCAGGCCTGATCCCCCAGTCCACCGTCCTTGTGTCCATTATGGGTCCTGTCAGGAAATGCACCCTGGGAGTTTTGTGCTCATGGCGGAATTCCTGCGTGTGCGCACGGGTGCAGCGTGGATTGGGACTGCGAGGAGGATGAGCTTTAACCTACCTGTGCACAAACGGCGCCATTTTCGAGACACGAAAGGGTTCCAGGAAGCTGCCGTTTGCTCTGTTGGGGAAACTGGTGTGCACTGGGGGGCTACGTGTCGGCTTCCCCAGAGAGACAAATACTGGCTCCGTGGGGCTGTTTCAGGGCAGGGGAGGGGGTGTGCAGTAAAGTTGCCAGCTCCAGGCTGGCAAACTCCTGGAGATTTGGGGGTGGTTCCTGGGGAGGACAAGGGGACCTCAGTGGGGTGCAGTGCCACAGAACCCACCATCCAGAGCATCCATTTTCTCCAGGGGAACTGACCTCTGTAGTCTGGAGATAAGCTGTAATTCCAGGGGATCTGCAGGCACCACCTGGAGGCTGGCATCCCTAGTGTGGGGTAAGGAAGGCATAAGTCCCTGCGTGCCACGGTCCCCATCCATCAAGTCCCAAATTTGGGTGCCTCATGGACTGCTTTTCCCCTAGTGCCACCCTTTGTCCCCGACCTTGGAGAAAAGAAGCAAGCCCAATGCAGGGCAAGCCCCTGAATTCTCATGTTGGTGAGGCGGTGAAGCAGGAACTGGTGGTCGACCGTGTCGAATGCAGTCGACAGGTCCAACAACAACAGTACTGCTGAGCTGCCCCAATCCAGGTGCCTCCGGAGGTTAACATAAGAACATAAGAACATAAGAGAAGCCAATGTTGAATCAGGCCAATGGCCCATCTAGTCCAACACTCTGTCACACAGCGGCCAAAATATACCAGGTGCCATCAGGAGGTCCAGCAGTGGGGCCAGGGCACCAGAAGCCCTCCCACTGCTGCCCCCTCCAGCACCAAGAATAGAGTGCATCACCTGCCCCAGACTGAGAGTTCTCATTCTATACCCTGTGGCTAATAGCCACTGGTGGACTTCTGCTCCATATGTTTATCTAATTTCCTCTTGAAACTGTCCATGCTTGCAGCTGCCACGACCTCCTGTGGCAGTGAATTCCATATGTTAATCACTCTTTGGGTGAAGAAGTATTTCCTTTTATCTGTTCTAACCCGACTGCTCAGCAATTTCATAGAGTGCCCACGAGTTCTTGTATTGTGAGAAAGGGAGAAAAGTACTTCTTTCTCAACCTGCTCAATCCCATTCATAATCTTATAAACCTCGATCATGTCACCCCTCAGCCGTCGTTTCTCCAAGCTAAAGAGCCCCAAGCATTTTAACCTTTCTTCATAGGGAAGGTGTTCCAACCCTTTTATCATTCTAGTTGCCCTTCTCTGCACTTTTTCCAATGCTATAATATCCTTTTTGAGATGTGGTGACCAGAACTGTACACAGTATTCCAAATGAGGTCGCACCAATGATTTATACAGGGGCATGATGATACTGGCTGATTTGTTATCAATTCCCTTCCTAATAATCCCCAGCATAGCGTTGGCCTTCTTTATTGCAGCTACACATTGTGTAGACATTTTCAGCGAGTTATCCACTACGACTCCAAGATCTCTCTCTTGGTCAGTCTCTGCCAGATCAGACCCCATCAACGTGTATTTATATTTAGGATTTTTGGCTCCAATGTGCATCACTTTGCACTTGGCCACATTGAACCCCATTTGCCACGTTGACGCCCACTCACCCATCCTCAACAGATCCCTTTGGAGTGCCTCACAATCCTCCCTGGTTTTCACCACCCTGAACAACTTCGTGTCATCTGCAAATTTAGCCACATCACAGCTTACTCCCAATTCCAAATCGTTAATAAACAAGTTAAAAAGCATGGGACCGAGTACTGATCCCTGTGGTACCCCACTGCTTACCACCCTCCACTGAGAAAGTTTCCCATTTATACTCACTCTCTGTTTCCTATTTATAAGCCAGTTTTTGATCCACAAGAGGACTTGTCCTTTTATCCCATGACTATTGAGCTTACTTAGGAGCCTTTGATGAGGAACTGTATCAAAAGCTTTCCGGAAGTCAAGGTAAATAATATCTATTGGGTCCCCCTTGTCCACATGTTTGTTCACTCCCTCAAAAAACACTAACAGGTTAGTGAGACAAGATCTTCCCTTACAGAACCCATGCTGAGTCTGCCTCAATTGTTTTTGTTCATCAATGTGCCTACTAATTCTTTCCTTAATAACAGTTTCCACCAACTTACCCGGTATCGATGTCAGACTGACTGGCCTGTAATTTCCTGGATCTCCCCTGGAGCCCTTTTTAAAGATGGGAGTGACATTAGCTACCTTCCAGTCATCAGGTTGTCAGTAAGAGCAACCAGTGCTGCCTCTGTCCCATATCCCAGGCAGAAGCCGGACTGGAAGGGATCTAACATGGAAGCACCATCCATGAAACCCCGTAATTGTATCACCACTGCCCTCTTGAATAACTCGCCCAAATAGGGCAAGTTGGAGACCAGCCGATAGTTCGCCAATTCGGCCAGGTCCAAGGATGGTTTTTTTAGGCGAGGGCGGACCATCGCTTCCTTGAGCGCCCCGGGAACAGCCCCTCCTAGAGGGACTTGTTGATAATATCCCTTAGGGCTCCTTGAAACCCTTCGTGGCCAGCTTTAATAAGCCAGGAAGGGCATGGATCAAGGCTGCAAGTGGTTGGGCGAACAGTCAAGAGCAGGTTGAAGTGATCTAAAACCGAAATCGAAGATGTGCTTGGGGCCTTGAGCTCGCTTACTGTCTCAGCTGTGGGGGGGAGGTCACGGCAGAGCGACGAGACTTTACCTGCAAAATAGCTTGCAAATGCCTCACAGCCAATGTCCAGTTCCCTAGCATTTGGCCTGCCCTGTGGCAGGGTTGTTATAGACTGAATCATTCTAAACAGTTGGGCTGGGCGTGAGTTCACAGATGCAATCGTAGCTGCAAAGTACCCTCTCTTCCTGGCTTTGACTGCCATCTCATAGGTGCAGTTTCGTCACGAGCGCGGCGCCACCGTCTCTCTAGCCGTCTTAGCTCTCGCTAAGGTTATCTGTGACCTAACGGATGTGAGGCTTTTTTTAAAAAAAGCTTTTGGTTTAGATCTAGGATGCAACATAAAGTATTAAAACTTGCCTACTTCTCTCAGTTTTAGCCTGGCCAGATGTGGCTTCCTGGTTTCAGAGCTGGGCATTTCTTCATAAATCTTCCACCTTTATTTACGTCTTATCTACCCATTATTGTCCAAAAAAAGAGCGCCTTATAAAATATTGATTTGAACTTGCTGATCTTCTGCTCTCCTCTCGCCCAGCCGCTTTCCAGTTAGACTACAAGACTAAGCGCTCCCTTGTTCCTTGCAGGAGGGGTCGTCTCTCATCTGGGCGTCTCCATCTATTACCGCGGGAGGCTCCTGCATGAAACGGAAGTGACAGGGAGCAGCTGTATGTTTACCTACAACAAGCATCACCCTTGTGGCCCTGCTTTTGGCAACCCCCAGGTAGTGCAGTTTCCAAACCCAGCGGAGCTTCCCGATCAGAAGCAAGTGAAGCACACCTTGATCCTCCTGCAGAAGGCAGGCTTACTGCTGTATGAACAGAACCATAAGATATTTGCGAAACGACTGGATGGATGTAAGGTCTACTGGGCGTTCTCTAAACAGCTGGACAACATAACTCAGCATTCACAATTCAAATGTTTGATACGGAATACAGAAACAGAGATCTTTGACTACGTGCAATTTTATCAAGGTGATTCCCTAGAAATGTGGTATTTCCTCCACGCACCCTCTTTTGAGATGATTTTACACGGAATTCTTGTTTTGAAATGGTGGTTATGGGGCTTACCTTTTTTGTTATTGCTTGCCAAGCAAAACAGCTGGGAGAACATTTGGAGTATGGGCTCTTGAACTGGAATTTTGGCATGTGTCAAACACGGCCAGTCTTATGTGTTTGCTTATTGTGGCATATCACTCCATGGAGCAAAGTTTTATTTATTAATTAAGATATTTCTACCCCACTTTTCATTTTGGCTTAAGTTGGAATCCTTTCTCCAGCCTAAGGGGCCTTCCTCAAAATCAAGTGTCTCTTCCGCTGGAGGAAGGCTACTTGGAGGATGGTTGGATTAACCCTCCTGTGTCTATATTGTGCTCTTCTTCCATCGTGGAACCCAGGAAGCTTACATAGGATCCCTGGCAGGTGTCACATCCAGACGCTGATCAGACTGAGATTTGCTTAGCTTCAGCAGTGTTGCTACATCATTTATTTATTTATTTATTTATTTATTACATTTTTACCCCACCCTCCCCGCGAACGGGCTCAGGGCGGCTTACATAGGGGCAACCATGTGCCAAGACAAAACAACTTAAAACCATAAAAACAATTAACAGATAGCATACTAAAAAGGTAACCATCCTAAGGTGCTCGACAGTTCTTCACAACCTCAATCCAATGGCAATGTTAGTCCCAACAATGTTGGTCGCAGCGATGTTGATCACAGCGGGTACAGCTAGATCTCCCTCGGCTGTCCCCTCCCTCCACCACATAAGATAGTCACATTGGCAGAGGGGAATGGAGTGGCGGCTCCTACTCAAAGGCCTGGCAGAAGAGCTCCGTCTTGCAGGCCCTGCGGAACTGTGAGAGGTCCCACAGGGCCCTGATCTCCTCCGGGAGCTCATTCCACCAGGTAGGAGCCGCCAGGACCTAGCCCTCGTGGCCACCAACCTGGCCTCCTTAGGGCCAGGGACCACCAGGCGATGTTGGGACTCGGACCGCAGTGCTCTTTGGGGCATATACATCATGCAACTTCTAGCCACACTCAGGGACACTACAGCCCATAAACATGTCCAAAAAAGTCCCTTGTAATTGTTGTTGTTCGGTTGCACAGTCGAGTCCAACTTTTCGCCATAATACAAAGAAGTCCCGTGACTTGGCCATATTGCAATTTCAGAACAGCTTCATAAGAGGTATGATGCACTCAGTACACTGGCAAACAACCTCTAATTTTCAGCCAGTCCAGGTTCTGAGGTCAAATGCTTATTCCTTATTTAGCTATACAACAAATTTGGAGTCCAGTGGCACCTTTTAGACCAACAAAGGTTTATTCAAGGTATGAGCTTTTGTGTGCAAAATTATAAATATTAAAAACATGAAGGCTCATACCTTGAATAAACCTTTGTTGGTCTTAGAGGTGCCATTGGACTCCAGATCTGTTGTACTGCTTCAGACCCACACTGCTGACCAACTGGATCTATCTTACTTAGCTATGTTAAGGAACGGGATGGGGGTGAGTCAGGTAGAAGTAAGGAGTGGCTCAAGAAAGCTCCTGTCCTGCCACAAAATTTGTTAGCCTTTAAGGTGCTACTGGACTCTTGCTTTTTTCTACAGACTAACACGGCTGCCCATATTGATCTGTTGGGTACAGAAGTTATGCTAAGAGTCTACACTTCCATTCTTCTAGATAGGCTTTCTGCTTCCAAAGCACAGAGAAGCTCAGAGATATTAAACCCTTTAACAGATTAAAAAAAAAAAAATCCACCAGTAACTTCCAACAAAACATGGCATCCACTGATAACTTCCAACAAAACATGACATTGCAAACATATTCACTGGTTGATTTATCTTAAAATTATTGTCCGGCACTCAGTTTCTAGAAGCTTGCAAGATTTTTTTTTTCAGGAGCGATCAAAGTTTTTCTAGCATTCTGTTCCGCTGTTGCAGAGCTACAACCAAACTACCTGACCTCCCCAGATCCCAGCAGTGTCTTCCAATGTGCTCAGGCTGTCTGCTACACTGTACCAGCCACCTCACAGACACACTGTATGAACTTGCACAACTGTCACTTAGTAATGCACATTGGAAAAGAAGTCATTACTAATAGGGTTCTTTTTGTAGCAGGAACTCCTTTGCATCTTAGGCGACACGCCCCTAATGTGGCCAATCCTCCAAGAGCTTACAGAGCTCTTCTTACAGGGGCCACTGTCAGCTCTTGGAGGACTGGCTACATTAGGGTGTGTGTCGCCTAGTATGCAAAGGACTTCCCGCTACAAAAAGAGCCCTGCTAATAGGTACCTGAGGTTCCGTTAAACTTGGTTAGCTGCCCTGACAGGGATAGCCCAGGCAAGCCCGATCTCATCAGATCTTGGAAGCTAAGCAGGGCCAGCCCTAGAATTTAGAAGGGAGGCCTCCAAGGAGTACCAGGGTCATGACACAGAGGTAGGTGATGGCAAACCACCTCTGAATGTCCTTTGCCTCCAAGCCCCACCAGGAGTTACTACAAGTCCGCTTGACTCGATGGCAAAAAATAACCTTGATGTTTCAGGTGGGTAGCCATGTTGATCTGCAGTAGAGGAGCTAGATTTGATTCCGGTAGCACCTTAGAGACCAACAAGACTTCCAGGTTTATAAGCTTTCAAGAGTCAAAGCTCCCTTTTTCAGAAGAGATTAAAGGAGCTTTGACTCTTGAAAGGTTATAACCCTAGAAATCTTGCTGGTCTTTAAGGTGCGACAGGACTTTAATATGGATTGGCTGAGAATCATTTCAGCCTGTATTGACCTGTTGATCTCAGGGCACTTAAGCTTAAATCTATTTTTGCTGAAATTGACCTACAATATAAATGATGTAAAAGCCTATATTGGTTAGAATATACAGTCCGTTCTCCTCGGAATCTTACCCTGCATTAACATATGGCTGTAAGAGTGTGCCAGACATTCTAATGGCTTTTTTTAGCCCTAAGGTATTTGTATATTTATTTCCACCAGAACTAAAGGATTTCCATGAAAACCGAAGAGTGACTTCTCCTGACTACACCATCTACCTGTGCTTTGGGCAGCGCTTCTCTGCTGCCAAACCCAAGGAGTCCAAATTAATCTTGGTGAAGGTGAGAAAGAAGGAAACCTCTTAAGGTTACAGTGCAAAGTGCTTTCTTTAATTGGGGGGGGGAATAGTGATTAACCCACTTTTGAAACTCTTGGAAAGGCTGCAGCTTTCAGGACTAAAAGGCAGCCGTTAAGAGTGAGCAGGCTGTAGATCTGGCCATCAATGGCGGAGGATTGCTTGAGGAGCAGAAAAGAGAGAGCCATGAGGTCATGAATTTAAAAACCAAGGGAAAGCGATTCATTGACATGTCTTCATTACAGACTTCAGAGTGTTTTGGTGCTGGTTTTGAGAATGTGCTAAGGAGTCATTGTTTATGGCCTCTGAGTAGTCTTACAAGCGGGTTGCATACCTGCACAGAGGGAAACAGCCCGAAGCTCTATCCAGGGTGCTGGCATTCATTCTGCCTCCCCATGTGAGAGGATGTTGACCTAGATGCAACATGCCTGGAGAGGTGGGATGTGCATTCCCACTCACATTAGCCACTCAGACATTTTGAGACCAGTGCTGTTATTGCTAGTGGCTCTTGCTATAGAAGAAGAGATTGGATTTATACCCTGCCCTTCACTACCCAAGGGAGTCTCAGAGTGGCTTACAAACTCCCTTCCCTTCCCAGAACCATGGCTTGCCCAAGGTCATTCAGCGGGTGCAAGTGGAGGAGTGGGGAATCAAACCCGGTTCTCCCAGATTAGAGTTCGCGCACTTAACCACTACACCAAACTGGCTCTCCTCCTCTGCTGTGAGATACCAACAGCCACTCTTGTTTCTTTTATTCTTGCTGTCCCTCCTGTGAGAATCTTACCAATTCCAAAAGGCTGTTTCCTGTCAGAGGGACTCACTTGGCATTAGATTTAGTACGGGCATTTCTGCATAGCTTCTAAATCAGCTTTGAAGGGAGCCCAGCCTTCCCCCTCCAGATACGCCCTTTACTTTTACATGGAATAGATCAACGTGGCTCAGTTCTTAAGTCGTAACGTTCAGCAGCCGGCACCCCATGCCTGTGAGCTAGAAACTGCTCTAGCAGGATCCTGCCGTTTATGCTTTCCCATCCTCCCAGCCAAGGGCTTGTGGAGCAGGCCACCTTGCAATGGCCGCTGCGTCATGCGCATAGACAGAATCCAGGGTAAGTTATCATTGTTTAACCCTCTGGCTTCCACATGTCAGTACTAAGCTTCAGTGGGGAAAGTTCATTGGCACTGTCCGTGAAGATTTCTCCTTGCAAGGCTTTTCGGGTAACAATTAACACAGTTTTGTGAGTGTCTGTCAGAGGACGTGTCCTTGCTTTCGTGCTCCTAGCCAGAGTCGTTAATATAACTGCTACGTATACACCCCTCTGTCTTTGAACTCCAGTCAGTTCTGGATGACACTCTAGGCCGGTGCAACATGCTGCTTTCTGACAAGCAAGGATCTAGGGTGTTTGAGGGGGAGGGCCTCTCTGAAGTCCAGATAGGGGGTAATGAAGACCTCTGCAGAGACTCTGTGTTACATTTCAGTCATCCACCCCTCCAAAAATACATCTCGGTATCACCAGCCCCAACAGTATCTTCTTGGTCTCCCACAGATCTGCTTTTTCAAGAGATCTTGTTGGTAGTTGTACTAAGGAAGTTACATCCTCTTCTGTCACACTGGAGGCTTCTGGGTGGTCTTAGCAGTCCATTTATTTTTCTGTATCCTCAGACTCCACTCCCTGTGCTCCACATTTCGGATCTTGTTCTGTGTTACGTTGTATCGTTCCAAGAGTATCCAAAAGGGTCTTTAGTGTTGTACCTGTTGGCTGCACCATACTGGACTTACCCAGAATGTAAACGATTTACTGCACAGTTGCAATTGTATTTAATGTGCTTCATTTATAGTCTTCCTTTCTCACTGAGATTCAAGGCAAGATTTTTGTTGTTGTTCAGTCGCACAGTCGAGTCCGACTCTTCGCGACCCCATGGACCAGTTTACGCCAGGCCCTCCTGTCTTCCGCTGTCTGCTGAAGTTTGCTCAATTTCATGTTCGTTGCATCGATGACACTGTCTAACCATCTCATCCTTTGCCGTCCCCTTCTTCTTTGACCTTCAACCTTTCCCAGCATCAGGGTCTTCTCCAGTGAATGCTCCCTTCTCATTGGGTGGCCAAAGTATTTGAGCTTCAGCTTCAGGATCTGGCCTTCCAGGGAACAGTTAGGGTTGATTTCTTTTAGGATTGACTGATTTGATCTCCTGGCAGTCCAAGGGACTCTCAAGAGTCTTCTCCAGCACCATAGTTCAAAAGAATCTATTCTTCGGCGCTCGGCCTTCCTTATAGTCCAACTCTCGCAGCCATACATTACTACGGGGAATACCATTGCTTTGACCATGCGGACTTTTGTTGGCAAGGTGATGTCTCTGCTTTTTATCATGCTGTTTAGGTTTGCCATCGCTTTCCTCCCAAGGAGCAGGCGTCTTTTAATTTCATGGCTGCAGTCACCATCTGCAGTGATCTGGGATCCTAGGAACGTGAAGTCTGTCACTACTCCTACGACTTCCCCTTCTATTTGCCAAGGAGTGATGGGGCCAGATGCCATGATCTTAGTTTTTTTGATGTTGAGCTTCAAGCCCACTTTTGCGCTCTCCTCTTTCACCCTGAGCAAGAGGCTCTTGAGGTCCTCTTCACTTTCTGCCATCAGAGTGGTATCGTCTGCATATCTGAGGTTATTGATCTTTTCCCCAGCAGTCCTAACTCCAGCTTGTGATTCATCCAGGCCAGCATTTCGCATGATGTACTCTGCATATAAGTTAAATAAGCAAGGTGACAATATACATCCTTGCCGTACTCCTTTCCCTATGCTAAACCAATCAGTTGTTCCATATCCAGTTCTAACTGTTGCTTCTTGACCCTTATACAGATTTCTCAGAAGACATGTGAGGTGGTCCGGTACTCCCATCTCTTTAAGAACCTGCCATAATTTATTGTGATCCACACAATCAAAGGCTTTAGCATAATCAATGAAGCAGAAGTAGATGTTTTTCTGGTACTCTCTTGCTTTCTCCATAATCCAGCGAATGTTGGCAATTTGATCTCTAGATCCTCTACCTCTTCGAAACCCAGCTTGTACTTCTGGCAGTTCTCTATCCACGTACTGTTGGAGCCTAGCTTGTAGGATTTTGAGCATGACCTTGCTAGCATGTGAAATGAGTGCAATTGTGCGATAGTTTGAACACTCCTTGACATTGCCCTTCTTTGGGATTGGAATGTACACTGACCTTTTCCAATCCTGTGGCCACTGTTGTGTTTTCCAAATTTGTTGGCAAATTGAGTGCAGCACTTTAACAGCATCTTCTTTTAAGACTTTGAATAACTCAGCTGGGATACCATCACCTCCACTAGCTTTGTTGTTAGTAATGCTTTCTAAGGCCCATTTAACTTCGCTTTCCAGGATGTCTGGCTCAAGGTCAGTGATTATACCATCATGGTTGTCAAGGACATCGAGGTCCTTCTTGTACAGTTCTTCTGTGTATTCTTGCCATCTTTTCCTAATCTCTTCTGCTTCTGTTAGGTCCCTACCGTTTTTGTCCTTTATCATGGCCAGCTTTGCATGGAACGTTCCCTTGATTTCTCCAATTTTCTTGAAGAGATCTCTAGTCCTTCCCAATCTATTGTTTTCCTCTATTACTTTGCATTGTTCATTCAGGAAAGCCTCCTTATCTCTCCTTGCTGTTCTCTGGAAATCTGCATTCAGTTGGGCAAATTTTTCCTTTTCACCGTTGCCTTTAGCTTTCCTTCTTTCCTCTGCTATGTGTAAAGCCTCATCAGACAGCCACTTTGCTTTTTTGCATTTCTTTTTCTTTGGGATGGAGGTGACTGCTGCCTCCTTTACAATGTCACGAACCTCTGTCCATAGTTCTTCAGGCACTCTGTCTATCAAATCTAGTCCCTTAAACCTATTCTTCACCTCTACTGTATATTCATCGGGGATGCGATCTAGGTCAAATCTGAATGGCCTTGTGTTTTTCCCAACTTTCTTCAATTTAAGTCTGAATTTTGCAATGAGTAGCTCATGATCTGAGCCACAGTCAGCTCCAGGTCTTGTTTTTACTGACTGGATAGAGCTTCTCCATCTTTGACTGCAAATTATATAATCAATCTGATTTCGGTGTTGCCCATCTGGTGATGTCCATGTGTAGAGACGCCTCTTAGGTTGTTGGAAAAGGGTGTTCGCTATGACCAGCGTGTTCTCTTGACAAAACTCTGTTAGCCTTTGCCCTGCTTCATTTTGTTCTCCAAGGCCAAACTTGTCTGTTATTCCGGTTACCTTTTGATTTCCTACTTTAGCATTCCAGTCCCCTATGATGAGGAGGACATCATTTTTTGGTGTTAGTTCTATGAGCTGTTGTAGGTCTTCATAGAACTGGTCCACTTCAGCCTCTTCTGCAGCAGTGGTCGGGGCATAGACTTGGATTACTGTGATATTGAATGGTTTGCCTTGGATTCGGACCGTGATCATTCTATCATTTTTGAGATTGTATCCCAATACTGCCTTTCTCACTCTCTTGTTGACTATAAAGGCCACACCATTTTTTCTACGGGATTCCTGGCCACAGTAGTAGATATAATGGTCTTCTGAGTTAAATTCGCCCATTCCTGTCCACTTTAATTCACTGATTCCCAAGATGTCGATGTTCATTCTTGCCATCTCATTTTTGACTACGTCAAGCTTACCTTGATTCATAGATCTTACATTCCAGGTTCCTATGCAGTATTGTTCTTTGCAGCATCGGACTTTCCTTTCACCGTCAGACACATCCGCAACTGAGCGTCCTTTCGGCTTTGGCCCAGCCGCTTCACTCTTTCTGGGGTTACTCGTACTTGCCCTCTGCTCTTCCCCAGGAGCATATTGGACACCTTCCGACCTGAGGGGCTCATCTTCCGGCATCATATATTTTAGCCTTTTGTTACTGTCCAGGGGTTTTCTTGGCAAAGATACTGGAGTGGGTTGCCATTTCCTTCTCCAGGGGATCACGCTTGGTCTGAGTTCTCTGCTGTGGCCTGTCCGTCCTGGGTGGCCCTCCACGGCATAGCCCACAGCCTCATCGAACCACGCAAGCCCCCTCGCCACGACAAGGCAGTGATCCATGAGGGAGCAAGGCAAGATTACACAGTGCAAATCCGTGCAGTCAATAGGATATCTAGAAAACAATGCAAAAGGACTAGGATTGCAAAAACTGAAACAGAGAAAAAAGTATTAGACGTGATATGTCAAACAAAGCAGAAAATGGTATTACAGAAATAGAAGATGATGCGGTAAGAGCAGGATAATACATACAAGAGATGGTCCTGAAGACCTGAGTGTCCAAGGCCACGTCCTGTTGTGGTCGCTGAGCATGGATAATAGGAGTGGTCTTCCCTGGCAGGAAACATCAGTTTGATGTTGAGATTTGAAGGGACAGTTTGGAATCTTTTCCTTTAAGCATTCTTTTTTAAAGCTGATTGTTGTGGTCCACTTTTAGCACGAGGGCCGTTCTGTGGGTATCACTTCAGGATGCTTAATGTTGTGCTTATGCTGTTTGTTTTTTTAACTAAAGCCTTAGGGCTGTTTCCCACATCACAGGATAGCAAACTTTGCAAACAGGTATTCTCACCTGGGAGCCAGGATTGGCTGTGGCTCCCTTTTGACAAACACTGGCAGGTAAAGGTAGCTCATCCTTCCTCTTGGGTGGAGGCAGAGACATCTGGTCCCAGCTGGGCCTTTGCTCCCTAATAGGTACTTCAGGAATCTGAAAAGAACTACAATGAGAAATTGACATTGGCTTGGTGTTGAATGGCTTTCCATGTTGAAGGTGGGATGATTGCAGGTCCTGTGTTACATTCATTTCCTGTTTGGTGTAGCGGTTAAGTGTGCGAATTCTAATCTGGGAGAACCAGGTTTCATTCCCTACTTCTCCACTTGCACCTGCTGGATGACCTTGGGCAGGCCATAGTTCTGACAAGAGCTGTTCTTGAAAAAGAGCAGTTTCTGTCAGAGCTTTCTCAGCCCCACCGACCTCACAAGGTGTCTGTTGTGGGGAGGGGAAGGGAAGAGAGTTCGTAAGCCACTCTGAGAGTCCTTTGGGTAGTGAAGGGCGGGGTAGAAATCCAATCTCTTCCTCTTCTTTCTGCTGTTTGTTTTGTTGTTTGCCGTCAAGTCACAGCTGACTTATGGTGACCCTGTAGGGTTTCCAAGGCAAGAGACATTCAGAGGTGGTTGGCCACTGCCTGCCTTCACGTCATGGCCCTGGTATTCCTTGGAGGTCTCCTGTCCAAATACCAGCCAGGGCTGACCTGACTTAACTTCTAAGACCTGACAAGATTGGGCTATCCAGGCCAGGGCTTCTGGCCAAACAGTACTTCATGCAAGCGCAACAAAATCCCCAGTAACATCCTGTTCTGCAGATCCTGGGATGGGTCGTCCTGACAAACCTCCTACTGTTGGCTCCAGCCCCAGACATCTTTGCCTGTTCATATCCAATATTTTTGGTGGCCAGGAGGCCAAATGCTTGGGATTTCGGGGCAAATGTGCAGGATTAACAGACTTCTGTATGTTTTCCAGTTGGTGCCAAAGTTGTGTAAAGAGTGGCATGAATCCGTGCTGAGGGAAGGATCCTCATCTTTGAGCAGTGACTTGAGCCTACAGATTTCCAACAGCCTGATGGATATGATAGACCAATATCTCCTGGATATATAAGGAAGCGCCTTGGACACTCTGTTCCTGGTTGGCAACTTAACTTGCATGGCTTGGGGAGGGGAACGGAGAGAGTACAATAAACCCCGTGTTAACCATTCTCTCTATTGTTGCCCTGTCTGGCTTGTGCCAGTTGATCAGAGGTTAGAAGTACATGCATTGTGGGGATGCCGTTGAAAACAGCATTCTCTGTGTCGAGTCCCCTTTCCCCCAATAACATATCGAAACTCCCTGTTAGGTGTCATCCCTGTGAACTTCTCCACCCCCGCCTTCAGGATGCAGTAGTCTCTTGGGGGGGGTATCATCACAGGGTGTTCATATTATGGGGAAGGAGGTATCTGTATTTTGAGAAGCATAATGTAGTTTCTGACCTGAAGTCCAGATGTTTGGGGTATTACTGAGGGTGCCTGAATAAGCGATGCAGTTTTGTACCTCCCACCCCACCCTGAACGAGTCTTACCAGATGGGGGAAGGAAGGAAGGCTTATGATCACAACCATGTATATTTGACCGAGCAAAACTAATCTGGGAGCTGTGTGACTCAGGTGAATTGACCAAAGTTGCATAGGGGATTTGAAGGGGGGTTAGGGGGTCTGTACTGTTTTGCGTGGTTTGTTCATGTGGGGGTAATTAAAGCACAGGTGGGAGCAGGGATGCCACAGTTCTGCTTCCAGTGATTGAATCTTCCTCCACTCTTACCCTTCTGGAAGGTCAGGTGGTGGGCTCTCACGTAATGATCTCACCCAGAAGCAGTAGAAACTCTTTTATTGTCTGCAGGCTTGTGGCACAAATGTAAGTCTGGCTCTCAGGGCTCTTCAAGTAAAGGGGCAAAGGTGAGCCAGTTTGTTGTCGTGGCTAAGTGCGCGGACTCTAATCTGGGAGAACCGGGTTTGATTCCCCCACTCCTCCACTTGCACCTGCTGGTTGACCTTGGGCAGGCCACAGTTCTGTCAGAGCTGTCCTTGAAAAAGAGCCGTTTCTGTCAGGGTGCAAAACTATGGATACAAAAGCCAGTATGATATGTAGACTAGCACCAGGGAGACCCACTCTGCCATGTTCCTCACGGACAGTACAGTCCCAAGCAGTGTTGCATCATTTGAAGTCCACTGAAGTCAGTAGGCTTAGAAGGATGCAGTTCTGCCAAGGATTACGCTGAAAATTATCTTGGACCGTTCACTATCAACCTAACCTTCACAGTATTGTGATGGCAAAGTAGTGGAATTTTACACTTTAAAATTACAGACTGATTAGGCAAGTTGTAAATTTCCAGTCCAGAACTAATAACATACAGCTAAGCTACCTGTCTCTCCACATGGACGGTGCCAGGTCCAATAGCTGGTGATATTGTTGTATGCAGCAGGCTGGAAGATGTTTGGTTCACTTGGGACTAAGCAGTTAACAGACTAATCCAGGGCTTTTTTTTTTTGTAGAAAAAGCCCAGCAGGAACTTATTAGCATAATAGGCCACTCCCAACAGCAGAAACTCATTAGCATATTAGGCCACACCCCCGACAGCACAGCTCCCTCCCAGGATCAGCTTCTCCAGGTGCCCTGCGGCTTGTGGGATGCCTGGGGAACCCGAGGGAATGAAGGCAGTTTCTGGAGCGGCTTTTCCAGGCACCCCCAGTTTAAACCGCCTTCCCTCCCTGGATCGGCTTGGCTTCCCCAGGAGCCCCGCAGCTTGTGAGGCGCCTGGGGAACCTGGGGGGGGAGGCTGTAGGCATGGCCATCTTGGAAGCCAGCCAGAACTCCGTTCCTGTGCGTTCCTGCCCCAAAATAGCCCTGGACTAATCTCTTCTTGCTTTCTCACACATTACCATTAAGTTTTACATGGTTGTTCAAGATGATACTTAAAACTAAAACAGGTTACCAAGCACAGTGGTGTAAGCACCGTGCAATATATTTAACATGGCAACACCTCATTGAAGCCTAAGGGACTCTTCAGACTGCATTCGGCTGTCACACAAACTACAATTTGTGATGCAGATGAGCCCGAAAAGTTTGGGCTCCTGCACCGAGCGGTCCTGTTCAGGGCCAAGTTGCTGCGACATCAGAACTGAGGCATTTCAAGAAATTGGGGGGGGGCCCTGTTTCTTGCAGGCAATTTGTTTGAATGTCTGATTTGGTTGTCACAAGAAACGGACAACTTAATAAAGCTGGAAGTTTTCAGCCTCAACATGGCATGAGAGAGTAATAGCGGGAACATGCGAACTTAAGAAATTTGAGGCTTCTTCTCATCACAAGTAACTTGTGGTTTGTTCCTGACATCCGAATGCAGACGGCTACAGGAGCACAGGGCCACTCGTCACCTCCCCCTGCACACAACTCAGCTCTACTTTGCTTTGGTACAGGGGTTCCTGCTGTATTTAAAATATATATATATTAGCAACATGGCTCTTGAGATGCCAGTTAGGGGTAGTGATTAAGTGTGCTGACTCTAATCTGGGAGAACCAGGTTTGAGTCCCCACTCCTCCACTTGCACCTGCTGGATGACCTTGGGCAAGCCATAGTTCTGGCACAGCTATTCTCGAAAAAGAGCCGTTTCTGTCAGAGCTCTCTCAGCCCCACCTACCTCACAGGGTGTCTGTTGTGGGGAGGGGAAGGGAAAGGAATTTGTAAGCCACTCTGAGACTCCCTTGGGTAGTGAAGGGCGGGGTATAAATCCAATCTCTACTTCTTCTCTTCTTCTCTGTAACAATTATAGCAATATCCAGCAACTTCATTTTGGCTGCAATCCAATCCAAGGTCAAATTGGATAGGATGTCACAGATCCATGACCAGGATCTCCTGGGTATTTTTTTATGTTATTTTATTTTTTAGCTCAAAGGTGGGCTCAAGTAAGAACTGGGTGATGGTAACAAGCAGATGGCATTTATCCTTTCCCCAACTGCCATTTTCCTGATCGAAATGCTTCCCCCCATCTGCTATTTGCCCAAAGAACCCATTGATGTCTTAGGTTTTTTGTATCATCATCTCCTCCCCAGATGTTAGTTACAGATTTAATTGGGCCTACAGTACAGAGGTAAACCCCTTTCTTTTATTTATGATTCTTCCCATACTGTTTTGTAAAACCCAAATAAAGAAAAACATTGACATTTAAAACATCTCCAGCCTCACCCTTGGGCAACAGTAGCTCAATTTTATATGGATGAGCACAAATGCCACAAGTTTTGATTTCCTCTTTGGCCTTTTAAAGAAAAACACCATTTGGCACTCCCATTTCTCCAAGTGCTTGATTATGCCAGCATTTGAGGCTCTGTTTGTTTGGAGCCCTGGCCAGAAGCTCCAAAGTTTGCAGAAATCCCAAGAAAACGATACACAAAATCCAGGTCTGCTTACAAGGAGATTTTAAAAAATCATCAAATTTATAGGAATAGCAGGCTAATTTCAATACGCTGGGCCTCACACACAGCAAACCCAGCCCAAAACCCAAGAGGAGATATGTAGCTAAAACTAAAGATCTTATACCTAATTGCTGGCTACAAGCAGGGTTCTTTTTGTAGCAGGAATTCCTTTGCATATTAGGCAACACGCCCCTAATGTAGCCAGTCCTCCAAGAGCTTACAGTAAGAGAGCTCTGTAAGCTCTTGGAGGATTGGCTATATTAGGGTGTGTCGCCTAATATGCAAAGGAGTTCCTGCTACAAAAAGAGCCCTGGCTACAAGTCAAGAATATCATCACCATAGCTACATCCCTAAATGCTGAGTGAAAAGCCAAGCCATATCTTGTACTTGGTACCCACTGGCAGAGGAAAACAAGTCAGCTTCCTAGATAAGAACTCAGGAGAGTGTGAATGAAAACATTTTCTTGGGAGCGGCCCACCAGCCATACTCCCAGGCAACTAACAGAGCTCCAAAATGGGGTTACAGAAGCTATACAGTGTTATATACCGGTAGACATGTCCTGGGCTTTTCAGAGTAAGAATTCAACATGCAGAAAGATGAAAGGAAGAAAGTGGACTGTTTCTCATACTTGATGAAGCAAGTCAAGTCTGGTTATTCCTTTTTTACCTACCCTCTCCACTGGTTTTCTGCACTTGAGTTCAATATAGCTGTATCCTTTTTGGCTGTGCGCTTTGATCGGTAGTGATTTGCCACTGCTTATGAGTAGACCTGTTTTTGCAACCCAGTGAGTTGAAAAGAAGCAGCTAGCTTATGTTGACATAAATTTGATAATGCTATTTGTGGTCTTTCATCCCATATTTGCCACGTATTCATGATGGACACTCCTCGTCCCTCTACATTGGAACATAACCCCTAAATTTTTAAAGGACAAAACCTGCTCTAGGCTGTGGCCCTTTATGCTCCACATCTCTAATTTAGGCCTCTTTCGAAAGGACATCACTTTGGTCTTCTGATCATTAATTTCTAGTAAGTTAGTATCACAGTAAGTACGAAGTTGTTTCAGTGCCCTTTTAAGGCCTACTGGTGTTCTGGATAAAAGGACCATTTTGTCAGCATACAATAAAACTGTAATATGACAATTTGCCAAAATAGGGGGATGTGTATCAACTGTTTCGAGGCTTCTGATCAGATCATTTATGTACAGGGCAAAGAGATGGGGGGGCTAAAACACAGCCTTGCTTGACTCCTTTCCTAGTGGGAATAGCATTTGTCAAATGCCCTTGCTTGTTACATTTAACTTTAACAGATGTGTTGGTATAAAGGGACCAGAAGTCTCCTGTCAATTGTGTTATTTAACTTTTCCCACAGCCTCACCCTATGAATGGAGACAAATGCTGATTTTAAATCCACAAAGGCTGCTATTTACCACATATTTATCTACTAAGTGTGATAATATCATGCCATGGCCCATGGTGGATTGCCCCTTCCTAAACCCGGCTTGTTCGTCTACGATGAGCTTTTCTTCTTCTTGCCAACTTTTAAGTTTCTCAAGAAGATGACTTGCATATAGTTTCCCTAGTACACTCAGTAGGCTAATCGGTCTACAATTCGATGGATTGTTTCTCTTCCCCAGTTTATAAAAGGGGACGATCACTGCATTCCTCCATGTCTCAGGGACATCTCCAGTCATGTCAACATATGTAAAAAGAGAGGCCAGAAGAGGCGCCCACCAGTTCACATTTCCAATCAATAATTCTGGTGGAATAAAGTCTGGGCCTGGCACTTTACCCTTCCTGAGCTTTCCGGTTAGGGACTTAACCTCTTGAACTGTAACTGGTGGCCAAGATGGCAAGTCATTATGTTCCGGGAGGTAAAACTGCTGTTGATTATCGGTGTATTGATTACAAAAATATTCTTCCCATTTATCTGTCGTAATAATTTTCTCAATTGAAGAGTTCTCATTGTATGAGTGATTTGCGATCAGTTTCCAGAATTGTACCACAAGCTTCTCTTTTGATGATTGTATTATTTCACCCCATATTCTCTTCCTTTCTACTTGCTTCTTTGATGCTATTACATTCTTATAGACCTTTTTAAGTTGTAGCAAGTGGTGTGCAGCGCTCAGTGTTTCTAATCCCATAGTATTCTTATAGACTTGGTAAACCACATTGAGTTCTTTTTTTGCTTTTTGACATTCTTTATCGAACCACTGCTTTGAGATGTTTTTCCGGATCCGTTTTTGAGTTATAGCATCCTGTGCTAATGTTGGTTTTAGCAACTGTAGCAGATTTCCTAGAAGGGTCAGCAGGTTTGGGTCCTTATTATTATTCATGATCGCTGCTCTCCATCTACAGGCCTCTTCTTTCTCTAATAGTCTCGTGGTTTTCCATGCAAGAGTGTCCGGCCATTTAACTCTGCATCCCATTTGCTGTACTGCAACATTGCAGTAAATTTGTTGAGATGGAGTAGTAGATGTAGGTGGTCACTTCCAAATTCTGGGAGAATCTGCAGATTTATAACCTTTGGGAGCAAATTGGAGCTCACAATAAAGTAGTCAAGAGTGCTGCATTTGCCTCCTGCTAGAAAGGTGTATTCCCCTGGGTGGTCCCCTAATGTGGAGCCATTCAGTATTAGAAGCTCATGTCTCGTGACCAGTTTGATCAAACAGTGACCAGCAAAATTCATTCTAGAGTCTTTAGAAAGCCTGGTATAATGAGTGAGATGTCCGTGACCCCCTGCCTCATAGGGGGACATCTCTGTTGTAGCTGTGAGGGCTCTGTTGTTTGTTCCTATCCTTGCATTAAAATCCCCACCCAGTAAGTAGCACCCTCTCCGTGGGGCTGTCATTCATAAGATCTTTGATATAAGAGTCCAGATCATTCCAGGTTTCTCTTATACCTGATTTCTTCTGTTGTGGGGGGAGATACACATTTATCACTAGTAATCTTTCATTGTTAATAAGAACTCAAAACTGCCGTGGCACATTCTTTTAATGAGCCTAGGTGTACACGTTTCACTCTGAGGGCTGTAGAAATTAGGATACCCAAGCCCCCTTTTAGTCTGCCTGGTATAGCCACATTTGTGAAAGAACGGTAACCATCAACTAGGAGTTCACAAGCAGACCATGTCTCTTGGAGTAGAAAGATGTCATATCCCTTTCGCAGGAGAGAGGATCCCAGACCTCTTATACGGGACCAGCCGGCTACATTCCACAAAATAATTTTAAGGGAATTCTCCTTCCCCAATTTTTACAGGTTTACCAGTTATACTTCCATAGGATCAGCATATTGTGTTGGAGCTTTTGTTTCCTTCACTATTGGAGGATCTTTTGAGATCTTACAGAAGAAGGGGTCATCCGATGAAACAATCAAATTGGACTTATTATCCCCTTTCCTTATCATTATAGTAGGTTCAAGTGGACAATGGCCCAATGACTGTCACGGAAGGTTTTGCTGTCTCTCTGAGTAGACCCATGGGCACAGGGGTTTCCTTTGGTTTCCGTCTTAGATCTTTGAGTGTGGGGATCAGCATGTCTAGCTGACATAATATAGAGTACTGATCCTCGATGTGTCATAAAGAAGAAAGGAGGCTGGCTTCAATCTCTACTCCTGTTTCTAGAAAGTCCCTCCTTCCTATGACTGTCCTTTCCCCTCTGTCGCCTGCTGCAACATTCTTAACATCTGAAGTGTCTACTAGAATCCCTTCTCTCTGCCTTTCCAAAGGTGAGGGTAAATTAGAGGGGACAGGTAGATCCAGAAGAGCCTGAGGATTTAGTGGTTTGGCTGGTACTCTGGTTTCCAAGGTCTTTAGTTTGAATTGTTCGCTAGGTTTTTCCTGCGTTTCCTGTTTTTTAATTTTGTGTCCTATAAAAAGTTCTTGCCTTACAGTATTTCTAAAATGTCTTTGGATTCTGATGCCCATCTTATTCAGCCTGTTGCCTTGCGTAAACAGATAAGATGGAATTCTTCTAGAGTGGAAATGCAGAAGAAAACGTTCAAAGCTTATATAATTCCCCAGTCTTTCTATCTCAACTAGGTCAATAGCTTTTGGGGTAAGTCCGGTGATCTCAGCCAGATAACCTATTGCTCTCCTTTTTTTGCTCCAATCTATAAATCTCCCTCCCCTTTGGGTATACATTCAGTACACGTGAATTTGTGTTATATACTAAAGAGAAGGGTTCCTTCTTATTGACCTTTTTAGATCTAATATCAAAGTCTGCTTTTGTTGGCCCAAGTGAGATTTCATTGTTCTTTAGGGAACCTGCTGATTTTTTAACAGCAACAGCATTCCTCTAGCATAGTTAACATCCTCTCCTGTACCATAAATATTTTCTTAAGTGTTTCTGCCACCAAGTAAGTTTGTTGTGCTAAGAGTTCCATCTCCTCCCAACAATTAGAGGTCTGCTTGTTCACAGATGGTAAATTACAATGAGGCGTTTGTCCCTTTGTATCGTCAGCTGTAATTTAACTGGCCTCTCGGCCTCTGCTTCTAAGCATTCTAAGCACTCATATTTGTCTGGGTGCAGTGGTATAGAAAAAAATCTTCTAGCTTAGTTTGTTTAGGTTCAGGGGGAAAGCTGTCTTCCTCAAATGGGAACATTCTTTTCTTCCCCATGTTTCGGATCGTATCAACCGAATAGTCTTCTGTGATAGTGACTCCCTTACGTTCGTTTGCAAATTTAGAGTCCCTCCTAGGGTGCTGACCATCAATCCGTCTCTTTTCTAAAGTTTATCTCCAACTGCCAAGTAACAGACTATTAAACTGTAAGTCCGATATTGGGAGGTTTTCTCTGAGAAGTTCCCTGGCTTATATATGTTCCTCCCTCCTACAATTGCCAAAGCAGTATTTCCTTATTATCTCTTCAGACCGGGACTTTTGCCAGCACTTCAGCTTTGCAGCTGTTACTTGTTATTTGTAAATTGTTTGGAAAGTTGAAGGTTATTAGCAATTGCTGAAAAGTTCTAGTAGCTAAAAAAAAAAATCCTTGGAGCCGTACCTTTAGCGCCTTTATCAAGTGTCGGCCAAACCGGAAGTCGATGTTCCATCTGAGTGACCCCTTCCCCACCTTGATGAAACCTCTGCACTCTGGTTGAGATAGGTAGGAAACAAGTAGTGAGCTGCCTCTTGGCTTTGCAGAGTTTCCCATGGTTTCCCAGGCACAACTCTTGGGCTCTTGGATTCAGTCCTTCAGTGTTTTTGACTTCAAGGCAGATGGCAAAGTGCTCCAGAAGGCTAAACAGATTCCCTTTGTGGGATCTGCTGCCCACCATCTCTTCAAACACATCTCTCATTCCATCCAAATAGAGCCGATGCTTGAGCAAGGCTCTCGTGGCTTTCTGGCACGGCATGGCCTTGTTCTTAAAAGTTCACACCCAGTTGGCCCAGTCTCCAATGGTGGCACATTCCCCAATCAAAATATCCACATCAGTGCTTTCCAACTGCTGCACCAGGCCATAATGGACAAGAACTGAGGACATTGGAAAGGCATAGAAATGAAGCCCTGAACATGAAGCTTCCTTCCTGAAGCCCTTAAACTGAAGACAACATAGCATCCCACAAAAATGCCCGGAAGGACATCAAAACTGGTTCCTCTTTGTAGCAAGTATGCACAGCTGAGTCAACAAACATGCCTGGCTAGTCCATCCTGCTACATCACTGGCAATTTAGTTTCTGGCCCCAGTTCAGTCATTCCATTGACCCAGTATGCCAAAGAAAAACATATTCCACGCTACCATTTAACTGTCTATTCACAACCACTGTAAGAATTGAACAGGTTTTATATTACCTCACTTGATACCAGAACATAAATAGGAGAGCAAAAGGGACTCTGTGGAATCCAGGTATCTTTTTCCTTTTGCTCAGTTTGGGAAGTCAGCAATGAAGTCTCCTGCAATGGGAACCAGTGGAGAACATGATGGTCTGAAGGACACCCTTTTCTTTGGAATGCAAGGGATCAGGAATGCTGAAGTAATACTGATTTTCTCCAAATTAGATCCCTCAGGCTCAAAATTGAGATAAGTTGGATTGTGGAGCTCCAAAAACAATCAGGGCAATTTTTAGAGAGACACAGTTGGGAACCCCCAGGGGAGGGGAAGGGGGAAGGGAAATTCCATTCTTCCTCACTAGCACTGCCCCTCCGGCTTCATCTCTCCTGCACACCGCCTGTAGCTTACCTTTCTGCCTTGCCTCATTCTGCAGCTGGCAGCTCTTCCTCCATCTGTTCTTACCTGCCACCTGGCCACCACCACTGTTTATGTGCCAGTCCTGCCTAACTCTAGTGGTGTGCATTGTCACAGGTAAGGTACACATTCAAAAGACCTCTTGGATTTGTAGAACTGTAAGCCATAGTCCTGGCTGTCCCTGTTGCTCAGATAATGGCTTGACATAAGAACATAAGAGAAGCCAATGTTGGATCAGGCCAGTGGCCCATCCAGTCCAACACTCTGTGTCACACAGTGGCCAAAACTACCAGGTGCCCTCGGGAGGTCCACCAGTGGGGCCGGGACACTAGAAGCTCTCCCACTGTTGCCCCCCCCAAGCACCAAGAATACAGAGCATCCATTTCTAATTTCTCCATAGGGACCAATTCTTTTTTTATTAGATGCAATAGTTTGTATCCAACCACTCTATTAAGCAAAGTTTGAAGCCTTCCTCCAATGGAAGAAGAGCTACTTTTGTCAAAGGAAGGTTTCAGACTATGCTGAGCAGTGCGGTAAGAAACAAGCCAGTGATTTCTGTAGAATATTTTGAACATAACACAGCCTGACTCCAACTAAAGACTCTCAAGTAGTGGAGTGGAGCTCATCAGTTCTCACGACTGGTCAGGAGTCAGGACTGAGAGTACTGGAGCGGCTCAGTATTAGACAGGCCCTTATGGTAAGGTTCAGGAATTTGTAGAATACAAAATATTTGACCAGGATAAGGCTGGTGGTACTTGGTTGTTGGGAAGAACAGAGAAAAAGCACTGTCTTAACATTTTTGGAACAAAAGTTAAAATGACACCCTCCTTCACTTCTTTTGGTTTTTTTCCCTTGACATATTTATTTCTTTGTTTAAGAAGAGAAGAAGAAGAGAAGAGATTGGATTTATACCCCGCCCTTCACTCGGAGTCTCAGAGCAGCTCACAAACTCCTTTCCCTTCCCCTCCCCACAACAGACACCCTGTGAGAAAGGTGGGGCTGAGAGAGCTCTGGCAGAAACCGTTCTTTTTCAAGGACAGCTCTTGTCAGAACTATGGCTTGCCCAAGGTCATCCAGCAGCTGTGAGTGGAGGAGTGGGGAATCAAACCCAGTTCTCCCAGATTAGAGTCCGCACACTCAACCACTACACCAAACTGGAGTAGTCCACCTTTCTCACTGGGACTCAAGGGCTGGTGACACAGAGTGAGTCAATACAGTCAACAGGATGGGACAGTCAATAAGCAATACAAGAGGGTTGGGTTTGTAGAACTGAAGACTTTGTTTCATCCGGCACACTTCCAGTAATGGTTATTGGCCCTCCTTCTAGTGTTGGTTGTTTGTGTTTTCAATAACATTTTATATTTTTAACTGTATTTTAGTTGTTTAAATAATATATATATATTTTTAATGCACACTGCCTTGTATACCCTGACTGTGTGGAACAATGTCATAAAAATGTTCTAAATAAATAAAAAGTTTGGAGGTAATCATTCTTCGAAATCAGAAAGGCAAAGGAGCTAGCAGTTTCTGAAACAATCATTGCTAATACATAGTGAGCCTCAGGACAAGTACAAAAGACAAATTCACAATATGAAAATGGCTGAGAAAGTTTTCTATTTATTTACTTAACTTAGGAAATGTATGTATTAAATAAACTAGGGTTGTTGTGGACACACGTGCCAGAAAAAAATGGGGGGAAGCGAGGCTATTTCCTCCGGAGAAATTTGACCCGCAGTTGCGCGATCACACAGTCCTTGGAAGCCTCAGGCACAGCCCACCACTGTGTGATCAGAAGCAACCGCGGGTGAGACGGGCTTTTTTTTTTTTTTGCCATTTGTTCCCAATGTGCTTAAACGAGGAATCGATGAATCACATCTCTGCATTGAGGGCTCCCTATGGAGTTTGTGATGATGCTCATACTGAGAAGGGGGACGAAACAACGGCACGGAGTCGGGATGGCCTGATCAAACCATCCCGACGCCATGAGAGCGCGCTGGAATGATCAGGCACAGGAAAGTCTGTCCGTGGCCCGTTGCAACCCGTTTTCTACTGGATTTTCCCTGGTGTCTTTTAACTCCACTTCTGCAGCGGAGCAGAATGGGTTGCTGACAGCTGCGGGGCACTTCCTGATCGCACCCATTAAATCTGTCCGGCATTTGTGCCTATGGCGGGTCTAATTGTGCATATGATTGCAGCCTAGGGGAAAGGAGGACACCAGATACTTTAAATATGGTGGTCAAAATGGTTGGACATAGAAACATGATGTTCTCCAGCTGCTTGACCTCTTCATACCATATAAATAGTTCGATACGGTGGAGGTATCTCTAGATGTCCTGCAGAAGCTCATCCTCCAGGAAAGTCAGGTGATCTTGGCAAGAAAGCTTGCTGTATAAGAGACCACGATCCATCATACCTGAAGGACCAAAACAGGACTTGATGGCAGCTACTGCAGAGATCTAATCCAGGCAGCAATCCCAAGCATACTTAAAGGGCAGAAAGTGCCACTGAATACAATGCGACATTTTACTGAGTCAACAGGTTTAAGGCTTGAAATGTGTACAGATCTGGAGAAGAAGCAGAGGAAGAACTCTAAATGGGAAGAATACTCATCATTGGTAACCACAGTTTAACCCACAGCACAAAACTGTGTGTGACATAGAAAATCACTGAGTAGGATTTCCTGAGGCTTAAAAAATTCATAAAGCAGCTGGGCAAAGGCTCAACCTGGATCAAAGCTGTGTGATGAGGGGAGAAAGGGATTTTCTGAACTTAAAACCTGACTTCGCCCCAGAGTGGCAGTTTTTTCTCATGGGCGAAACCACAGCACTACCAGTAAGTCAAAAACAACTTCGGTCTTGTCGATATGGGGATGTGAAACTACTGAGAAGCTAAGGGAGGTGCAGCATTATACAGCTGCAGTCTTGGCCATTGCTGTTCCTCAGACTTCTCACCCTTTGCAGAAGTGGGGCACACATAACTGTACCCAAGGACAATGAACTGAGAGCAGCAAATCTAAGTTTAGCGCTGTGTCCAGATTGTGCAAGCCAACCAAAAAAAATCACCTCCTGTGATCTGAAAGCCCTAGCCCTTTATTAAAGTGTGTAGGCGTCAACTGTGGTATCTACACATTTAAAGAAATATGTTCTGCACATCTGCAGGAGGAAACCTAAGCTAAGATCTCACATTAAAAGGGGGGGGAGATCACCAAATAGACTCATTGATAATATCTACTTGCCACCATGCTCTGCCACCTCTTCATTTCTTTCCACAGTATCTAAAATTGCAGATTCCACTTGCTTATAAAAAGGGGGAAGTACTTGGATGAGTATTCGTCATTCTTGACATGGTCCAAAATTGTACCTTTAAGTGTTTAAATGTCTTTGAAATCCATATAATTGACAGGAACAAGGTCTAAAATATGAAGGGGGGGGTGGAATAAACACTCAAAAGCTCCAAACACTTAACCAGCAAGCAACAGCTGCAAACTAAGATACTGCTTGGTGAAAGTTTTGTCTACCTCAATCTAGGCCAATTAGGAGGTTTTCAGGACCAGATTAATTAATTTACAAAATGTGTACCCTGTCTTTCTACCTTCATCAAGGCCACCAAGGCAGCTAACACCAATTAAAAGTATACAGAAAAAACCACATCTTTCAGAGAAAAAAACCCAATGAAAACCAGGTTAAAATACACATCTATGTATATATAAAAGAAAGTCCCCTCACCGTAAAATCAATGCCCCGGCCAAACTCCTGGACCTAGATACACAAAATTCGGGGAGAGTGCTCCTACCATGATGTAGATGCTCACTAAGAAGGGATTTTTAGAAATTTGACCTCTAAGTGGGTCAAAGGGGGTAAAATCTGCCCCCCATTGGTTCTTATGTGGCTGCCAGGCTGCTGCCTACTTGCACCCTCCACCCTCTGATTGTTCAGCTGCAGAGCTCAGTGTTCTGAGGTTAAAAAAAACCCAACAGTCACAGGAGTCTGCAGACAGCTCATAACAGTTGAGGAAATCAGGAATGGCCAACAACCACCTGTGAGGTGCAGTAATGCTGCTGGCCCAGCCCCTCTGATGGCTTTTAACACACTCCCCCCACCTCCTACACCTAACAGGCGATTGTCAGGTGCAGCAGCAGGTACAGGGTGCTTAAAGCCATGAAGGAGCCCACCCCAGCAGTAACGCCTTAGTGATTCTACCAGCCCCACCTCCACAGTGGCTTCTAATACTCCTCCCCCTCCTACACTGGACAGGCAGCTGCCTGTCCAGTGTAGGAGAGGAGGTGAGATGCTTACAGCCATTGGGGAAGTTTGCTCAGCAGGATTGCCTTAGCCCTGCTGCTGGCCCAGCCTTTCTGATGCCTTTAAATACAGTCCCTCCAAAACCAAACAGACTGGTGTCTGTCAGGTGTAGGAGCCGTCAGACCCTTGAGTTAAGCCACTCTCAGTCCAATAGTCTTTTATAAAAGCTTTATTAGAAATAGAGATTTGGATATGCACAAGAGAGATCTCTTGTTCAGACTAAAGAACAGATCAAGGGTTAGGTATTGTATAGGCAATAGGTCAGTATCCCACAATGCAATAGTCACGCAGTGGACATGCATTCTCTTCTCCTTTTTCACTCCCCCCCCTTCATACTACCCAGTACTATAAAAGTTTATTTATCCAACAACCGATGTTTCTCCAAGGATGAAAGGCTCCAGCTGGCCACACATCTTGGGGTTTGTTCTCATGGGAAAGTTGTTGCAAGCAAGGCTAACCTACCCCTTCACACACAGAAATATTTTAGCATTCACACCTGCTCCTCCCATCCCCTGGAATTTTAGGGCAGAGAGGGCTACAAAGGGGTGAGACCAAATGGTCGTGATGGCTTGGGAAGTGAAAGGAAACTACAAAGGAAGTAAACAAAAACCTGTGTCACCATGACAATTGACAGAGCCCGATCCTGACAGGAACAGGGCCAGGGTACTTTAATCCATCAGGGATGCCGTCCCAGCAGAATCACCTTAGCGATGCTGCTGGCCCAGCCTCTCTGATGTCTTCCAACACACTTCCCCTACCTCCTACACCTAACAGACAGTTGTCTGTCAGGTGCAGCAGCAGTTGCAGGGTGCTTAAAGCCTTGAGGGAGCCTGCCTCAGCAGTAATGCCTTAGTGATCCTGCCAGCCCCGCCTCCACAGTGGCTTCTAATACTCCTCCCCCCTCCCTCTCCTACACTGGACAGGCAGCTGCCTGTCAGGCGTAGGAGAGGAGGTGGGATGCTTACAGCCCCCAGGGAGGTTTGCTCAGCTGGATTGCCTTAGCCCTGCTGCTGTCAGGCACTCCAATAACTCAGTTCAACAGCAGGTCCTTAAACAGGCAAAGCTTTATTTTGATCAGAGCCAAATGAAGCAGTCGATAACGTTAGTGTCAGGAATGAAAGATACAAAATCGTTATTGCAATTATAGGGGGTTCATACAGACCCCTCTGAGAACCAATGGGCAAACAGGAAAAATGGCAGGGAGGCATAGAACGGTTCAGAGTTGCGAGGGAAATTGGGGCACTTCGTGGCTAACAGACTAAGCAGTCAAGGCCAGCTACAAGGCAAAGCACATTCCTTCACACACATAAATCACCCAATTAACCCATGGCGGGGTATCCGACAGCTGCTGGCTCAGCCTCCCTGATGCCTTTAAACACTGTCCCCCCCCAACACCCGACAGGCAGGTGTCTGCCAGGTGTAGGAGCAGGACCAGGGTACTTTAATCCATCAGGGATATCGCCCCAGCAGGATCACACTCCCACCCACAATGGAAATATACCCCAAATTTGTAGAAAACTGGTTTCCTTTATTAGGTTATTTAACGTCTCACAATGTGGGTTCTAGAAAATTGGTTCATATGAACTTGCTTAATATCTGATTGCTCAGATGGTATTTTGAATATGTAGTTATGTCCCACTTCTTAAATGTAACATAAATGAGAGGCAATTTTGTAAAAAAAAAAAAAAAAGAGGGGTTATGCCCTCCCCCCCAATTCAATGCCCAGGCCAAACCCCTGCACCAAGAAACCCAAAATAAGGGGAGTGCATTCCTACCATGACATCAAGCCCCCCACAAAGAGATTTCTGAGAAACAATACCCCTTAAGGGGTAAAAAAGGGGCAAAATGTGTTTCCCCAATTGTTTTCCATGCGCATGGCAGGCTGCTGCCTCCTTGCCCCCCTCCCCAATAGGTCAACTATATAGTTCAGGGTCCTGAGATAAAACCTGCCTGTTTGCACCCACCTCCCTCTGATTGCTCAGCTGTGGACCTAAACACAGTTAGAAGAGACTGCAGACAGTTGAGGACAGTTACAGAAATCAGCAATTCAAGACTCCTGAACAGACATTTTTCAAAAAAGCCAGCATGACAATTGAGTTAATGTTTCTATAAGCTATTTTGTTGCATGCCTCCCTCATGAACCTGAAGAAATGTACACCACATCACCACTCCCTCATGCCAACTCCCCCTCAACTTCTCACCTCTTACTGCCTCCAAGAAAGCTCCTGGCAAACATTGACCTAGATACACCAACGCTACAAGAAGGAGGCAACTTAGGAATGTGGCAAAGACATTTGCACATAGTACTCCTGCAGAGCACTGAGCTGTGCAGGCCAAGTACCAGCGAGATCACCCTGAGGTGCTCAGAACTATACAGTCTCCATATGAGCAAAACAATCCAGGAACACAAGTAGAGAGTCCATCACTTTCGTGGAAGGTGGCAGGAGTTGACTTAACAGATGACTGCTTCTTAAGTGGATGGTTCTATGTTGCCTGCTCCAGAGTGAGCTCACCAAGCAGCCAGGTGATCCTAGCACCTAAGGGCAGAACCACCAATGTGGTCTACAGAGAGGTCCTTCAGTAGAGAAAGAAAAAGTACGTATGTCTCACTTCATTTTTTACACCATAATCTTCTCCATTAGAATTCATACAATAAATGCTACATTTCAAACTTCACATCATCAGTATTATAACTGGATTTATGGAACTTAAATACCATAGCGAAGCACGGGTATCAGGCTAGTACACTACAATAAAATACATAAAAACAATTAGGGCAGGAAAGAGGGATCACTGAGGGAATGCCAGATGAAACAAAAAGTCTTCACCCACTGATAGAAGATGGCAACAGAATGGGACAGGCAAGTATCTCTGAGGAGATAATTCCAGCATTTTGATACTGTGACCAAGAAAGCCCTCACCTGAGTAGAGCTGCTGAGAGGAGGGGACAAAATTCCTGGGGCCCACATCAGCGGGGGGGGGGAGGAAGCATCATGCTGCATTTATTTCATTTTTCTTCTGAGGAAGTTCTGCCCTGCAGCCACTAGGGGCACAGGGAAGGCAGAAGGCACTCTGGCTCTGCTGGCTGGCCCTTTCTGCAATGTTTACTATGAGGCTAAGGGAAACCCTGCTAAGCACATCATCCAAGCCAGCACCGGAGCAAGGTAAGACCAGCCAACACAGCTCATAGGTGCTAAGAGTCATTGCCAGGATGCAGCCTCCTAACAAGGTGGTTATTTCCAGCAGTCCCTGGTTTGCCTCTTCCCTTCATTCCACCCAGCTCCGTAGTTTTGTCTGCTCAGCCATATCTTACAAAGGTAATGTAACAACCAAACAGGGAAATGTGCTAAATACAAGCATGGCAACAACACCACAGCAGTTGCTAATCGAACAATGCAGTGCAATATAATTTTATTTGGTTTGTAACCAGCACAAATCTCTATATCAAAATCACAGTAATATTATTGCTGCATCCACAATGCACAGAATTTTAAGGATTTGATTTATCCTATCTGTAACATTTATGTTTAAAATCCACAATTCTAAAAACTTTCAATAAGATCTAAAATTATTTACAGCATAACTGAATAAAATATAGGGATGGGCACTTTTTAGATTTTGCCCTGGACTGAACCGAACCTACCCCATTTCCAGACCAGTTCTTGAACCAGACTGCGGCCAGTTCAGATGCAGAAAAGACCCCGGGGAGGTCCCAAATTCTCAGCATAATTCCAGCTCACTCTCCTCGACATGCCCACCAAGTTTGGTCCCTCTTGGACTTGGGGGCTGAGCTATAGGCCCCCAAAGAGACAATGCTTTTCAATGGGACGTCCCCCCCGTTGGTTTGAGAGTGACCAAAACTGACCCAGGTGAGCTAGAGGCCTCCAACTCGCACAGCCCATCCCTGAGGTGGCCCTCCACATGCCCCACAAGCCATGTTCCTGTCAGGTCTGGGGCGTCCAAGTAGCAGACCCCCAAGACTGGTGCCCCCCGGGAAACTGCTTCTGGAGGACTTGTCCAGTGATGGTTTCAGACATTCCAGAGCAGAACTGGTTCAGCTACAGCCACCCAATTCCCAGAGGACCTTCTTGGGGACCACCCACACAGTTGTGAGTGCCTCTGTCTTCCTGGGGCCAACCACCCACCCTTTGAACATGAGGACTGGTTGGGGCCCAGCCTCCCACCCTGCCCGGGAAGGTGACAGGGAGGCAGGTGCTCTTTCCCTGGGCCCATTTACCCTTAAACAGCAATGGAATTACCAACCAGAACAGAACCTCCCACCCAGCCCTGCTCCCAGGGAACACCTGCACAGGGATGGGTGGTGCTGTCTCCCTGGTCCACTGGCAAGGTGATGCCCTCCACCCACTGGCAAGGTGATTCCCGGGCAAAGCCGACCCCCCCCACCCTGCCTGGGGACCGGGAACAGCTGCACGGTGGTGGGTGGAGCTCTCTCCCCAGACCCACCCTCCACCCACTGGCAACATGACTACCAGGCAGGACCAACCTGCCTGCCCTGCCCGGGGCCCAGGGAACATCCACACAGGGGCAGGTGGCACTCTCTCTCCGGGCCCACCCTTCACCCACCAGTGGCAACATGATTCCCGAGAAAGGCTGACTCTCCTGCCCTCCCCGGGGCCCTGGCGATGAGCGGTTATCACGTTGCCAGTGTGCAGGAGGCGAGACAGTGGGCAGATGTTTGGTAGGCTTACAGCTCATCATTGGCATGGAGTCACCTTTTTAGATGCTGATTGAGCATTCCACCAGGATCTCTCACCTGAACGGTAATTGCGTTGCCAGCATGGGCAAAAGAGGACAAGGCCTGGAAGAATTGCCATTTGGAACACCAATGGGGCAACTGCTTGGCTGGCATAACAACATGGAGGCATACGTGGTGGGGGACCTGGGAGGTTGTCAAGTTTCCAAGTGGCAGAATGAAGGGATGCGACAGGATGACCCACCTACACAGATGATGACGCGACGGTAGGGACATTCCAGTTGGGCAGACTCATGCCCCCCTGGACCTAGAGGCCTAGACCAAAGGGAATCAGTTCACCTACAAGTTATCCCCCACTGGAGGGACTCTGGGCAGGGGGAACCCAACCCCTCCTCCTTGCCCAGTGCCAGGGCACACCTGCACAGGGAGAGGTGGTACTCCATCCATGGGCCTAGTCACCCTTAAACAGTACAGCGATCACCAGCCAGGGTGACCGGTACTGGGAAAGTCCCAAGGGGGGCATCACTTGCAGGGGGTGCTCTCTCTCTCTGGGCCCACAGTCCATGACTCTGGGCAGGGCCGACACCGCCCCACCCTGCCCGGGGCATGGGGAACACCCACACGGGGGTGGGTGGTGCTCTCTCCCCGGGCCACACCCTCCACCCGGAAGGCAACATGACTACAGGGCAGGGGGGCTGTTGCAGGGAGCATCCCAGGAGGGGGAGGGCATCGCTCACATCTTTTTTATTTTTTAGGTTTTTTGGGAGGGGTGGGTCCCTGGGCTGGAGAAGGCCAAGAGACTCCGAAGGATATCTCTGGTGTGGGGAAGGTCCCAGGAGGGGGAGGGCATCGCTCACATCCATTAATTGTTTTATTTTTTAATTTTTTGGGAGGAGGGTTCCCTTGGGCTCGAGAGCATGGGGAGACTGTCGAGGACCAGAGTGGCTGCTGATGGATGTCTCTTCTTGGGTTGCCTAGTGTGGGGAACATCCCAGGAGGGGGAGGGCATTGCTCATGTCCATTGTTTTATTTTTAAATTTTGGGGGGAGGAGGGTTCCCTAGGCTCAAGAGTGCGGGGAGACTTTGAGGGCCAGGGTGGCTTATGACAGCTCTTAGTTGCCTGGTGCAGGGTATGCCTTGAGAGAGGGAGGGCGTGGCTCATGTCCGTCAATGTTTATTTTTAAGTTTGTTTGGGGGGGTTCCTGGCAGGGTTCCTGGGGTGGAGGGTTGCACAGAGGACTTCAGGATATGAGACACATCAGATAAACATATGGCTTTGGGTTCCCTAGTGGAATGTGCTCTGAAGGAGGTCAGTTTTCGCACATAATGGGTCGTCTTTTGGGTTCTCCTGCTGTGGAAAGCACCACAAGGAGCAGGAGGATTGTGGTTCACATTGCCACTGTTCTGGAGGACAGTGGTGGGTTGGCCAGTGAAGAGACCACAGTGTAGTGTTAATGTGCCGTGGCAAGGAATTTCAGTTCCAGCAGTCCCAGACCTGCAAGAAACTGCATGCCGAACCCCAGGTGGTGGTGGGGAGTCCCGGCCCCCAGAACAACCCCTCCCAGCAGGGGCGGCCTTCCTCCCACCCAGGGCAGGGGGGCTGTTGCAGGGAGCATCCCAGGAGGGGGAAGGCATCACTCACATCTTTTTTATTTATTTTTTAGGTTTTTTGGGAGGGGTGGGTCCCTGGACTGGAGAAGGCCAAGAGACTGTCGAGGACCAGGGTGGATTCCCACCCAGTCCCCAACAGACGCACCCCATGGGCCGCATGCCGGGACTGCCCATGGAGGAAGAGGGGGGAAAGGAAGGGGGGACATTAGGCGGGAAGATGAGAGACCATGGTCTCAATCCAGCCCGTCCAGAACAGGGTTGCCCAGCATGGATAGATTGACCTTCAGAAAGGACAGCTCATCCATCCTAGCCGGGTCTAGTCGGGATCAATGTGGGCAAAGGATGTCTCCCAGGTGGGAGAACAGCCACTTGCTCTGGACACTGGTGGGTTGGCAGGAGAGCAGACTGGTGGCCATGCTGGTGAGATCTGGCCATATGGTGGCCTTGCACGCCTGGTTCTCAAGTGGATCCAAGTTGGCGGGCTCAGGGGCTCAACCAGGAACTCGTGGACCATCACCATGGTGGAATCCTCTGCCATCGCATGTCTGGCACCTACACTGGCACTCCGTACCTCACAATGGATGTCCAGAACTCCTGGGTTTTGTTCTGTCTCCACTCTGAGGGCCCTCCCTCCAGCCCTGTAGCTAACGAGTTAAGCCCTGATGCTTCTTGAGAAGTGAGCTGCCAAGCACCGGCAGTTCTCCAGTAGGGAACTGATCTTGGCAGTGCCCTCCCCAGCCATGGCATTGCTCCCCAGCCCCAGGGCATCCTTCACTACCAGGTGAATCTTGTGCGCCATGCAGACATTTCTGAGTTCGGCTTTTTTTCAGCAGCCCTGCGCATGTTTGGGCCACCGTCTGTGACCAGATAGCTACGGGTGATCTGTTTCCCCCCAAACCATGTCTTCAGGCTACTCCAAATGGCTGTGGAGATATTCACTGATGTGTGCTCCATGTCCATATCCTGAGCATGGAGGAGCACCGCCTTGTAGCCGGATGGAAGCGTGCTCATCCCCGCTTGGGGCAGCAGGTCCCTCTGCCCACCTTGGAACTTCTTGGGTTGCCACCAGTGTGCGGTGAGGGAGAGGTAGCCGTGGTGCTGGCCGGTCCAAAGGTTGGCCATCAGGTGGATGGTTCTCCCTTGCACCTTGGCTAGCCTGGCTTTCATCAGATGCACTGCGGACTGATACATGGCGGGCAGCACATGCCAGCTCATGGTCCTCCGAGAGGGAATGGTGTACCATGGGGCCACGCAACGCAGTAGCCCCCAAAAGCCCACATCCTCCACCAGAGAGAAAGGCTGGCCAACCAGGGCAATCATTCATCCGATGTGCTGAGTGATTGCTTCGTGAGCCCTGGCCCTCATCCTCTTTCCAGGCACTGGGGAGGACCTAATGAACATGATCTGTTGAAGGGTGATTTGCCTGGCGGAACCCATGGGGAAGGCCACAGACCCCACCGTGGTGGCCTGCCCCTCCTGGCCTCCCTCTCCCTATCAACTTGGAGTCTGCACCCCGTGTCCGGCGGTAGGCTGAGGGGATCCACCCTCTGGTGGAGTCAAATTGGGGTGTGACCAACATATGTGCATCTGCAGGACGCTAGTGGTTAAGTGATGCAGATCTCTTCCCCGATGAACATGTACCCCATACACATGGCACGCCACCACACAGGGATCACTGGGTGGGGTGCAGAAGTACTTCCATGCAGCAGACAGCAGCTGTGTCCCCACGTCCATCAGCAAAGCACTTTTCAGGCATAACTGTTTCCCAGACTCAGACCCTGGACTGATGGGAGGGCGTACTGACAGTTGAGGGACAGGTGGGCGATTGTGGCCAGGAATCCCCAGGCACGGAACAGGATGACACACTTCAGCCATCGTTACCACCCTCACCACTAACAACGGCGGTCTCCTCCCTCTCACACATACTTTGCCCCCACAGCCCACCTGGAACCAAGGGAGGCTCTCATCCAGTGACCAGGACCAGCCCCGTGGACACTGCAGGGGAACCTGATGTGGAGGCCTCTGGAGGAGGGCCCAAGCAGGAGGGCACCAGTGTGGGAGAACGCGGTCATATCCCACCACCTGTGGTCAGTGTGCCCTGTCTTCCCATCTGCCCAAGCCCATGCCCACGACCCCTTCAGGCCCCCCTCATGTCCCAACACGTAAGACCCAGGTAGTGGGATTGAAAGAGTGGCTGCTCGAGTCATGGGGAAATGCTGCAAAGGTCAGTGGGTTGGGAGCCTTGTTGGCAGAGGGGGGCCGAAGGCAGAGACTCAACCCACCCAGGGAGAAGGGTTTTTCCCCCGTTTCAACAGGGGCACCAGTGGCTATTAGCCACAGGGTATAGATGGGAACTCTCAGTCTGGGGCAGGTGATGCACTCTATTCTTGGTGCTGGAGGGGGCAGCAGTGGGAGGGCTTCTCGTGCCCTGGCCCCACTGCTGGACCTCCTGATGGCACCTAGTATATTTTGGCCGCTGTGTGACAGAGTGTTGGACTAGATGGGCCATTGGCCTGATCCAACATTGGCTTCTCTTATGTTCTTATGGCAGTTGGGGCAGGTCCCCACAGCCAGCAGTCAGAGGAGAGGGGGGGACCCAAAGGCAGAGACTTGACCCACCCAGGGAGAAGGGTTTATTTTGACAGGGGCAGTGAAGGCAAGCCCTGCAGTTGGTGACAAGGACAGTTAGCCCCCCCCCGAAATTGCTTCAAGAGTGGGGTGCCCACTCACCACAGGAGACAAGGGAATGCCAAGTCTGAGACTGCAGTGACCCAAGCAAAAAGGGGGGGCGCTCTTTCAAAGAAGAAATGCGAGCCCCGTAGTCAGTGCCAAGGGCAGTCTGCAAACCTCCCCCAGGAAATGGTTAGAGAGTGGGGTGCCCACTTTCCAGGCCAGAGAGAGAACTCTGAGGTAAGGGACTTCAGCAACCCAGGGAGGCTGGGTGCAGAAAGGGGAGAAGACCTATGGCCTGTACCCAGGGGACTTTGCCAGTGCCACCTCCCTGCCCCAGAAGGTGGCTTGAGACTTGGTCACCTAAGTAATGCCCAAGACCTAGTGAGAGATGTAAAAGTGATTGCACCGTTTGGGAACAGGGACCATAATGTTATTGAGTTTAACATTTGTATAAATAGGGAGTTGCCCAAAAAGACTGACACAACCACTTTTAACTTTAAAAGGGATAACTTCTCTGATGAGGGGACATGTGAGGAGGAAACTGAAAGGAAAAGTAGAAAGGGTAAAACCACTGGGGAAGCTTGGAGACTATTTAAAACTACAATCCTAGAAGCTCAGAAAAAAATATATCACAGGTTAGGAAAGGCACAAATAGGTATAGAAAAAAGCCTGCATGGTTAACAAACAAAGTAATGGAAGCTGTAAAAGGTAAGAAGGATTCCTTTAAGCAGTGGAAAGCTACTCTCAGTGAGGTTGATAAAAGGGAACACAGGCTGTGGCAAATAAAATGCAAGTCTGTGATCAGGCAGGCAAAAAGGGAATATGAGGAACATATCACAAAAAACTTAAAGACCAACAATAAAACTTTCTTCAAGTACATTAGAAGTAGGAAACCAGCCAGGGAGGCAGTGGGGCCCTTGGATGACCAAGGGGTAAAAGGAGTACTGAAGGATGATAGGGAAATGGCTGAGAAGCTGAATGCATTTTTTTGCCTCTGTCTTCACTGTGGAAGATGAGAAGTGCTTGCCCACTCCAGAAATGATAATTTTAGGAGGGGTGTTGAAAGATCTGAGTCAGATTGAGGTGATGAGAGAGGAGGTCCTATGACTAATAGACAACTTAAAAACTGATAAATCACCAGGCCCAGATGGCATACACCCGAGAGTTCTGAAAGAACTCAAATGTGAACTTGTGGATCTCCTGACAAAAATATGTAATCTTTCATTAAAATCTGCCTCCATTCCTGAGGACTGGAAGGTAGCTAATGTCACTCCCATCTTTAAAAATGCTTCCAGAGGAGATCCGAGAAATTACAGACCAATCTGTCTGAAGTCGATACCAGATAAGTTGGTAGAAACTGTTATTAAGGAAAGAATTAGTAGGCACATTGATGAACAAAAACTATTGAGGCAGACTCAGCATGGGTTCTGTAAGGGAAGATCTTGTCTCACTAACCTGTTAGTGTTCTTTGAGGGAGTGAACAAACATGTGGACAATACAGTTCCACATCAAAGGCTCCTAAGTAAGCTCAATAGTCATGGGATAAAAGGACAAGTCCTCTTGTGGATCAAAAACTGGCTAATTAATAGGAAACAGAAAGTGAGTATAAATGGGAAATTTTCTCAGTGGAGGGTGGTAAGCAGTGGGGTACCATAGGGATCACTACTCGGCCCGATGCTTTTAACTTGTTTATTAATGATTTGGAGTTGGGAGTAAGCAGTGAAGTGGTTAAATTTGCAGATGACACGAAGTTGTTCAGGGTGGTGAGAACCAGGGAGGATTGTGAGGCACTCCAAAGGGATCTGTCGAGGATGGGCAAGTGGGTGTCCAAGAACTCGTGGGCACTCCATGAAATTGCTGAGCAGTCAGGTTAGAACAGATAAAAGGAAGTACTTCTTCACCCAAAGAGTGATTAACATATGGAATTCACTGCCACAGGAGGTGGTGGCAGCTACAAGCATAGACAGTTTCAAGAGGGAATTAGATAAACATATGGAGCAGAAGTCCATCAGTGGCTATTAGCCACAGGGTATAGATGGGAACTCTCAGTCTGGGGCAGGTGATGCACTCTATTCTTGGTGCTGGAGGGGGCAGCAATCAGAGGGCTTCTAGTGTCCTGGCCCCGCTGCTGGACCTCCTGATGGCACCTGGTATATTTTGGCCGCTCTGTGACAGAGTGTTGGCCTAGATGGGCCATTGGCCTGATTCAACATTGGCTTCTCTTATGTTCTTATGTGAAGGGTTAATTCTTCACAGAAACAGACAGCCTTGAGTGACATGTTCCAAGCAATCTGATTGGTTAGCATCAGCTGGGCAGAGAAAGACTTGATAGCTGAATTCTGAGGAGGAGACGGAATTCAGCCCTGACTGAAAGCAGTTTAATACAGGAGAACTGAGGAAAGTTGGCAAGGACCATTGGGTAGTTAGACGGAGACTCCCATTTAGGCCAAGGAAACGGAATAGATCTTGAGAGAGAAGGAATTTCCCTATCCAGTCTAAACAGGGTGATAGCTTTGAAGAGTACAGAGATCCCTGGTCTGATGTGGTTAGAAAATGCCTTTAGAGACCTTAAAAGTAAGTTTAAAACTCAAGACAAGTACTGGTGTTTCAAGAGAAGGGGCTTGGGTACTGGAGAGAGGTTACCAGCCTTCTGGAAAACAAAAGAGCCAGTGAATACTCAAAGTGTGCTGGAGTGTTTGGAAAACACTGGAACAAAAGCCTCTCAACATAAAGATTTCAAATAACTCTGAATAGCTTAAGAAACTCTCATTAGCCTGAAACATAAAAACTAAGGTCTGTGCGTGTACTCAGAATTTTTAACCCTAATTTCACCTGACCTTTCCCCTCTATGTTGAATAAAATATTTTGTTAATTTGGAATATAAAAACTTCTTGAGTGCCATTTAAGTCATATAAGTTAAAGGGGACTCCCATTCCTTCCCACAGGTTCCTGGGCTGGCCAAACAGCCAAAATATTATACTGTGACAGGGTGGGACAGCAATTATTCTTCAGGAAAGAAGAAAAAAGACAACTCGGGTGGCTCAGTCACAAAAAGGAAAGAGAAATGGAGGGAAAATCTTGCCTCTGAGGTGGTGGACGGGGGCATCATACTATTAGTTGCATTTCCCCCATTTTGAAGTAGAGGCTGTTTACAGCTTGACTTGTAGGATGTATCTATCACAGGCCCTGAGTATCTCCCTTATCTGCTTACAATATTCAGAGATATTGCAGGGACCGTCTTTGGTGGTCTGGTACAAGGCTACTGAGTATTAATAAACTGTGAGGTACCAATACTTAATTATGGGCTTAAGTCATGAAGTAAGTCAGCCTTGCCAATAAATATGCACCTTGAAGAAAAATGGCCACTACCGGAACAGAACTGGTGCAGTGGAAAGGTTTCTCTTCTTTTCCCCACCACTTTCTTCTTTCTATAGGGTCCATGGTGGTGTGAGGTCAATCCTCTATGTGGCATCTTAAGTCTGTAGGCAAGAGAAAATATGTAGGCTATACCCTGCCTTGTAAGAAGCAAATCTGCACCATCTTTCCAGCTTTTAACCTGTCAGCTGTGCAGCTGCCATAGCTGAGGATGGGGATGCTGGCTGTGGGTGCCTTGTCTCTGTCTGGGCCTGACTTGGAATGTTAAGTTTCCATTCTCCTTGCCTCCTTATCTTCTTGCAGCTTAGGCCTGTGACCTTGGTGCCTTGTGACTCTATTCTCTGGGAATTCTTAGCCAGTAGCTTAGGCGGGCTTTTGCAATTATTCTGATTGGCTCTGGTCCCTCCCCCTGACCCCTTTGAATCTTGTATATTATTCAGCTACGTGCGCGCTTACTTTCATTCCTGACACTGAGTGTATGTGCGGATGACTTACCTTTACTGACTCCAATAAACTTTACTCCTTTGGAAAGAAAGTTGTGGGGACTGATTGCTGCAGGACTCTGACACCTATGCGTATGATGTCAGCATAAGGGAAGGGGCAATATGTTGTTTCGTATTTCCCACCCTTACAGGTTAAGATGACAAGCAGAATCTGAATGACTTTTCTTTCTAGTAAGCTTTTTTACTCTTAATACCCAGCTGTTGGCAACTTTAGAGTGCAAATACTATGCATAGGTACTCCATTCTAAGCCTACTGAACACTCCGCATAGGATTGCAACTGTTACTTTTCAGAGATGTCCATTTCAGGAAAATGTTTTTTCACAATTAAGTTACCAGTGACGGCCTCAGATTTTAGCCTCCAGCTCACACGTTTGTCTTCGCGCAGGAAGGATGGCTCCGGAGCAAACTAATCTATGCAGGCAGCCAAATCGCTCACTCACAACTTTAATGCCAGTAGCTCACAAAGCAGAATTTTTGCTCACAAGACTCCACAGCTTAGAGGGAGCATTGCCTCCCAGTTATTGAATCTTTGGAAACCAGCAAAAACCCAGATTGCTTTAGGTTCAAGATTACCTCAGTGATCTTTGTATAATGGAATGAATTATGATGCTCAAAGAGTTGTGCCTGTAATTAGGAAATTCCCTGACTGTCCTTAGAAAAACCTAATGTGCATGTACTCACTGTGAGTACTCCATGCTTGTAAAATGTGCAAAAAACTGGTCTGTCTCTACTTTTCTCTGGCATGAATGCCCAGAGTTGCCTTGGGCTAGTCACTGTTATGCCTTAGCTGTTAATTGGTACAAATGATTTCTTAAGAGGCATAAATGATTAAATTCTGAACATTGCAGTGTGTGTAGAACAGATGAGAGATTTTCGCTTAAAAAAACGGATTCTATTTTTTAAGAGCTAAGATATATATATTTTTAAGAGCTAAGCCATTTGGTAATTCAGCTGTGCTCCAAGGACAAAAACCGGAATTTAAGCCACAGCTTAACTTCTGGCCTCTGTAAACACAAGCTAATGTTATACAATCTTGTTTATTATGCTTGCTTAGAAATTAGGCTCCATATTCCCACAGTTCAGTGTGGTTTCCAGCTACATACCTGGACTCAGGAATATGTCCAGGCAGAAATTTCACACATCCAGGTTTCTCAAGCACTTGCCACATACACACCTAATGTACTTCTACTAATTGCCTCCAAACTGTATGAGATCTCCTACAATTTGAACAGTGCAGTCTGGTGTCAAAAGGTGACAGGATGTTTAAAAATATCTTTACACAGTTTCAAATAACGTATGCCTAAAAGGCAGATGCTGATATTGGTACTAGACATTTGACCCCGTTATTAAATTTGTCTTTGCATTTTGTGTGTTTGTGTGGGTGTGTGCCCATCCCTAGAAGTCATGGTGACCTCTGGCGACTTCTACTGGGGCACGGAGGACATCCAGAAAAGTCGCTTGATAGCCTGCCTCTGGCCTCCCGGCCCTGGTATCCTCTGGAGGTCTCCCAGCCAAATACTTCTCACATCTGACAAGAGCCGGCTTGCCTGGGCTATCCAGGTCAGGGTGACACTTGACCCTATTATTGAGGCTTTGAAAAGCAGAAAACCCCAAGCTGCTCTAGATGTCGTTGGGAAATCCACTTCTGTAACTCTTCGTGTACCCTGTGGGGCAAATGAAAACATGTATGCGTGGCTCTCTCTATGAACTGAGGACCTATGGGCTAAATGTGTAAACTAGTACAATACTTGACTATTTACATGGTGTTTACAATTTCTACGCTTACAATTTCTGTGCTTTTTCATATACAGTTTACAGTTTCTATGCTTGTTCTGGAGCACAGGTTAACTTGGAAGCAGGTGAACTCCTCTCTTAGACTAAAGGGTTATTTGAGCCTTGAACATTTAGTCACCATTGGAGAGAAAGGCGGGTTAGAACCAATGTTCCCTCTAAGCTGAGTTAGTGTGAGCTAGCTCACGGTTTTTTAGCCGCCAGCTCACACATTTTTGCCTTAGCTGAGGAAGGAGGGCTCCAGAGCAAACTAATTTATGCAGCAGTCAAATTGCTCACTCACAACTTTAATGCCAGTAGCTCACAAAGCAGAATTTTTGCTCACAGGACTCCACGACTTAGAGGGAGCACTGGTGTTAACCATCCAATCATCTGAAGCACTAAATAAAGCCACTAAAGCACCTGCTGCGGCTGCCAAAGGACACTTGGTGGTTTGGCAAGAGGAGGAATCAGTTCAGAAGTGCAACAGCAGCAGCCTTGTTTGAATCAGTCTGAACAGTCAGGTAATTTAAATATTTTCTACTGATAAATCCCTCCCCGCTCCCTCCCACTACATTTCCCATTGCCAGGATTTATGATAAACTTGAGGTAATCTTCTGCAGATATAAATATTTAATCTATAGTTTTTATATACCACTTTACAGTCTCAGTAGTCAGCAAAGCAGTGTACCGTAATAAAATCTAACGTTAAAGAATAATCCTCTCATGCTGATGGAGCTATTGAAGAATTCTGATTAGGTTGGGGAGCGAATTGTATTGTCATCTGGATGTTTTTAAGCATGTACTGTGTGAGCCGCCTTGAGCCACAGGGAAAGGAGGGGTATGCATGTGTTAATAAAATTAGTAACTGCACTGAACTGTACAGTAGATCAACTTGGCTCCATTACGTAGTATTTTGGTTAGACGGGCCCTCTTTTTGTCTCTTCTTTGCAGTTTTAAAATACACCTGTCTGAAATGAACTGGTCCAGACAGCTGGTCTCCAGCTACTCAGTTTGGAAGACAGATGTGCAGAGGCCCTATATAACAGTAACTGCAGAAGACAAAGAGGGACTAGAGCTAGGGCCCTGAGGTTGATGGACTGGGAGCAGGCTATGGAATCAAATACAAAGTCCACCTCCGTCCTTCTCTGCCTGGTTTCACCATCCCATACCCAGATTAAACCAAACTTGATGATGCTCTTACATCCTTTTCAACTGTCACGTTTAAATCAGAACCCCCAAAAGTGGATTTAAGAGCACCTTACATGCATCTAAGCTCAAGCTAACAAGTGCACATAAGGGGAAGTGTGGGAGGGTCCCCACAATCCCATGGCTTATTTCCTGCTCCCCAAGACCCAGTTAAATACAGGTCTATCTCTTCTGATCTTTGTTAAAAATACTTTTCTCTTTTTAGATTATTGCCACAAACTGGAGTCAGCAAACCCCCCCTTCCCCAAACAAATGACATCTCCTGCAGGACTGAAACAATTCAAAATAATTTTATAAATTGTCACATTTCTGCTTTGTACATCCTTCTGTTGCATTCCTCGGGTTTGCCATTGAAGGCTCGCAAAGTATCTCTTCCCCCTCCCCCTCAGTGAAAGGCAATTTTGTTCAACAAACTCAAAACAAACTTTCAGCACATTATTCACAGGAAGTGCAACTTAGTCCAGTTCTCCTGCCATGAAATCCCCCAATGAATTCAACCTGGAGTTCCTCATCAAGACAGTTTACAAAAGATAAATAAATGCCACTTGAGGAGCAAAATCTTCTGCAGAGAATTTATAAAGACTAAGTGTGCATCTGCATTTCCCATATGACAGAACTCTTCTCATTGATTAAGCTGAAAATACCACAGTTCAAGTATTAAACCAATTTCAGAGAAATTTTTAAAGAATTCGTATTTCTCATAGATAAGAACACAATGGGAACAGTATACATTGCCGCATACTGTATATAAAAAATATCTACTTTCAACTGTGAGCAGGACAGATGCACAGTACCCCCCCCTCCAAATATGTGATCAAACTAAACCATGGAAATTGATAGGGCATTCCCTCTACAAATGTACACACTCACACACAGAGTTTTCTTTGTCCAGAGCTACTCCACAAGTTAAAGGGGGATATGCTGACTTATTTTGGTTCTTGAATTGCAGTGAAATTTAAGAGGAGACCCTAGTCTTCTAGTCCTGCAGGCAAGTCCCACTGCCTCCAGTGCCGGGGGTGGGGAGGAGCATTCTATAACATGCAATTGCATATCTCCATCTTCCTGTAGAGGAAGAAGAATTCCTGGGCAAGAAGCGTCTCCATTTTTCCACCTGAAGTCTCAGCTTCTCAGTTCGCAATTTCCCGAGGCTCTTCTTCAGTATCAGTCTTCTTGTGTTTCCTTATATGTTTGTACTTCTCAACGTAAGCCTTCACAAGATTAGCCACCTTCACAGGGTTGATTTCACCACTTTTGCTATGACAGATCTAATAATAATAAAAAAGATCACGTTTCAGTTTCAAAAACCCTTAGCGTTAATTAGCACAATCCGGCGGCACGAAGGAGCGGGATTTTCTTGTGTGAGCAGCTAAAACTCAGCTCCCAGTCAAAGCAAGCGGCCCCTAGTGGGCACAAATACCGCTGCCAGTTCATGAGCTTTCCCCTCCTGTTACCTTTTGCACTGCCTTCCGGAGAATATCTTTATATTCCTCCTTCGTGATCTCTCTCTTCTGGTAAAAGGGCTTAATTGCAAGTTTCACTTCTTCCACCGCCCTCTCTTGCATGTGAAGCTTCTTCATGTACTACAACAACAAAGCTGCATTAGCCCAAACTGTCTCAAGTCAAAACATCCTGTGTATTAAAGCGGAGCATGGCTGCTACTTGCTTGCATGGACTCAATCCCAGAGAGGCAGTTTTGTAGTCATCAGATAAAGAACGGGTTTTCTTAAGAATCAGTGACTAAGAGATAAGAAAGGAAGGGAAGGAGGAAGTGGACCATTTCCATCACAGAGACACAATTACTGGATCTTCCAGAGACCTGGATTGAGACAGATGCTATTATTCATAAAGGATAAACCTGTTTTTACACAATCCACATTCAGTAATCTTGACTTAAGTTATTGGAAATACTAAAAGACCAACTCCAGAAGGATCTTTCTATACCAGAAGAAGGACAGCAAGATGACATACATTATTTGACTTAAGCAAACACATGTTCAAACAAAAGAGGAAGACACACGTCAGAAAGGAGTAGAAAGCTCACAGGAGCAAAAGAGGAAAACATAACATGAATACAGTACCATAATGCCATCATGAAAATCACATGTGTGGGTAATTCTGGTCACCACATTCCTAAAATAATCTGGTAAGACTGGAGAAGGTACAAAACCAGTAGCTAAAATTATCAACAGATGGAACACCTTTTTTTTTATGAAGACAGGCTCAAGAAATTGAAGCATTTCAGTTTAGGAAGATGACAGGTTAGGAAGGACATGAAACAGGATTATAAAATGTCGCCCAAATGGAATTAATGGGGAGTTACATTCTCTCAATGCACTTGAATATAAGATCATCCAGTAAACCTGACTGGCAATAGGTTGAGGATAAACAAAAATGAAACTAATAACTGCTTTAATGACATTCTTTGCCATGAGCTACTGCAATATGCATTAACTTACATCGCAGAGGCCAAGTCTATCAACTGCCTTTCACCGCATTAGTTAAATGGGACCTTCCATGCCCAGTGGTTATATGCCACCGGGGACAAATACTACACCAACAAGGGCCATCATGGCTGCCTCTGCTGCATCAGTTGACTGCTGCTGAAGACAGAGTGCTGGACTAAGGGGTCTGATGCAGCAGGCCAACTGTTAGATCCACAGAACCATTTCAAGCTCAGCCTATAAACATTATACCTCAACTATCCACTCATGCATTCACATTCACTCACTTCTTCATTTTTTGTTTTCTCCACTGGGGATTTGGGAGCTTTGATTTTCTCTTCCTCTGTATTTCCCGTAGAAGCTGCCTGAATCCCTGGCTCCGAGGCGGTAGTCAGATTTCCAGGCTCCGGAGTCAGTCCCTGCCCCGCCACACAGCCAAGCAAAGGGAGGCTCCCCTGCATTATGAACTGGACAGTGGGCTGGCTGACAGGTGCATAAGGTGGCAGGCTCGAGGCCAGCGGTGCTGTCAAAGGTAGGTTTTGGTTGTAACCCTGAAATAAAGGAACAGGATGTCAGAAACCACACTGCTGGGCACAGGGCCTCGGGCCTTCCAAGGGCCGTGTTTGTTCCCCAGAACTTGCTGCCAGTTCAAAATGGCTCATCAGCCGCTTTTTCACTACTGGTAAGAAGTACAAGAGAACCTGTTTTTACACAATCCAATTACCGATGTGCTTTTATAGCTGATTACTGGAAATTACAAGTCTACTTGCAAAGTAGCAGAAATTGGCACTGTTAGTGTTACTGAATGACTACTTTAAATTGTTTTTAAATGTTTCGTGTGGATTTGGCACTTGGTGCCGTTACTGTGAGCCGCCTTGAGCCCGCTTGGGGAGGGCGGGATATAAATATAATAAATAAACAAATAAACAAAATTTGTTTCCATTTTAAAAAGGAAGGCAAGGGCATACCAACAGCAGGCGATTACTGAAGTAGATGGGCTGTATGAAATGTACTGCACAGGGAAGGAGGTGGGGCGGTATGCCACAATGAAAGGCCAGGCGGGGCACAACGAGGTTACGGATGAGGTGGAATGGCCTCCCCGTGACACCTGAGTTCTGGCACGGCAACCAACCTGAGAGGAATCTATATCAGGAAACATAGGCTCAGGAACCATATAATTGGTTGGAGGAGGCTCAGAGAACTGCACCTGATTTAATGTTTGGGTCAAATCCTCTGCTTTCCAGACCCCTTCTTTCATTCTCTGCTGTTTGCAGAACGGCACTCCTAAAAAATAAGCCCCAGGAAAAGAACAGGATAGCAATAAATCCATCATAACAAGTCAAAAACTCAAGTGTTAACCCCCCCTTAATCATCTTAGCACTGGTTGCCTAGGAGGGTTTCTATCCTGTTAGTAAATTGGCTTCTACCGTTTTCTTTAAATAGATTGCTTTATTGCCAAGCATTTGTTCAAACACTCAAGTCACTAGAGAAGTTGTATTCCTAACTTAAAGCTCCTTAAAAAAAAAAGCCCTTTTAGCAAATTCGATACAGTCTACAGTGAAAGGATTCAGTCCCCACATGTGTATTAAATACTGCTAATTGTTTTGGGGAGTTTTGAAGAATATCCCACTATTCTCAGTGCTAAGCTATTAATATTATTGTTTTCATTCAAATGGCTTCTACGTCCATGACGTCTTTTAATGTTTTTAACCAAGGTGCTTCTTGGCCGTTTTTCGGGACTTCCGTTCTCAGAACGACTCTGTGATTGCAGTCAAGAGATGATAGAAACTATGGATCACATAATGCTTTTCTGTCCCAAGTGGAATAAGGAAAGAGAGAGATATATTGCTCCCATTCTGAGAAAAGAAAAGCTCCCTTCCCTCCCCTGGGTAGTTTCAGTGCTACTCTCTGATAATATTACTGACAATCAAATCACGGCTAAAGTGGCCTCCTTTTTAGCTGTAGTGATCAGGAAAGTAAATCTACCCGAATTTAATTAGCTCACTCCTGATAGCTGATGACAATGTACAAATTGATAATTTTAAGGGTTTTTTTTCTTTTCTTTTTCTTTCCCTTGGGGGGCGCCGGGGGCATGACTTTGATCCTTTATCTTTGTAAAATGATTGACTTATTAGTACCTGCCTGAATCTAGTGCTGGTTACTTGTTTATACTGCACTGTTGCTATGGCTTTATGCTAATGCAATAAAGATTATTATTATTATTAATGTTTTTAAGAGCTACAATATGCTTACTTGGAGTTTTGTCCACAGTCACTGTATCACTTCCTTCCTCTTGTAGATTCCACGTAACCCGTTTTACTAATGCTTTAGATTTCAACACAGGGCCTTGGGCTACTGCCTCGAATTCAGGCTTATTTACATCAGCTGCATTCTCCTCTAAGACAAGGCCGACACCTTTAGCCTCCGTTGCTGTTTTGATTTCAGCTGAAGACTGGGCTGGTGTTGCCTCGTCACCATCCTGTACAAATTCCTCCTCCTTCAAAAGAGAATCTGTTAGAAATGGACACACGTCTTCTTTCTCAAGTGCAATTTCCTCCGGTGTCGTATTTTTTTGCCTACCCAGCTCTGATAATTCATTGCCTGCTGTTGATCCCTTCCTGGAGGAAGAATTTACATTGTCTAGCAAGGTCTGAGGACCTGCGCATTCCAGCTGAGAACGAATTGCCTCATTTATAAGTTTCTCACAGACTTCCTCCACTGTAATGGGCTCTTCTGGAGCAGTTTCTATTAGGTTGTCTTCTACAGTAGTCTCTTGTGCAGGCATCACGTCTATGTGAATACTCAAAGGTTCTTGCATGGTATCTTCTAACTCTTGTAACAGAGGAAGGGCAGGTTCAAGAGGCCTGTTCAAGCTGTCACCTGAAGATCTCTGGTCCTTCTCTTGAGGAGGTAGCAGCAACACCTCTTTTGGCTTGTGCTTCCTTTCTTTGGACCGTGACCTAGATTGCACCTGTTTCTCTTTAGATTTAGTTCTTTTATGCTCTCTAAATCTTGGTGGAGAGGAGGACCTTGATCTCCTTTTTCGTCTTTCCAGAGACCTAGACCTTGATCTTTTCCTCTCTTGGGGTCTTGAGGACCTCTCTCTCTCATACCTGTCACGGCTTCTCCCTCTTCTGTTCTTCTTCTTCTTCATTCTGTCAGCACTACTTGAAAGAGAGCACTCTCGCTCCCTTGCCCTCGAAGCAGAATGCTTTTTTTTCTTTCGGCCTCCATAGCATTCAAAAGAAGAGTCGCCTGGGCTAGCAGATCGTGATCTAGACCTCTTATGTTCTTTTGACCATGAGCTCTTTGCTTTTTTGTCTTTAGTTTTCTCCTTCGCTTTCTTTTTTTTTGATCGCTCACAACTACTGGAGTAGTCACTTGATGACTGCCTGACCTTTGATTTAATCCTTTGGCTTCTGCTTTCTTCGCCAGACCGGGAAGTAGATCTTGAGCTTCTGTCCCTTGAATGCGTCCTTGATCTAGATCTTGACTTGGTGGACTTGTATTCCTTTACAGCTGTCTTTTTCTGTTTAAATTTATTCTGGCTCAGAGAACTGGAATTTGATGGGGAGCGGGATAATGACAGTTCCTCAGATGGCTCATTTTTAAGTGTATTTTGCTGCTCATTCTCACTTGTAGGACAGTCCAAGTCCATTTTCACTCTATATTTACTCTCATCATCTTCAAAACCTATCTTAGAACTTTCTTTATGTAAGTGCTCTACATCAGTAACTTCTTGCTTGATGGCAGACGAAGTACAGGGCGTACTTGATAATTTTTCTTCATCCATTTTTTCTTGTTCTGTATCAGAGACCTGCTCCACCAGCCTCTCTCTGACCACTGCATCGTCGTTAGACTCTGTGTTACTCGACTGCACATCAGACGATTCTGCCCCTGAGCCAAAGATGTTCTCAAGCGTGTAAGGGGTAATACGGCGCACTGTTTGGAATGTCTGGACTTTTGGACTTGCTATGGATATTGTCCGGGTGATATTGGTAAGAGGCAATCTTTCAGGACTGCTATTTGTGGAACTTGAATCAGAACCCGTTGGATCAAAAGGATCATATATTTCACTTTTGACTGGTTTTGTTTTTTTCAGAGAAAAGAGAGGTGAAGGATTCTCTTTCTGTTGCACTTTATTGTCAACAGGTCGGAAAGTATTGCAAAATCCAGGATTAGACAGTCTGCTGGAATGCCCAACGTTTCCAGGGATGTTGATTTTAAAGCTCTCAAAGGAAGAGCTTCCAACCTTCCCTCTTGATGGAGGAACTGAGGAAGTGCCACGGGCAGCAGCATTTGCAGCAGGAGTACCTCCACTCGCATATGCTTGCCTCTGAGGGGCACCAGATGTGCTGCTTTCCATTCTACTACCTCCAACTGGTTGGTTTGTGCTCCCTTTGCCAGTCAATTGTGTTATACAGGAGCTGGGAATGTCACCACTTCGATTACTGGCAGACTGTGATTCCAAATGCCCAGTATTTGCCTCCTTTTTAATCTTTGGTATCCTGGGAAGTTCAGAGATATCAAGCCTTTTAGGAGCAGGTTTCAGAGGCTGTGTCACAGGTGCAGATTTTGAAACCGAACTGACGGCATTGTGCAATGACTTGGAAGATGCAGAGTATGGGCCCACAGGCAGTTTAGAGCTGCCATTAAACCTGGATACTTCGCCCAATTTGGGACCACACCTATTCAGATTTGCTAGATTCTGAGCCTGAACAGATCTTGGAGTCATTGAATATTCAAATCGAATAGGTGGTCTTCCAGCTGTAGTCTGCAATGGACTTGCTGCTTTGTTTCCTACGTTTAATGAAGGTGGGGATGACAAACTAGTATTTGAGGCGGTAGATCTGGAGTTCGGATTCAGTCGTGAAGAAGTCAAAGATTCGGCACCAGAATTACTAACTGCATTCCCCAAACATGCTGCATCAGGCTGGGTTGTGCCTTCCAAGCTTTCCTCTGCTCTTGAATTACTTACTGAATTGCTATGCAGCAATGGGACTGAAAAGAAAGAGAAATATTGAGCTTTCCAATTATTTACAAACAGTAAAAGTGAAACTAAATTCTATTCATTTAATATCAAATCACCATGGGATAAATGTATTTACTGACAATTAGTATTGCTATGCAAGTTAACTGCTATTGAACTGAAGTTACTAGCTAGTATGGCAATAATTTATCCCCTTAAGCATGTGTCCCAGGAACATAAGTTATGACCCTCTAATAAGAGGCAATGAAGATATCTATCACTGCACTATATGCTTGTTTCAGGCTAGTTGCAGCCTGGCTTTGAATACCCACATGCGTGGTCACATTTTCTTCAATTCACATGCATCTGCTTTATAGCTGTTGGGCTTCCTACACCAGAACAGTTAATTGTTGTACACAGATTTCTTCCAAGGCCAAATTTCTAAAAGCCTACATAAACTCTGAAATTACTATAATAAGGCCTGTGATTTACAAGGTGCAAAGGATGAAAACTAGTTGCTTGTATTTACTTGTACAATTTCATAAGGATTAGAACATGCTCCTAAACCTAAAATGGGACTACATATGCTAGACTTTTCAGCAATCTTTTTTTAAAAAACAATTTATAAAATAATTTATAAAATGTATAATTTATAAAATAAAATAAAAATAGGCCTTTAAAGCCCTATATGGTCTGGGCCCTGCCTATCTGAGGGACCGCCTTTCCCCATACGTGCCCCAGAGAGCACTGAGGTCAGGGACGCAACAACGCCTGACTCTCCCTGGCCCGAAAGATGCCAGGCTGACCATTACTAGAGCCAGGGCCTTTTTAATGGTGGCTCCATACCGGTGGAACGAGCTCCCGGAGAACATCAGGGCCCTGCAAGACCTTTTACAGTTCTGTAGGGCCTGCAAAACGAAGCTCTTCCACCAGGCTTTCGATTAGGAGCCGCCACTGATAAGTGAGCCACCGGAATACATCATGGCCCTCTGATATACTGTTGGATACCACCTCTTATTTAAGGGATTGTTTAATGAATGCTGCCATCTACGGTATTCTCTGTTAGTATTTTATGTAGTTGTGAATTTTATTGTATTTTAATATCTGTAAGCTGTCTTGAGCCAGCTTGTCCGGGAAGGCGGGATACAAGTTGAAATAATAAATAAATTAAAAAAAAAACAATTTAAGGAAAAAACAAATTTGCATCAGCAGGACACAAAAAATCAAGATAACACATTAACTAGATAAAGAGATTACACTGGGGATAATAGCGGATAATTGAATATATTGGTTTGTAGTAATCTAATAACCTCAGCACGGGACCATAAAAGTCTACAACCGGGACATGAACTGTGAAGTTCTAAAACATCATCGTTATGTCAAAAGGTTAACATTTTTTGATATTCAACATTGTTAGGAACGATTTCACGTGAGGCAAAATCTGTCAAGACTGGGAGCCAAATTTCTGTAAAATCGGAGAGATCTCCTCTTAACAAAGTATGTTTGTGGCTTTCTGCTATTTTACCCATTATAAATTGGTCTCATATTTTCTCAAACGATGGAGACTTTGATGGAACGTTGTTGGAATGCCACTTTGAGGCTATTGCAATTTGTGCTGCCACTAACAGCAAGCAGACAAGGGAACACTTTATGGGACCACATGCTCGATTTGGTCCAGTGCTGCCATAAAAGGACTTCTGGTTCAAAAGGTGAGTCAACCTCAGTTATATTCTTTATATGAAACACTATTTTCCCCCCCAGTATAATTGAACATGCCTACAGAATCACCAACATTGAATAAAGGTGCCTTCAAAACTGCACCCCTTCCAGCATAAACTGCTTATTGATTTATGCACATGATGTAATTTCTCGGTGTCGTACCAAGCATGTCATGATCTTCAAAAATTGGAAATGGACATTAAAAAATTTAGAACTGTTGTAAGGAGAGGACCAAATTTCTTTTGATCAATCCAACCACTCATGTTGGTCATTAAGGACTGAAGCCAAAAATCCTCACCTGTTTTCTTTGCGGTTAAAGATCCGTCTCGATTAATCACGACATCAGAGCCACTCATCATAAGAAGACTTTGTCCAGACAAAATGCTCCCCAACAGGTCAGGCACAGGGGCTGGCTCGGCTTCAGGCTCAGCGATCAAGGCAGGCACGCTCCTTCTGGAAGTTACACATGGAATGCCATTTCTAGTTTTAGAAGTATGGGCCCATACTAGACTAGACACATCAGAACGAAGGCACTTTTAACATGAGAGCTCTATGCGGATATAGGACTGGATACTATCATTACCCTCACAAAGGTTTCCTCCAACAGAGAAAGACTTCCTTCCACAAATAAAGACTTTTCTTCATCAGCTGAAGCCTTTGTCCATTAGAAGCAATTCTCCATTGGAGGAAAACTTGGTGGAATAGAGTCACAGGATCCAGCTTGGCCAAAGAGAGTTTACAGAATACAAACCCTAGAGCTACAACTCTACAAGCATGGAGCAGCTGCATGGTTCAGTATAGGAAATCAAGAGCAACTGCACTACGGATAGGCTACTGTTTTCAGAAGGAGAGGCCTACGTAGAGTACGAATAGAGTAGTGAACCAAGTACAGGTATATAGGCAGGAAAAGAAATTATTAAGGGCCACTTCCTATGCAGAAGGCTTTAAAAGCCTGTTGGAAGGTTTATTTGTTATTAAGAAAAAATATGGGGCATATTGTGTAACTCCAGGCAAGCTGTAAAAATCTGCTTGTGTACTTTGTTCCTTTGCATAAAGGAAAAAAGGCTGCAGAATACAGAGAGAATTTTGGCTGAGGACACACAACGCTAGCAGCATCTCATTAATTCAAACGCGAAGACATCTACAACTATTCAACAGCCTGCCTATTTATTCTGACCAGGAACTAGAAGGATAGTACGGAATTTCCAGAAGTTATTTCCAATATCTTGGCTTTCTCCCTACCTCACTTGGTCCACGTCTGCCCTAAATTTAAGACAGAAGCAAAGCTTAAGATGGCCTGAGGCTGTCAGGAAGGCTCCCTGTGCTGCTGTCGTTTTGCAAAATGCACAAACCAAAATGTTCCAAAGGACATTTCGAGAAAGGAATCAGAACAGAAGTGTGTTATCACAGATCTGCTCAGAAGATTGCTTCTGTAAGGGATAGTACTATGGGATATTGCAATGTTTATTACACATATACTGCAGTTTAATGTCAATTTAATATCTTCTAATTTTGTTACACTTTCTTCAGTATGGCCTACATTGACTTTTTTATTATTACTTTGCATTGTCTTCCAGCTCCTGCCCAGTTTTGTTGTATTAGGTATGTTCTGTTTGGCTGAATTTGTTTTTCATATTTTGTAATCTGCCTTGAGCCTCAGTGAGCAAGGTAAGCTACAAATGAGATTATTAATATTAATATTTCCACCAGCATTCAGCACTTTACGTTCCCTTTTTTCCCAACAGGAGGAATGCTTACTCTGGCTGGCTCATACCATAGTGACTATTTTTCTACCTTGTACTTCCATACAATGGCGATAACCATCTGAACTTGTAGGTCTGACCCTTTAAGTCTCCTCTCTGTTTTGACAGGACTTTGCTAAAATCTACTGCTGGTAATTTTTACAAATGTACATAGTACAACCAACACTTATACAACATTCCTTCTACTCACCCCTGGCTCACAACTTCCACAAGAGAAGAGGATGAGGGGTGCACAGAGAATTCCTTGGAGGACAGGTGAGATACGTATTAAATGTTCCTCTACTGAAAACCTCTGAGACCCAATTTTGAACAGGGAGGCAGTGGTGTGGTGGCTAGAATGTCAGACTAGAACTGAGGAGACCTGGATTAAAATCCCCACTCAGCCTTGAAGCTCACCTTGTCGCTGTGACAATAAAATGGGGAGGGGGAAAGAATCATGTACACGGCCCTGATCTTGTTGAAGAAAAGGCCAAGTTTTTTTTTTAAAAAAACAACAACAGCGTGACAGAAAGGAACTTAAAGACAATACTGTACTACATAGCAAGGATTCATAAGCAGAGGGCAGCCCCCACACGTTTGCACCAAGGCCTTGTGGGATGCCACAAAGAGGCTAATGCCGCTCTCCAAGTGAAGGCCACATTTGATAGAGCAATTAGCAGCCACTTCAGCTAATGCCACAGAAAGCTGGAGGTTATTGACCCCGCCTGTGAGGGAAAACTTATACATCTATAAACTCTCATGCATATTCAGACTCCATGACAATGCTACTATGTAATATAAAGACAAGCCTAATATATACTCCGCTTTGTTGTGTTTTTTTTTTACAGGAAACAGTCTTCCCAATAAATTTTCCTTCATATCCATTGAGGGGTACAAGAGTGTTGTCAAGAAAGGCCTGAGCCAAGTGCCAGCAGACAAACTGGCTATAACACAATCTAAAACGTGACTGGGCAACGTAGTTCTAGCACACTGCGACTGCGAACTCAGGTTAAGAACCTAAGCCAAGTGGTACCGGCTTCAACAAACATACATGTTCAACATTGCATTGCCCCACTCTCACTGCTAAATTTACTTACACTAAGCACTTTAAAAGAATCTGCGTCCCATCTTGGCATTTCTCTTATGTTTTTGCCTTACCTGTAGCAACTCACCTTCAGAGGTTAATATTTGGCTGCATTCCTGCTCTTTGGTAGACTTTCCCCCTAACTGCCAATGGGATTTTGGCCTCTTTGGCTCTAGAGGAAACATCTCAGCATATTCGGCTGACACTTTGGCTCCTAATAAAAAGGAAGCAGAAAGCTCCCTAAACCTTAAAAGCATTTGGGTTTATTTCACAAGCATGGAACTGCATGACAGAAGCTTCATTTATTTTGGTTCTCTCTGGGGGAGGTGAGCAGGAATCCAGCCAAATGACCCCGTTCTAGGCAGGGAATCTGTATTTCCCTCTAACCACAACTAATTTCCAAACACATACATGACTAATACAACTGAGATCGCAACGTTTCTGAATCCACTACCTTGGGTCATCTAGTTGAAGGTGATTAAGCAGGGCCACCCCAACCCCCATCCAACTCCAACCCACACGACAAACCGAAAGTTGTATTTTCCATGGTTATGTGTCCAGTTGCTTCCATAGCTCCTCCCTTTCTTCTCAGCCCCCCCCACTTGGCAAAGTCACATATTGCTCCTCAACCCCCCTCCCCTTCTCAGTCTGTCCAGGATTCCCCATTTTCAGTTCCAACTGCAACAGAATCTACCAGTGCCAGCATTCTCTCTTACCCCTGTTAAAGAGACACCGCCTCAGAACAATGCACTTATCGACTGAGGCCTAATTTAAACATGAGGTTGTTTTTTAAAAAAGGGAGAGATGACGACAGCAAGGTTCCGAGCACACGGCTTCACAGGGATGGGCACAAACAGTTTATGAACCAAAATTCGGCATGAACTTGGCCCAGCTTGGGGAAGGCAGCTTCCCTGAACATTCCCTGCATTTTTGTCCATTGCAATTAGGCTATTTGGGCCATTTAAATCCAACAGCTGAACGGCCCAGGTCTGCACCTCACCTGTTAGGTTGAAATGGCCGGCAGCCATTCCAGCACTCCATTTTGCTTCCTCCTTGGAAGCTTGGAAGCAGGGGGGAATTGATATGGAGCGGCTTACAAACTCCTTTCCCTTCCCCTCCCCACAAAAGACACCCTGTGAGGTAGGTGGGGCTGAGAGAACTCTAACACAAACTGCTCTTTCAGGAACAGCTGTGCCAGAGCTTGTGACTGACCCAAGGTCACATCAGCAGGTGCAAGTGGAGGAGTGGGGAATCAAACCCGGTTCTCCCAGATTAGAGTCTGCACACTTAACCACTACACCAAACTGGCTCTCAGGAAATGGGAGTATAGATCTGGAAAAGATAGAGGAGATTACTGATGATAATCAAGTACACAGAGTTATTCTTACTTTCAAAAGGTTGAGGATCCCTAATGAGATGATTGCTCATAGTAATGTTCTGAGACACAAAGGAATCCTTCCTATTCGTGTGTTTGCGAACAGTATTAAGAGCCCTCTTCTCACTAGACAACTACACCAATGCAAACAGGAGGGGAGTGAACCTCAAGATAGGACTATGGTAATGACAGAGACCAACGATCACCCACAAGGACGCATAATCAAAGAAGACGCCAACTCATCTCCATGGACAGATCCCGAGAGGCCGTGCATGGAAGAGGATAATGACTGGCTTGAAAATATGGAAAGAAAAAAACCATTGCCACAAAATTTCGTATCCCTCCCTATAGATCAATCGGCCATAATTTCCAGATTGGGAGGGGTTTACAAAAGTTAAACTGGAGTTAACCAAGCATCTCTAAAAGGAGAGACATTAGAGGATAAGATGATAATGATAAGAACGGGGAGACTAAACAGAGAAATGATGTTAATGAAGCAAGAGATCTCATGCCTAAAGTTAGTTGTTATCCATTGGAACCACGTGTTAAAATATGCAAGGATCAGGTCAATGGCCCATCCAGTCCAACACTTGGTGCCACACAGTGGCCAAACCCAAACCCAGCTGCCATCAGAAGGTTCACCAGTGGGGCCAGAACTCCAGCAGCTGCCACCGCTTCCTGCAAAAGTGAATCCCCCATGTTAATTACTCTTTGGGTGAAGACGTACTTCCTTTCATCTGTTTTAAACCTACTGCTCATTAGTTTCATCGAGTGCCTGCGAGTTCTTGTTTTGCGAGAAGCAGAGAAAAGTACTTCTTTCTCTACCTTCTCTACCCCATGCATAATTTTGTAAACCTCTGTCATGTCACCCCTCAGTCATCGTTTCTCCAAGCTAAAGAGTCTTAACCTCTTTAACCTTTCTTATAGGGAAAGCGTTCCATCCCCTTAATCATTCCAGTTGCCTTTTTCTGCACTTTCCCCAATGCTATAATATCTTTTTTGAGGTGCAGTGACCAGAACTGTACACAGTAATCTCCAGCTCAAAGTAGCAGTCTGTGCATGTCTGCCTTCTCAGCCTCCTCCCTCAAATTAGAGAGCACCACTACAACAATTTTACCCCAGCAATCTCTCCCTATATATAATCCTATTTTTGTATGACTCTTCTCTAAATGTTCCACACGCTCCCACAGCCTTTGGCTCTCTGATCTGTCACTCAGAGGGTGTCCTTAGCCACTAGCTGCGTTGCCTGAGTCCTGCCCAGCCGCCACTCAAGAGTACTCGCGTGCCATTGGCCGGGTGCTGAGTTTGCTCCTCTTTCTCGCCCACTCCTTTAGCCACTGTGCCCTGTCAGAATTTCTGGCAAATGGCTTTCTCTCTTGATGAAGATGCTTGCCTCCTGTGTGTGACTAATTTTCCCCTCAGTAGCTGTTGGTAGGTGTAACGAAATGGCAGTTGCCTGTGTTTGTGAAATGGCTGCCATCTGTGGTTGTTTCTTTAAAATGTTCCCCCATGAGGCTTAATTGAGCTGTAGTTGCAGAGAGGGGCCTGCAGGGATATCACTCACTGGGTTGAATAGGACTTCCTCATCTGCTGGCCTATAGTTCCCAGCTGCCCCAAGGTCAAAAAGTGCAGGAAAAGAGGGGCTATCCCAAGGGGCAGGGGAGCATCAATATAGACTCCAGCTAGGCCACAAACCAGAGATGTCGGGAACCCTGGGAGGCAGCAGGAATTCAGCCACTCCACAGTCGGCTGGACTGGGGAATGAATGGAAGTTTCCCTGCTGTCTTGGGCAGGAGAGAGAGGCTGAAGCAGAGCCAAAGGCCACAACTTCCAGAGGTAGAGAGTACTGTGTGCAGGGAAAGAGGATTGAGTTTACCCCCTGTTGATTTATGCCCTTTTGGTTCATGGTGTGTGCTTACTCCTACAGTTTTGTCTTATTCATTTAGTGTGTGTGTGCTCCATAATAGTGTAAATAGTTAAATAAATTCTTTTATTTGGGCTAATAATATGTGTTGTGCTCTAATCACATAATCTCCCACGCTTTGCACAATAGCAAAGGGAGGGGGTAGCCCAGGGAAGCAAGGAAAGACCAGACCCTTGGGTTGCCAACTTTCCAGGGATCCCCCAAAGACTGGAAATGGCATCTCCAAACAGGGAGATTTGGCCAGAGGGGTCTCACTGTCCCTCTAAAGAGGCAGTGACAATTCAGTGAGTGGTGGTAGCAAATTTAAGGAGTGAGATACGGCCATGGGATGAGGGTGGAAAACGAACAGCTGAATTGTAAACTGGAGCCCGTTTTGCCACAGTAGGCAACCAAGCTTGGTTTAGACAAAGGAAAGAAACCCTTTGCAGGGCTTTGTGAGGAACTCATTGGGGCCAGTCCTGACTAGGATAGCCAACTCCAGGTACGGAGATTCCTGAAGATTTTCTGGTAGAGTCTATAGAAACCAGGGTTTGGGGAGGGGAGAAGTCTCAGCTGAACAGAATGCCATAAAGCCCACCTTCCAAAGCAGTTATTTTCTCTGAGAGGGAGAGGTCTGTTGTCTGGAGGTTGGCTACCCTGGGCATCGCAGTCAGTGCTTTGGAGCAAGCTCTGCTAGATCCAGGTTCTTGCTGTAGAAGCTGAGTAGGTGATTTTGGACCAGTCGCAGACTTTCAGCCTAACCTACCTCACAGGGTTGTTGTGCAAGTCAAAAGGGGGAGAGGAGAATTATGTCAGCTGCTTTGGTCCCCATTACAGAGAAAGGCTACTTTCCCTCCTGGGAAACCATTGTTGCCAATCTCCAGGTGAGGGCTGGAGATAATTCAGAATTACAACTGCTCTCCAGATGTCAGAGATCAGTTCCCCCTGGAGAACATGGTGGTCTCTGTGTCCTTATAACCTGCTGAGATGGCCCCCCTCCATGACAGCCGTTGTGATGAGAAAGACAGGGTTTCAGAGCATGTAGAGGCTGCAGGTGGGGGAGGAATATGGAAAGCTGAAGAGTGAGGGGGAAAGGTAGGTTGATGCTTGGCTGGGAAGGAGATAGGGTTGCCAACTCCAGGTTGGGAAATTCCTGGAGATTATAGGGATGGAGCCTGGAGAGGGTGAGGTTTAAGGAGGGGTGGGACCTCAGACAGGTACAATGCTGTAGACTCCACCCTCCCAATCAGCCATTCCCTCCTGGGGAACCATTGTTACCAATCTCCAAGTGGCAGTTGGAGAGGGAGGAGGAGATGGAAAGCTGAAATCAGGGGCAGATAATGGCAGGTTGATGCTTGGCTGGGAAGGAGATAGAGTTGCCAATTCCAGGTTGGGAAATTCTGGGAGATTTGAGGGGTGGAGCCTGGAGAGGGTGAGGTTTGAGGAGGGGTAGGACCTCAGACAGGTACAGTGCCATAGACTCCAACCTCCCAACCAGCCATTTCCCCCTGGGGAACCATTGTTGCCAATCTCCAGGTGAGGGCTGGAGATCACTCAGAATAACAACTGCTATTCAGGTAGCAGAGATCAGTTCCCCTGGACTCTGTGTAATTATACCCTGCTGAGGTCACCACAGCAAAATGACACTGAGGTCCAAGGCCTTGGCGCTCTCCCAGAGCCTCTTTCTAGAGCTCATATTTATTTCCACAATGGGCCTTGTATAATCATATTGCATGCTTACATTTAATGCCAATGAAATCTGTTTAGTATATTTACCAGAATGAAAGGTAAGCACTATTACTGAGTGCCACTAGAAAACTACCTAAAGAGTTCAATGTATGCAAAGAGGACCTCCCAATTTGTTATTCCTAGATGCCATTTGAAGTAATCCGAGTATCTGGAGCTTCATTTGTACCAAATTTCATCTTTCTACATATCGTACAACTACTTTAATTACAATTATTGTATTTCTTTATAATTATATAATTATAATGATAATAAATTATTTATAATTAATTATAAAGAAAAACAACCAATAAGGCTCAAGCATCTTTTAACTGTGGGAGCGAGAGTTCACCTTAGTAAGGTTAAACTATTGTTTATCAGTAAGGCACAGAGTGAGAAGTGCTATTTTTCTGAATTAAATTGCTACTGCCACTAGTTTCAAAGACAGGACTGAGGTGAAAGACAGTTAGCTGTCCAAGCCCATCCACTGCTAAGTCAGGATTTGAACCGCCTCTTTAACTGTACCTCCAACTTTTTAACCTATGGCACAAAACAGAAGGTTGGCTCTTCAACATGCTGTGCAAAGAAACAGACCTCAGAACAAGCTACATCCTGCTGTTTTACACAAAAAAAGAATCACCTGGTTGGCCTTACCCAGGAAGCCCCACAGCAACTGGCCTAGCAACAGGGCGATGCGATCGAAGTGCTGACTGAGAGAGGACTCTCCTTTTGGTGCTCACAGGTGAGGCAGAGTTTACAGGAAGCTCTTCATTACTAATAGGGAGAGAAGTTTGGAAGATCACTGCCAGCTTCAATTTCATCTCAGCTTTGTGTACAATTGGGAGGGACTGTCTCCTTCCATATGTTCCTGTGCACCAACTACGGTCTTCATGCCGCCACCTGCTGGCTGCCCCACCATTTAGGACGGCCTGCCCAGCATCAACCAAAGTCTGGGCCTTTCCCATCATGTGGAGAGGGCTTCCTGATGAGCTGAAGGGGTCTCCCTAGTTGGAGACCTTTAGAAGGGGCCGCAAGACTTGCCCATTTTTGATGGCATTGGGGGGGGGGAATTGTGGATTTTTAAAAATTCTTCTTGCTTTCAGTTTGTAATGTTTATTTAGTGTAAGCTGTCTTGAACTAAGAGAAAAGATGAAGTATATAAATATTCAAATTTTAAAAACCTAAAAATTAGTCTTAACCCACCCCCAATATTAGGACTCAGAGTGGATAAATAAGAAATATGTACCCACCAGACACTAGGAAACTATGTCAACACTTCTTAAAATGTTTCACTACTGATGCTCCCACCAGCTATTTCAAAGAGTAAATACAATTATTGTCTTGCCACATCTCCTTTTCCTACCTGTCATACGGGTCCAGTTCAAAAGGGTCTCCAAAAACAGAGAGAGAAGCTGCTCCAATATCGGCTCGCAGAAGGCCAAGCGAGGGTTCCACTGGTTTGTACACAGAAGGGATGGACATGCCATGTACGGGTCTGCCAAGACGAAGAGTTTTTGCAATTCGGGAACGAGCAGTCACATCAGTTTTTATCTGAGTAGAGAAAGTACATCACAAACCAGGAACAGAATTTCAATCAAGCCCTCTGAAGCCAGAAAACAGCACATTAAATCATCTCCATACCTCATCAAACACTGTCACACTAAATGCCATATGACAAGAAACCATTCACTACAGATATTAGTGCAATCAGCAAAAGTAATCTGAGAATATACTTTTATTTTTTCCCCCTTTCTCTTCTTTGCTCGACGCCGGCGTCTCTTAATCCATGTTCCTGTGCTCTTTTTGCCAGCGGATGATTTAGTGTGGCTCTTTTTGCCTGCTGCTCTCTTTCTTCTCCCTGAAGATGACACAACAAAGAGTTCTTGGATCTGAAGGCCAACAGACATGGATCTCTGAACCCCACGCCCACACTTTAACTTATATGCAAATAAATTCGTAACAGGAAAAAAATGCACTGTTTCAGACTGCCCCACCTAATGATCATTCAAAGAGAAATTACAGCAAAAGAATTTGCCTTTTGCTGTAACTTTTACTCCCTGAAGGCCCACGAGTTTTAGGTGGGTTCAGGTGGCAATTCAATGCAATTGTTGTTGTTGTTCAGTCGCACAGTCGAGTCCGACTCTTCGCGACCCCATGGACCAGATTACGCCAGGCCCTCCTGTCTTCCGCTGTCCGCTGAAGTTTGCTCAATTTCATGTTTGTTGCATCGATGACACTGTCTAACCATCTCATCCTTTGCCGTCCCCTTCTTCTTGACCTTCAATCTTTCCCAGCATCAGGGTCTTCTCCAGTGAATGCTCCTTCTCATTTGGTGGCCAAAGTATTTGAGCTTCAGCTTCAGGATCTGGCCTTCCAGGGAACAGTCAGGTTGATTTCTTTAGGATTGACTGATTTGATCTCCTTGCAGTCAAGGGACTCTCAGAGTCTTCTCCAGCACCATAGTTCAAAGAATCTATTCTTCGCTCGGCCTTCCTTATGCAATAAAATAATTTAAATGCTTTGAACGCCGTACTGACATGTGGCATGAGATCATCAAAACATGGCTCAAGCTAGATGTCATGCATTTTCCAGGGTACAGGAAATCTGACCTGGATAGCACAGGATAGTCCAGTCTCATCAGACGCTAAACAGGGTCGACGCTGATTAGTATTTGCATAGGAGACCATCGAGGAATATCAGGGATGCTACGCTGAGGCAGACAATGGCCAATTACCTCTGAGTGTCTCTTGCCTTGGAAACGCTACAGAGTCACCCTAAGTCGCTTGCAACTTGACAGCAAAAAACAAAACAGGAACTCCTCACTATGTGCCCGTGATACGCCCAAATGCTCAAAGGGCTTACCAAAAGAGAAGAAGGCATTAAAACAGCATAGCTATTGTCTAAATCCACCTTTTAATTGATCTGACGGTAGCTCTCATGTGAACGTTAATCTAAAGCTTATGCGCACATGGCAAATGTTCTGTTTTTTCAGGAGAGTGTTATTTCTTCCCAAAATGTTATCATTCTGAGGTCCTCTTACCTCTTTTTCGTTTCTTCTTGGGGGTGGCCCGAGGAGTCGATGGTCTCTGGTATACTGCTGTGCTCAGCCCCGCTGCAACTGCCTCAATTGCTTCATCAAGAAAGGAAGACATAAGATACCTCGGCACATGCTGAAAGCAAGATTAAGTCACCCATAAGAAAATGAGCCATAAGCTGCTTTGAAGCATCATACTCAGAGGCCGAATCAGACCCACTCCTCCACCTGCCCTCTTCCCTGGAAGCAGGGTACCTCTGCCGTCCAAAGCCCTCCCACTCACCACCTAGGAAGGCACCCCAGTTTTCCAAAAAATCAGTTTTGAGAGTTCTCTCTTAAACAATCTGGCGAATCAGAACATTCAGCCATTATCACAAGTCAGTAATAAATTAAAAGATGTCTATGCAGCTTCTATATGTACTATGGATTTTGTGGAAATTCCAACACATCAAGGAATACCGGTCCCATACTTCAGTATGTATCTATCAAAAAAAAATCACATAAAACAGCAGGCAATCTATGCTGTGTACACTTTTCCATTGACGTTTCCAATATGAACCAAGGCCTACTTTGTTCATCAAGGAATTTTAGCTAGCCTCAGCTTGCAAGACACAGTGGGTTTGCAGCACGCCGTGAATCCTCAGTAGTGTAAACGATTTCACAGAGTACTACACAGAAAGAAAGAAGATGGGATTCTACAAACCCCAACCACTGGCCACCTTTCCCTCCTCCCTGAAGCAGCCCCCCCAACCCCCACAAAGCCAGTGCCAGGGGGTCAGAGAAGCCTTGTGGAGCCAATTCCATGAGGCACAGGTAGGTCCAGTGAGCAAGGGGAATACAGTAAAATTGGCCCCAACTCCTCCTTCAGCTGAGGGAACAAGCAGAGCACAGCAATAGTTTCCCTTATTAAAAGAGAGAGGAACAGTGCTTCCACTAAATGCCTCATCGTACTGCAGCCCCCATACCTGACGGCATCTTGCACAGTAAATTCTCCTGACCTCCAACACTGGGGAAAATGCCTTGTAGCTGCAGTCTGTGCTAAGCACATAACAGAGCCCCATGAGGGCTTCACATCAATCCCGGATAGTGTTCTTCAGGCCCGTAACCAGGATTTCCTTTTTCAGGGGGGGGCATTTACATTTCGTAGGGGGCACCAAGTTGATTAAATTAAAGTTAAAGCTTCCCCAGCCTGGTCCCTTTCCCCCTGTCAACTCACTCATCCACTAATTCCAAAAGGAAGCTTCCCAGCACGCCCCCAGCTGGCTAGGGTCAGGTCCACCCATGACTCTCTCGTGGACGCCTTCTCCTTCAACCCCGGAGATGGAGGGCGGCTGAATTCCAGCAGGCATGCTGGAAAAGCGGGCGGTATCTCCTCTTCTGCAGCGGCCACTTTTTCTTCTTCCACCCATACCGGCCTGCAGTGGACCAACCGCCCGCCACTCTCCCTTTTATAGGGGCCAGGTGGGGAAGGCAGGCAGGCAGAAGGCAAGGCAAGGTGGTGGAGGAGCGTGCCGGCGTGCTCGCCTGCTCAGAGAGCTGCCAACCAGCCAAGGTGAGCATGGCCACCTGCCAGCTCAGGACCCACAGCCCCTCCCGTCCCCCCAAACCACCAGCCTGGGATGGAGCCGACAGGTCTGCTGACAGGCGGAGAAGTCGCTTCGAGCATGCCCCGCTTGGGGAAGGGGTGGCGGCAGCAGGCCTGGGAGTCCCCCAGGAGGCCCAGAGAGTCAGGGGGCCTGGGATGGAAGTCAGGGGGCTGGGCCCCGAAATGCCCCACTTTAGCTAAGGGCCTGGTGTTCTTCCACAGGTTCCATTCATCGGAACAGGGATTGTGAAGGATTACTTCCCAATGGATTTTATCTGTCCTTTTCCTTGGCTACACATTTGCAAGCTATAAACATGTGTTACAGCTTAAACTCTTTCCATGTAGTCAAAAAGTTACAATCAAAACACACAAGGAAACATTCACTCACAGGGATCAACGATGGGAAATTTATTTCACTCCCTCAAACCATACAATACCTGAATTTGCTGTGCAGTTGTTATCCGGTTTCTGTTCACCGTTGCTCGCACACGCTCACTCTGGCGAGTCCTAGCTATTGCTCGCGTCCGGACACTGGGACGCAGTCTGCTGGTGGTGGGGATAACATCAGCTACAAGGGCAGCAACTTCTTCCTCGCTCACATGATCTGTTTCTTAAAATAAGATCATTTGTCAGTTGGGAACTGTGTTACAAATCAGCACCTGAACACCTCTTCTTTCTAGAGCTCTGATGCCAAGTATTCTGAAAAACCTCCAGTACAAGATCTATAAGAATTCTATTTATGCAATTTTAATTTTTTAATAATTACAAACCTCAAACAGAAAAGGAACAGAAAATACAACAACAATGATAGCAAGGCTACACATAAGCATCTCTAAGAGGTTTCCAAGTATCTAAAAATATGTCCATATGCAATTGCCATCTATATGTCATATATTTAAATACTGATAATGCCCTCAATCCACTGGATTATGGCAGGGGGCATTTATCTTTCCAGTGCTGTAATGTAAGTCATTTAGTAACAGTGAGAGCACAGAGTGTCCATTTTCACTGACCATCACTCAGCCTCCAGGAGACAGGAAAATAAAAGTACATAAGCATCCTCCAAGATCAATGAATACTCTAATACAAAACTGATATGAGTAATAACTTCTGCCAAAAAGACTACATTGGACATATCCAAAGTATATATTTAAGAGACATGTCTTGCAAGTTACAATGCCAGCAAACAGACACTTTATTGAAAGGCACTGTGGTGTCCAGTATATCCTAAACATAATTTTTTGCTGAGTAAGTCACAGCTTGAGATCCACAGAAACAACAAGTATAAAGTTTAAATAAATATTCCACTGCTTTGGAAAACCAGGGCAATCTATTGCCTTATTCCACTCAGTCCTGAAGTTTTGCATATCCTATTTTATTGATCGACATCAAATATGTATAGAGACAAAGAAAAACTATGGTGCAGTGGGAAGAAAATTTGATTCCAATATGTTAATAACCCCAATGTGTTTTGCATTGGGCTTCCTCAGAGGGATCTCTGGAATATAAAAGCAGCGATGCTCTCATTTTTTCTGGTTTAGTGGGAGTGTTGCTGCGTTTATATTCCACAGACCCCACTGAGGATGCTCAATGTTAAACACATACAGGTTATTAACATACTGGAATCAAATTTTCTTCCCACCGCACTGCTGTTTTTAATTCGCTCCAGTTGGTGCAGCCCTTTGGTTTTTTTCTTATCAAATATGTATAAACATTACTGTCGGTTTCATTTTCTGCATTAATTCAACGTGAGTTTCCAAGAGTAAGGGAGACTGAAACACTTAGTGTTGCAGTGCTATATTTGGATGCCAGAAGATTGCTGCAGTTGTAAATGCTACCATTCAACAACTGTTGACATGTCAAAATGACAAAAAACACCGTCATAGTCTATTAATTGATCGAAAGTAAAAATCCCCTCTCTGTCCGAGCCTTCCATAAAAAAAACATTTCTTCCCAATTTTTAGATTTGGATTGGCTCATAATGTTAATTTAGCATATGAAAATGGGTTAAATTGATATTGTTATGACATTATGTGCCATAATTAACTGCAGAAACTGCTGGATGAACAGGATCTATCTTATTTATTTATATTTTTCGCATTTATATCTCGCCCATCCCGTAAATGGGCTCAAAGAGGGTTACATCATGTTAATAAATATAATAAAATTTAAAACAGATTGTTGTTGTTGTTCAGTCGCACAGTCGAGACCGACTCTTCGCAACCTCATGGACCACATCACGCCAGGCCCTCCTGTCTTCTGTCATGCTCAGTAGTTGCAGCTTGCTGTTGGGAGATTCCAGCCCACTGATGTCACTGGATCTGGCCGGTTATCAGTGGGTGGGTGACAGCAACCTTGGGGAGGCCATGTGTGGATGCCCGCTGCCTCAGCCAAAGGCCCGATGGAACAGATCCATCTTGCAGGCCCTGTGGAATTGAAGAAGATCCCACAGGGCCCTGATCTCAATAGGGACCATGTTCCACCAGGTAGGGGCCAGGGCAGAGAAAGCCCTGCCCAAGGCTAGCCAGACGTCCTTTGGGCCAGGGATCACCACCGGATGTTAACTGTCAGAGCGTAGCACTCTTCGGGACGTATATGGGAAAAGGTGGTCCCTTAGGTATGTTGGTCCCAGGCTGTATAAAGCTTTGAAGGTTATTACCAACACCTTGAAGCGGATCCGGTACTAAACTGGTAACCAATGCAGCTAATGAAGCACATGCCAAACATGAGCCCACACAGGCATCAATGACAGCAGGCGTGCCGTCGCATTTTGCACCAGCTGTAATTTCCAGATGAGCTTCAGGGGTAAGCCTGTGTAGAGCAAGTTGCAGTAATCAAGCCTGGAGGTGACCATTACATGGGTCATCTTTCCTGGGGGGGGAAAGGTAGGGCTTCAGTACCCTGATCTGCCTAAGATGGAAAAATGCATATCTGGTGAATGCAGCAACCTGGGCCTCCATAGACAAGGAGGCATCCAGTGTTACTCCCAGGCTCCTCACTGCCTGGGCCAGCATCAAAGGTGCCCCTTCCAGTGTGGGAAGCCTGGTGCCCACCTCCATACCACCACCACCCCGGCCCAGGTACAGGACCTCCATCTTCAATGGATTTAACTTCAGTCGACTCTGCTGCAACCATCCAGCCAAGCGCCAAAGCCTCAGCCAGATTTCCAGCGAGAGATAGAGCTGAGTGTCATCAGCCCAGCCCATACCTCCAGCCTAACTGGGGGGGGGACGGGGGACGGGACACATACAGATGTTGAATAACACTGGTGAGAGGATCGCCCCCTGTGGCACTCCACATTCCAGCGGGTGCTGTGGGGAGACCCTCTCGCCTAGTGACACCCTCTGTCCCCGACCATGGAGAAAGGAGGAGAACCATTTCAAGTCCCCTGAACTCCTATGCTGGCGAAGCGGTTGGGTCAAAATGAAGTGCATTTCATTTAAAGACCGGCATCAGACGAGAAGCCTCCAAGACAGCCCAAGAGGAAGAGAGTTCTGAAAAAAGAGAGAATTTAAATCTCCTCGGCTTGTAATCCTACCCGCTGGAGAAATTGCAAACTGTCTTCTTCCTAAACCAATGCCAAAAATACAATCACCATTTTAGAAAAAGAGATAAAAGTATTTATTTCCCAGTACCCTCATGCGGTTGATTTTGTTTTAATCCGCTTTGTACACTGGCAGTACATTAACTTTATCTGAAGAAGCGGAAAAAACTGTTGTGTAAACTGTGGGGAAGGTCTGCTCTTCGACCATCACCTTTGGGCCAATCAAATGGAACAGGCTATACAACGTGGTTTGATTTGTTTTGACAACTACTAAGGAGAAATTGAAAGGGATTAGATTTTTAAATTGTTACCATTAGTAAGACAAAGTAAGTTTAGTTTAAATGTAACTGAATAAGAGATATCAATGGGGTTGGAGCACTGCGGGAAGCCTTGTTTGGGGGGGAGAGGGTAAAAGGAAATGGATATGTATTTACCTGTTTAATTTGTATGATCGTGGAAAATATATCCAATAATAAATTGTATTTACTAAAAATGGAACAGGCTATACAGAAGACAGTTACCGGTATCTGCAGCTGCCGTATTAGCTGGCGCACAAGGTGGACAGAACCATTCATCCACAGGTACCTCACTCAGAGGTGGATTAAGGCATTCCATATGGTAGCTAAAAAAAAAAGAAAATACCACACAACATACCTTACAAAGAGTTTAGACAGAAGGCCATTCTCCCACCCTAATAGGCAAAGGCACCCTTTCAGTTTGGAGGTAAGTCAGGACCTTCATCTTAACTGCAAAAAGCCGCAAGCCATTTCACTGGATTAGCGTGTTCCGATTCTTCCTCAGAGCACAAATACCAGTCCTGTTTTCAGAAGTCTCTATCAGTGCTCCAAGCAGATTCCAAATGAATCTCTCCACTGATCACTGCTTTAACCACTACCACAAAGATTGTTACACAGAAATTTATACAATATACTATACATTGAGTGGCAACATTTTACTAGAATTTTTGAGAAGAAGAGACTAAGGTGCTAAAGAACAGCTGAAGTTTTCCATTTGATATCTTGGACAGGATATACTGGTTGGATTCCCAAGCCACAAGGAGTTTTCTATACAAGCAGTGCTCAGTGAGCCAACAAACCAATTGCTGCTCAAAACAGTCCTTTGAAATTTAGTTAAAATGCCTTTTGGAAGATTAATGGGTTAAGTCCAGTGTTCCCTCTAAGCCAAGTTAGTATGAGCTAGCTCACAGTTTTTTAGCCTCTGGCTCACACATTTCTGTCTTCGCTCAGGAAGGATGGCTCCAGAACAAACTAATTTATTCAGTAGCCAAAGTTTCCGGATCAGTCTTAAGGGTAGGACAGCATAGAGCGAGTTACAGTAGTCTAGCCTGGAGATAACCGTTGCATGGATTACTGTGACTAGGTCAGGGCATGACAGGAAGGGAGCCAGCTGCCGGGCTCGCCGAAGCTGAAAAAATGCCAGCCTGGCAATATGCGTGACCTGGGCCTCCATCGATAAGGAGGTATCCAAGGTCACACCCAAGCTCTTGACAGACGGTGCTGGTGTCAATGGCTGCCCATCAAGGTAACCTGAACTCCAGTCCTGAAGTCCCCCCAGCCCAGCCTAGCCCCAGCCCCAGCCCAGCCTTCGATGGCACTGCATACTTGGGACCAGTGTTCCCTCTAAGCTGAGTTAGTGTGAGCTAGCTCACAGTTTTTTAGCCTCCAGCTCACACACTTTTGTCTTAGCTCAGGAAGGATGGCTCCAGAGCAAACTAATTGATGCAGTAGCCAAATCACTCGCTCACAACTTTAATGCCAGGAGCTCAAAAAGTAGAATTTTTGCTCACAAGACTCCACAGCTTAGAGGGAACATTGGTTAAGTCCTAAGTAGAAGTGACCCCCCATCTTAAAATATTTGAGGGGGGAAACCTTTGCCTGCTTTTAAAGCTTTCTGACCCAAATGAATACATATTTACCCAGGAATTTTGAGTTTTCATTTTCTCCATCAGCTGACGTTTAACATTTATTTACATTTGGCTTGCATACAATATTGTGTGCTTTGCAAGCCACCTCTCCTGACTGAAGAGTGCAGGAGGAAATATTTTAATAGTGTCTATTATTCTTGCTGGTAGCTGCAAATGTCAGCAAGTCTTTCTGACACTGCACAACAATGTAAATCACAATGTACTCTCAATTTCCTGATCCTCACCTCAGCACCGGCTTGTGCGAGGCCTCTTATCTACAAAGAGCTTCGTCATAGATCAAGCAATTCATCTTCCCCTCTCCTGCTGTTAATAGCCAGCAAGGATGACAGGTGAATAAAATTACTTGTCAAAATGCTTTATATCTGACAAGGACACTTGTGACTGACTCCTCTGCCGCTCGGGAGTCAGGTCAGTGCCAACGAAGGGGCAGTGAGCAGCAAAGAAGGCTCCCGGCAGAACATTTTGCTCTATCACCAACTCTGTGCTCCAAAGGAGATATAAACCAGGACACAGTCCAACCAGCCGACCTTTAGGGCACCCAAACACACGGCCAAATAATAGTTCCAAGAGAACAAACGTATAGTAAATTAGCGACATGTACATACCCTTAATGTAAGGTTCTATTCTGTAAGATTAGAGGTAATATTCAGAGATGATCTAGTATAGAAAATGAGAAAGTTGTACTAACTGAGGAGGATTTCAAGATGCAAAACCTCCTTACCCAGCATCACAACCATCACACAGCAACAGGCGGTCTTCTCTGTCGCTCCTGCCACACACCTCACAAAAGGTAGGATCATCCTCCACCTCCTCCTTCTGCGATTTTGTATTCTCGACAGGGATCTGAACAAAGAGGCATATTTAGGCAAGGAGGGGGCTGCACTGTCACATTAATTATAAAAACAAGCACTACTACCGTAGTCACCGCCTGATTAATCACCGCCAAGAATAAATATTTTATTTTCTATCTTTTCATCGAGGACATAAGAAGACAGATATCATCAACAGCATAAGAATTCCCACCCTATTAATGTGTGGCATGCCTCATTCAGCAACACATAAAGACACACTATTATTACTTTCTCATGTTAAGTTGTGTAGTAGAGAAACTTCTGACACTAGTACCAACTCTGCTCTGTACATTCTCTATAGAACACAAATACCTGACACTTCTCGTTTCTAATTAGCCCCAAAATGAACTGAATAAGAGAACTACAGTAGAGGCAGTGCAATTAGAAACATAGGAATCTATTTTTCAGAATTTTAAGCATAAAATAATGTTTAAGTTAAGACAGGCTCAGCCAGACCTTGTACAGGTTTAAACCACTGTAAGTCCTAATCTGTCAAATGGAGCTTGCTCCCAAATGTGCATAGGTTTGCAGTCTTAGTATAATTGGTCAATATGTCACCACTAGAAGTGCCAGTGTCTTTCAACAGAAAACTCATAGCCACTAACTTAAACATTTAGAACTAAAATCCGAATAGCAAAAGTACTTCTCTGTCGCTTTCTGTGATACCTAACAATACTCCCAGCACCTCTATTCCTTGCATATGATTTAGTATTATTAGTATTATTAATACATTTGTTAATCGCTCTATCCCAGCTTATGCCAGGCTCTGGGCGATGTACAAAAGAGGCACAATGCCATAAGACAGAATACAAATTTGAAAATCCAATACAATTAATAAGTATAGAACCAGAATAAAATCCCAGATGACGATTTATAGTTTTGTATTCCCTTTCTGGATTACCTGGCTATATGGTGGGAGAGCATGAAAACTTAACAAAATATGCATACAGGAAAGGGGGGAGGGGAAGGGTGCCAACCAGTATAACCAACTGTTGCTGTCCTCAACCAAAAGCCTGGCAGAACATCTCTGCCTTACACAAGCTCCCGCAGGGCCCTGGCGTCATTTGGCAGGGAGTTCCACCAGGTTGGGGCCAGGACTGAGAAGGCCCTGGCCCTGGCCAAGGACAGACAGACATTCTTGGGGCCAGGGGTCACCAGTAAGTTGTTGTCAGTGGAGCGCAAAGCTCTTCCAGGGGCAAAGCGGAGAAGGCGGCCCTGTAGGCATGTTGGTCCCAGATGGCTCAAGGCCTTAAAGGTCAATACCAGAACCTTGAACCTGACCCAGTACTCCACTGGAAGCCAGTGTAGCTGGCACAGCACTGGTTGAATGTGTGCTGTCTGTGGCGTTCCCGTCAGGACTCATGCCACCGCATTCTGCACCAGCTGAAGTTTCTGGATCAGTCTTAAGGGTAGGACAGCATAGAGTGAGTTACAGTAGTCCAGCCTGGAGATAACCGTTGCATGGATTACTGTGACTAGGTCAGGGCATGACAGGAAGGGAGCCAGCTGCTGGGCTTGGCGATATGCATGACCTGGGCCTCCATCGATAAGGAGGTATCCAAGGTCACACACAAGCTCTTGACAGACGGTGCTGGTGTCAATGGCTGCCCATCAAGGTAACCTGAACTCCAGTCCTGAAGTCCACCCCAGCCCAGCCTAGCCCCAGCCCAGCCTTCGATGGCACTGCACACTTGGGACCAGTGTTCCCTCTAAGCTGAGTTAGTGTGAGCTAGCTCACAGTTTTTTTAGCCTCCAGCTCACACACTTTTGCCTTAGCTCAGGAAGGGATGGCTCCAGAGCAAACTAATTGATGCAGTAGCCAAATCGCTCGCTCACAACTTTAATGCCAGGAGCTCACAAAGGAGAATTTTTGCTCACAAGACTCCACAGCTTAGAGGGGGCATTGCTTGGGACTAATTGTCTAGGAGGCTAACACTTTGCCAGGAATTACAATACTGTAGTTGGCATCAGAATTTTGAGAAACCCCTCTCAGCCATGACGCCTATTAGGTGACTGTGGGCTAGCTACTCTCTCAGTCTAACCTACCTCACAGGTTGTAATGAGGATCAAATGGAAGAAAGGAAAATGATATACACTACTCTGAATTCCTTGGAAGAACAGTGGGATAAAAATGCACGTGCATCAATTGGCAGCCAAAGCCCACAAGACACACCTGAGTTCACAACATCTGGAAAAAAAATTATGCCAAACTACATCAGTTTGTATGCTTCAAATTGGCACTTTTCCTCCAGAGAAATGCTGCATATGGAAAATTTCAAACAGTTACACAAAAATACCAAAACCAGGAGGACACATATGCATATGTTCAATTATGAAGTTAGGAAAAAAGTATAAAGTTATGCAATGGGTTTTAATTTCCTTAAAGTCAACACAAAACCTACTTTTTTCAGGACTTCTCCCCCTAAACGCACTCGAATGCAGATAGATTTAAAGAGGATCCGATCCACTGGGCACGAGTTGGCATTCTGCAGAAAGGAATGAAACACGTTAAGCATCTACACTTCTAGCAGCTTTAAAAGATTTCAGCATTAAAATTACCAAATTAAATATTCTGGTGCTTATGTGCTGGCTGCTCCGTATAACAACAGGTGAAAAATTAACTGAAACTGCCAACAACAGGCACACGTTTTAACCTGGCTAGGACAAAGTGAGAAACTAATGAAGGCTCATCTCTGAAATCATGCTAGGCTTTCGAGGCACAGGGAAGGAGCAAAACTTCACTGATTCCAAGAATGCCTGAAATCCAGCATGGCAGACTTCCCCATCTTTCTCCCGAAGGGAGGGTCCATAGCAACCCAAAATTTTTTCTGTCTTGCCAAGGCCAGCCAATATGTTATGGTCATCTGCCAGAGCAACAGTACAGCATTTTAATACCATCTGAACAACCACTGGGGGAACTGCCCAAAAAGAAAGTGTAGGAAGTAAGAATTAAAGCAATTGATGTACTAGCATTCTGAAAAAGCTCGGCAGTGAGCACAAGCAACTTTAAGATCAATTAAGATGACATCCAGATGACTACTCTCAAAATTCAATGAATGCTTTGTAGTTGAGCTCAAATGGTAACTTAAATGTATCACATAGAATTCAACACTGCATTCGTTTACTATGTTAAATGTCTAACCTAATTTGGAATCACAACTTCCCATTAAAACCATTACAGATCCTATGCAGTTGAATAACTGAATCTTCAAACTCGCAGTGATATAATTTTAGAACATTTCAACCTAAACTTACAATTCTTGGTCCTGCACAAAGGTGTCATCACGGCCAGGGCCAGCTCACTCACTAGGCGAAGTAGGCATTCGCCTAGAGCGCACCAGCCCTTAGGGGCGCCAAAAGCCCCCCCCGCCAAAACCCCCCACCCCTTCCCTGGCTTGCTGGTGCGCCCCGCAGCTGCGGGGCACCCAGCAAACTGGCGCTCAGATGGAAGGGAAGGGGGTTTAAAGGAAAGAGCACGGGGGGGGCACCAGAAGGTGTCCTTGCCTAGTGTGCAAAAACACCTGGGGCTGGCCCTGATCACGGCAGCTTAAGGAAACGGCAAGGACTTATTAAAGAATTGAGAAACAGCAAGCCCTTGACTCCACCTTCTGCTCTGCAAGCCTCATATGATGATGCTTTAACAGAGGAGGGAGTCTGGCACTGAAATGACTGTATACGCCAGTCCAGTGTCACCTATGGAAGCTAGCAGAGAGACGCATGTCCTAAGTAACCAGAACAGACATGCTATGAGACTGAACTAGCGAGACACTCCAAGAATAGTATATGCGAAGTCATTATCAAGAGAGAAGTACTTACTTTAGACCACTCTACTATGCAGTCCAAGCAGAAGTAATGGGCACAGTTCTCAGGTGTCCCAACTGCCTGATCCCTGAACGTATTGAGGCATATTGGGCAGTTTTCAGCATCTTCATCAGAAGAAGAACCCCCTCCTTGATTGAACTGTGGTTTTTCCTTCACTAAATGGGCTGATTGTTCAGCAGAAGTTTCCATTTCCTCCTCTTCCTCCTCTTCCTCATCGTCTTCAGAATCTTGAAACAATGAAAAATACCCCAGAGATTATTTTCACTTGATACATACGGTGTTGGAATATTACTGTGCTATGAAGTTCTGAAAAGACGAAAATGCTGAATAAATTTCGGGAACAACATCAACACACAATCACTTTCAACAAAAGAGATGCGGAAGACTGCAATCATGAGAGCACACACTCTGGAACTTCCATCGCACAGATCCAGAGACCTATTAGCAAGCAAGCTGTAGCTCAATGTTACAATAAAATCCTAATTAACCTGTGTAAAGTACCAAACCTTGTTTGAGACAAACTGCACAAACTCACAGTGCAAGTTAAGAGTCCATCTTGAACTCACAGTACAAGTGGAACTGCAATCCCCCCTCCCCGTGATGTAGCACTAGCAAAGTGTTATGCAACTGAAGTTAGCAGCAGCTCTCCACCCATTGATTTGTTGTTTAATAAGGAGCTTACAATTTAAAAGTTTTTTAAATCAACTTTATTCTTTTAAAGTACTATCCTTAAGATTCAATTAACATTTGTAATGCCCACCATAGATAGTATTTCCAGTGGAATTTTATTTAATATTTGAAGAATTACTCCTCCCACAACAACATGAAGTATGTAAAAAAATTATGGAGGGGGAAGATGTCCCCGATACGTGGAGAGAAGCTACAATATTGCTAATTCATAAACCGGATACTGAGGGAAATGAAATTAAGAATTATAGGCCAATTTCCCTACTAAACGCTGATTATAAGATCTTTGCTTCTATTATCGCTGAAAGATTGAAGCGTATTCTAGCAAGGACGATACATAGAGATCAAGCTGGGTTTCTACCTAAAAGACCAATAAAAAATGTGAGATGTATATTGGATGTACTTGAATATTATGAAGCCCATCCAGAAAAGGAATGACGATGATCTTTTTAGATGTAGAAAAAGCATTTGATAATCTGAGTTGGACTTTCATAATAGAAACACTTAAGAAGGCTGAAGCGGGGAAGGAATTTATTCAGATAATACAAGCGATATATTCAAACCAAAGAGTTATGATTAACGGGGAAAGGACAGAACAGTTTCAGATACAAAAAAGTATGAGACAAGGCTGCCCGCTGTCCCCACTACTATATATTTTTGCATTAGAAGTACTGACAGAAGTGATAAGATGAAACTCAAAGGTGAAGGGTCTGAAAATACAAGGAGAAGAATTTAAATTGCCGGCCTACGCAGACGATCTTCCGTTTATATTGGAGGAACCTAGGTCTTCGATCCTGAAGTTGAACAAAACTTTAAGAGACTATGGCCAAGTGGCGGGGCTAAAAGTTAATATGTATAAGACCAAAAAAATAACTAAGAATATGACCTCCGAACAGAGAGAACTTTTGCAAGAAGAGTCGGGCTACCAGCTTTGTGACAAGATAAAATACCTAGGAATAAACCTGACAAATAAATGTAGCTCCTTACAAGATAATAACTATAATGAGCTGTTGAAAATGACGAAACAAGATCTGGATAAATAGAAGATATTAAAAATTTCAATGATAGGCCAAATTGCCTTGATAAAGATGAATATCTTACCAAGATGGATCTTTCTATTACAAACGATCCCAATATTGAAAAACTATGGAATCCTTAAGGAGCTAGAACAAATAACAACCAATTTTATATGGCAGGGGAAAAGAGCCAGAATCAGACTTAAAGCCTTGCAAGACTTGAAAGAAAGAGGAGGGCTCAGCCTTCCCAATTGGACTCTATACTATAGAGCCGGGGCATTGGCATGGATCAAAGAATGGATAATATTAGAAGATAGAAGATTATTAAGGTTGGAGGGACATGATCTCCTAGTTGGATGGCATGCTTTTCTCTGGGATGGAAAAGCGTCAGCTCATAAATATTTTAAACAACACTGGATATGAGATGCATTGCTGAGAGTTTGGGAGATCATTTGAAAGAGATGGTTTATAAAAACCTCTAAACTGGTAGCCCCCTTAGAGGTGATGACTTTCCCTAGGTTGTATTGTGAGATACAATTGAATTTATAATAGCCAAAGAGATACATGGATATTATAAATTCAAAGGGGGAGCTTGAACTCGATATCGAGCTTACATGGTGGCAAAGAGCACAAATTCAATCAAGATATACGAAAGATTAAAAAATTGGCTTTGATAAAACCCTTATCGGAGTTGGAAAAAATATTGTATGCTCCAGAAGAGAAATTTATATAAAAAAATATTCTTTATTGTTGTCAGATTATATGGTAGATGAAGTGGTGAAAAATAATATGATTCAATGAGCACAGAACTTTGGGTATAACAGAGTTGGATCAATGGGATCAAATATGGAATAAAAATGTTAAAATAACTAGAGCCGTCTCATATAGAGAAAATATGTATAAAATGTTTTATAGATGGTATGCTACACCTGACAGAATGGCAAAATACGATGAGAAATGCTCTAATAAATGTTGGAAATGTAATAATAAGATAGGTTCATTTTACCATATGTGGTGGACGTGTGATATAACTAAAAAGTTTTGGATATGGGTACATAGATTGATGCAGAAAATTATAAGACATGCTATACCATTTAAGCCTGAGATTTTATTGTTAGGCATATTGTCGAAAGAGACAACTAGAGATGATCGCTATCTGATAATATATTTGACAACAGCAGCCAGGATTTTATATGCGAAATATTGGCGAACAACCCTGATACCAATAGAACAAGAATTTATTGTGAAGATATTGGAGGCAGCAGAGATGGACAAACTAACTTTGATTATACTTTTCAGAACATGTGGCATCGTTTCTATGAGTGGTACGATCGGGAAAGGCAGGATGGAAGTAAATAAATTAGGTGGAATTATAGATGATGGTATTAAACTTAAATTTAAACACTAATATTAGTAAGTTAGAGAGAATTTAGGGATACTTATGTAAGACTTATTAGAGGCAAGGTAAGAAAATATGGTTGGTGGTTTGATTTAGAACTTGTAGCCCCCCATAAATGTTAAATGTTATATGTTGTTGTTTAGTGTATGTGTAATGTTGTTGTTGTTGTAATGTTGTTGTGTATTATCTTTAAAATTGAAATAAAAACGCCTCTTTTGGGGCACTTTAAAAAATAATAAAAAAAACATTTGTAATGCCCACTACACTCACCTTCTAAATCTTCATCTTCACCTTCTTCATCCTCTTCACCTGCATCTTCATCAGTATCACCTTCTTCCTCGCTGCCTGTATCATCCGAGTCTCCACTATTTCCATCACTGCTTTCTTTTGAACGACGAGAGCAAAAGGACAGGGAAACGACAGATGTGAATGCTCACAACCATCCACTGTATGGTGCAAAGAATAAGTAAAGAGGAGCCAAGAACTAGAAATCCAACAGGAACAATAAACAGTGAAGGTATTCCCTGGCTGTATATGCAACTCTAGAGGAATAAATCAGCAGAAGTCTGTGGGAGCTCCCTCCGCCCTCACCCTCCCAACTGATCCTGGTGAGTCTTTTGTGACCGGGGGGTGGGGGGGCAGGGTCCTCAGGCAACCCTGGACAAAGTCCTATGAGGAAAGGTTGAAGGAACTGGGTATGTTTAGCCTGGAGAGGAGACGATTGACGGGTGATATGATAGCTTCACATATTTGAAGGGCTGTGGTAAAGAGAATGGAGCGGGGTCGTTTTCTGTTGCCTCAGAAGGTCGGACCAAAACCAAAGGGTTGAAATGAAATCAAAAGGGTTTTTGGCTAAACGTTAGGTAAGAACTTCCTGAAGGATAGAGCAGTTCAGTGGAACAGGCTTCCCCAGAAGGTGGTGTGCTCTCCTTTGGAGATTTTTAAGCAGAGGCAAGATGACCATATGACTTACTATACATTTAATAATAACAGAAGACAAAAACAAGTGTAGTTAACAGACTCAACAATTACAACTTGCCAAAAAGCTGAAGAACATGTAATAGAGAATGATGTATACAAAGCAGCTACAATGAAAAAGTGCAAAATGTAAACAATGAAGAACTGTTATCTGCTACAATGTATGAACAATGGAGAACTACTAAATAATTCGACATTGTGTCCGGATGTTTGATAACAACGTTTCAAAGTCCATCCTTCATCAGGGTGTTCTCTTTAAGCTGCTGTGGTTTTCATACTCATACTGACCTGCATTGGGAACAGTAATAATTCAATACAAAATCGGACGCCAACCTCCAACATGTAGTCAGCTTCAATAGCTTCAGACTTGTAGCAGGATCGGCTATTTAGTAGTTCGCCATTGTTTATACATTGTAGCACATAACAGTTCTTCACTGTTTACATTTTGTACTTTTTCGCTGTAGCTACTTTGTATACATCATTCTCTATTGCATGTTCTCCCACTTTTTGGCAAGTTGTAATTGTTGAATCTGTTAACTACACTTGTTTTTGTCTTCTATTATCATTATTATTATTGTCTTCTATTATCATTAATAATAATCAACATTATTGATTACTATAAATTTAGGCAGATTGTGAGAGGGAGGGTAGGAAGGGATGAGCCACTGCTTGGCTCTTGATATCCTTTCTCATATGCCCAGTGTAATGCCGATCGCCATTTTGGGATCAGGAAGGAATTTTCCTCCGGGCCACATTGGCCCAGGGATCCTGCGGGTTTGGGGGTTTTTTGCCCTCCTCTGGGCATAGAGCAGGGGTCACTGGGGGGGGGTAGCTGTTCATTTCCTGAAATGTGCAGGGGGTTGATTAGATGACCTTTGGGATCCCTTCCAGCTCTATGTTTCTGTGTTTCTAGACCTGATCTCTAGTTATCACAAACTATATTATCAGTGAAATACTATGACAATCAGAGCAAGCAGCTGTGGCCCATTCTCCCTTACAAGCGTTACTGCTGGAGGCTACCAACAGGGAAAGAGCTGCATATTTTCTGCAATCATATTAACCAAGCAACAGAATTTTCTATTAGAAGCAGAGCTTAGTACTATGAGGATGCCTTCATTAATTTTTTAAAAATTATTTACTTACTCCATTTATGCCTTTCTCTCCACTGGGGACTCAAAGTGCCCCTTCATTTTGTCATCACCACAATCCTCTGAGGCAGATTAGGCTGAGAGTGTGTGAGTGGCCCACGGTCACCCAGCAGGCTTCCATGGCCAAGAGGGGATTTGAACCTGGGCCTCCCAGGTCCTAGTCCAACACTAACCACTACACCACGCTGGTTCTCAGGAGGAAGGAAGGAAGAGGTGATTTGAACCTGGGCCTCCCAGGTCCTAGTCCAACACTAACCACTACACCACGCTGGCTCTCAGGAGGAAGGAAGGAAGAGGGGATTTGAACCTGGGCCTCCCAGGTCCTAGTCCAACACTAACCACTACACCACGCTGGCTCTCAGGAGGAAGGAAGGAAGAGGGGATTTGAACCTGGGCCTCCCAGGTCCTAGTCCAACACTAACCACTACACCACGCTGGCTCTCAGGAGGAAGGAAGGAAGAGGTTTCTACCTCTTATGGCTGCAGGATAGCCCGCAAATGCATGGGTATATGACAAGTGAAACTTCAGTAAGCAAGTACACCAAAACAAGCCATTAACAAATTCAGTTACTAATTCATATTGTAGAGTTGAACTTTTTTAGGAAGAGAAAGAGGAAGACAGCAAATATTTACTGCTTCATATCTGTGTAAGCAATAAAAATCTCTCCAAAGCTTTCGATAAATTTCCTCAACAAAGGCTCCTAAGTAAGCTCAAAAATCACGGGATAAAAGGACAAGTCCTTTTGTGAATCAAAAACTGGCTAATTAATAGGAAACAAAGTGAGTATAAATGGGCAATTTTCTCAGTGGAGGGTGGTAAGCAGTGGGGTACTGCAGGGATCATTACTCAGTCCGATGCTTTTTAACTTGTTCATTAATGATTTGGAGCTGAGAGTAAGCAGTGAAATGGCTAAATCTGCAGATGATACAAAGTTGTTCAGGGTGGTGAAAACCAGGGAGGATTGTGAGGCACTCCAAAGGGATCTGTCGAGGATGGGCCAGTGGACGTCAACGTGGCAAATGGGGTGGCAACGTGGCAAACATTGGCTTCTCTTATGTTATGTTCAATATGCAACAGTATTAACATGCTCTCTTTTCCAAACAGAAGTCAGCACCACCATATCCAGTTTGAAAGGACCCAAATAAAAAGGCCTCTGTATATGGTGCTGCTATGGGAGGTAACGCAAGCCTGAGGAAGGGCTTCCATAGACATTTCCAATCTCGTTTAGTGTATGGCCGGGTAATCCTCCCCCAGGTCCAAGCATTAGAGGGATTAAGAATGGAATGAAGTCAACACTTGGAGGCTATGAAGCTACTGAGAAGAGACCAGATATAAAACCCAAGGCAGATTTCTCAAAGTACATACCAGTTTCTTGAAAAAGAGGAAGCAGGGGCAGCTAAGAGAATTTGCTTTACACACTTGTGCTTACCCGCATCAGTGAAAAGCAGTGTGTTTGTTCTTTTGACTTTGCCTACTGCAGCATTCTTATTTATGAGTTCGTCCTGACTGTCATCATCCATTGCGGGGCATCTGGAATTGGCTCCCTGCAAAAAGCAAGTTGAAAATAAATATTTGTGCAGAACACAGAATGCAGAGTCTGAACAGAGTAAAATTCTGTAGCTGTAACCTGAAAAATAAATTAAGAGTTACTGAGAACTTTTAGGAGAAATATGAAAGTGGAAACCAAGAATATAGAGGTAGTAAAACCAAAGACGATATAATGAGAGTAGAAAATTGTCAGACTGGTGTAAGGATTCATGGAAGGCACTGGCAACTCTTAAGGTTACAAAACTGGCTTACAGCCATACAGAAAATCCTCTTTTTCATATTAATATTTGGATGGTACAAACTTCATACAGTTAACATCTAAAAGGTTAGAATTTAGCAATAAAGGTTCAAGTCATTACACAAACATTATTGGAACTAGAAATACTGGAATAAGAACATAAGAGAAGCCAATGTTGAATCAGGCCAATGGCCCATCTAGTCCAACACTCTGTCACACAGTGGCCAAAAACACCAGGCGCCATCAGGAGGTCCAGCAGCGGGGCCAGGACACTAGAAGCCCTCTATTAAATAATGGAATTTAATTCTTTTCTCCTTTTCTCACAATACAAGAATTCATGGGCACTCAATGAAATTGCTGAGCAGTCGGGTTAGAACGGATAAAAGGAAGTACTTCTTCACCCAAAGAGTGATTAACACATGGAATTCACTGCTGCAGGAGGTGGTGGTGGCTACAAGCATGGACAGCTTCAAGAGGGAATTAGATAACCATATGGAGCAGAAGTCCAGCAGTGGCTATTAGCTACAAGGTACAGATAGGAACTCTCAGTATGGGGCAAGTGATGCACTGTATTCTTAGTACTTGGGGGGGGTCAACAGTGGGAGGGCTTCTAGTGTCCTGGCCCCACTGCTGGACCTCCTGATGGCACCTGGTATTTTTGGCCACTGTGTGACAGAGTGTTGGACTGGATGGGCCATTGGTCTGATCCAACACTGGCATCTCTTATGTTCTTATGTCTTTTTTTAGACTGAGATTCCCTTGTTGTTAAATTTGTTTGGCTAAAAATACTGGTAATAAAGAGAGCCATGTCAAATGCCTATAATGTTATGCAAATAGGCTGATAGTATAATGGTTAAGCATTAGCTTCCTTCCAAAATATTCAACAAATCCCTAAACATTGAAGTTTTTAAAATTTTGCTTTAAACCTAAGTATCATTAAAAATCATATCCAACTAAAAATAGAGGAGTCTCTATACAAGAGGAAAAATATGTCAGGTGATCCTGAAAAGCTCTTTTCTCTATGAAATGTTTTAAAAAACTCAAATCTAATAAGTTATTTTCGGAAAAAGACCATGTGGCCTGGAGCACACTAGTTCAGTTAAAAATTAATTATGTGCTAGAACAGTGTAGCTAAACCTGGCAATTGATCAGTGACATGGCTTGATCAAAATTCATAATTAATGCCAACCACACTAATGCCACCACAACACATTCAGACGTATGACCCAGTTATGAAACAAAGGCAACTGTATTCTTTCTTTATATACACCTACACTTAAAAGGACACATGTCTTGTCAAGAATTTTACAGGTTGGCTCCCCCCTTTCCAAAACCAGGGTAATGAGAATATTCTGTGGACACAGGAATGAAGTTCCAATTAGTTGCCTAATTAGATAAGAAATGGAAGCGCAGATATTGAGTAAATAGATAACAAAGCCTGACATAACTCACACATTTTAGATTTGTATTTTAGAAGCTACATAACAAACTATTAACAGAATTGTTTTACTCATAGCCATGAATGAAATAAAAAAATACTTTTTATTAATCCCTTGGCCTGAGCTATTATTCTGTCATTTCTGGCTGGAAGAGGGGAAAGAGATCTAGAGCTTTTTTCAATATTGCCCATAAGATTAAACATCCAAGATACTGAAGAGATATTGCTACTTTTGGATAGATTTTATGCAATTGTATTTTAAATCTGTATTTTGCTGGTTTTAAAATTGTATGTTGGTTTTAAACGTGTATGTAAACCGCTCTGAGCCGCTTTGGCGGGAGGGCAGGTTAGAAATCTAATTAATAAAAAATAAATGAAATGGTATGTAGGATTTAAAAAATGCACAAAATTTGCCAGGATGCTACTTTTTACTCTCTTGTTTTGGATAGTTACTTTAACTACATTTCATTTACTTTCTCCCAACTGGGAATGCAAAGCAGTTTATACTATGCTCTTCTCCCTTTTATTTTATCCAAACACCAACCCTGTAAAGTAGGTTAAGCTGTGACTGGCAAAAGGTCATTCAGGAGGCATCAATAGCAGAGGGGAATTCGAACCCAGGTTTCCAAGATCTGAATTTTATCCACATACTACTTTAATAAACCAAATAAAATGTATAAATGTACAGAATACCGACAAAATTTTCCCCATATCCAAATAATTTGAGTTACATAATCCAGAGTTTCAAAAAACTAGTCAGCCCGTTTTCCAAGACAATCACTTCTCCAGCAATCAAATTAATCTATTAAATGGATCTGAGGAAATATTATCATACTACCTGGTAGTCCTTGAGACTGAACCTGGGCCTCCAAGTCCTGTATTGTACTTAGGACTAGTGGTTTTAACTGCATTATATATTTATATTGTTGGAACCCGCCCTGAGCCTGCTCGCGGGGAGGGTGGGACATAAGTCCAAATAAATAAATATAAATAAATAAATAGAAAATACCCCAAATAAACAGATGTCCTAATGCAAAGAAACGGTATATTAGCACAGAACAATATCATATCATTTCAAATAATACAATAAATCAGTAGTTGTAGCTGCTGGTGCAAATTCTGGCCCATTAATACTGATTGTGGCCACAGATGGGTGGCCAGTAGGTAGGAGACGGCAACCTTGGGGAGGCCATATGTGGACACCCGCTACCTCAACCAAAAGCCTGCCAGAACAGGTCCATCTTGCCAGCCCTGTGGAACTGAGTAAGATCCCGCAGGGCCCTGATCTCTATGGGGAGCATGCTCCACTGGGTGGGAGCCAGGGCAGAAAAAGCCCTGGCCCTAGTCGAGGCTACACAGACGTCTTTTGGGCCGGGGACCACCAGGATATGTTGATTACTAGAGCAAAAATCTCTTCGAGGTGTATACGGGAAGAGGCAGTCCCTTAGATATGTTGGTCCCAGGCCATATAAGGCTTTGAAGGCTATTACCAACACCTTGAAGTGGATCCGATACTCAACTGGTAACCAGTGTAGCTGGCTATCACATGCCGAACGTGAGCCCACATAGGCGTTGACGTCAGCAGGCATGCCGCCACATTTTGTACCAGCTGTAATTTCTGGATCAGTCTCAGGGACAAGCCTGCGTAGAGCGAATTGCAGTAATCAGGCCTGGAGGTGACCACTGCATGGATCACTGTAGCTCGGTCTTGGGGGGAGAGATAGGGCTGCAGTAGCCTGATCTGCCTAAGATGGAAGAATGCAGACCTGGCAACTGAGGCAACCTGGGCCTCCACAGACAAAGAGGCATCCAGTGTTACTCCCAGGCTCCTCACTGTTTGGGGTGGCATCAAAGGTGCCCCTTCCAGTGTGGGAAGCCTGGTGCCCACATCGATGTCCCCTCGACCCAGGTACAGGACCTCCACTTCAGCCGACTCTGCCGCAACCATCCAGCCACAGCTTCCAAGGCCTGACCCAGCTTTTTGGGAGTAGAACACGGATGGCCGTCCATTAACAGATAGAGCTGGGTGTCATCAGCATATTGGTGACAGCCCAGCCCATAGCTCCAGACTAACTGGGCAAGGGGGCGCATATAAATGTTAAACAACATTGGCAAGAGGATGGCCCCCTGCGGCATTCCACATTCTAGCAGATACCATGGGAAGACCCTCTCGCCAAGTACCACCCTCTGTCCCCAACCATGGAGAAAGGAAGAAAACCATTTCAAGGCAGTCCCCTGAACTCCTATGCTGGCGAGGCAGTGGGTCATAAGATCTTAGTCGACCGTGTCAAACGCTGCTGTCAGGTCTAATAACAACAGCAGCGCTGACCCACCTTGGCCCAGGTGTCTACGAAGGTCATCTGTAAGGGCAACCAGAGCCATCTCCATCCTGTAGCCAGGGCGGAAGCCAGACTGGAAGGAGGCAAGGATGGAAACACCATCCAGAAAAACCTGGCCACCGCTCTCTCAACTATCTTACCCAGGAACAGTAAATTCAATACTGGGCGATAGTTGGTCAGGACCATCGGGTCCAGTGATGGCTTTTTCAAGAGCGGACGGACCACTGCCTCATTCAAAGCCTCTGGGAAAGTTCCAGTAGAAAGGGACAAGTTAACAATTTCTCCCAGAGGAGCCTGAATGCTCTACCCGCAAAATTTGACTAGCCAGGAAGGGCATGGGTCAAGGAGGCAGGTAGTAGGTCTCAACGCTGCCAGGATCCTGTCAACTTCCTCCCGAGAGAGTCAAAGTGGTCCAATACCAGACCAGAAGATGGACAAGGGGCCTCCAGTTCTTTTACTGTCTCAATTGTGGCTGGGAGGTCCTGGCAGAGTGTCACGATCTTATCTGCAAAATAGCTCGCAAATGCCTCACAGCCAATGGCCAATTCCCTACTATTTGGTCTCCCCTGAGGCAGAGTTGTAATAGACCAAATAACTCTAAACAATTGGGATGGGCAGAATATTATTCAGCCTAAATAGGCAATAGCTTGATTTCTTCCCTCAGTCCTGACTGCTGCTACTAGATTAAAGGAAGTCTTCAAGATACAATGTGGAAGTTCCGGGTTTCGGCGACTCACGGACCAGGCGCGCCCCATCAAGCTCCGATGCGGGGTCCCCAGCTTGCAGCGGGCAGGAGAGGACTCAGACGATTCCGAGCCCCCCTTGAGCCCTTGTAGGGGGCTCTTAGCCTGGGATGCGAGGGATGCCTCTTCCGAGGTGACAGCCAAGGAATTGAGGCACCTCTTTACTCTGAGAGGTCCTGCCGTCGCGAGGCCAATATGGCACACAGCAGCCCACTCCAGACAATGCGGGCAAGTGATCCAGCGTTATATTGATCTTCTTGCGGCTTGAAAAAGCATCTAAGTGACTGAATGAACTGTGAGTTAAGCAAATCCCCCTAAGCTACTCAAGCCGGCAAAATGGAGAAATGGCTTTAAGGCGCCAAACTGATGTAGAGGGAGGGGGGGGGAGTTGGAGATTCCCCCCCGTGGAAAACAAAATAGCAGAACCTGAGTGGCCGTTTGAAGCCAAAAGTGATGGAGGCAGCAAGAGAATCCTAAATTAAGCAAACGGGCTACAAAATAGCCCAAAGCATAGTGAAACTGATGAACCTTCAGTCTGCTTAAACAGATCTTATCTTGCGTAAAACATGTCAGGAAGAGGAGAGAAAACGGCATTGAAAAAGAGACCTTTTCCAGGAACTACCCATTTCGTATCTTCCACTTTTAATCCGGAAGTAGTAACTGACTTCCCTAATATGATGGCAGCAGCGTTGCACCCTCTGCTGGACCAGATGTCTAACATCAATAATAAACTTGACTGTTTCCAGAAACGATTGATGGGAATAGACAAAAGAACAGATACAAGTTGAAGTTAACATGGATGATGTTAAACAGAGACTGGAGGTCATGGGAAAAGAGCTGATCTCTGATAAAGAGCAATTACTACAGCTGCAAATGGAGAAATCAGTGTATGTCCTACATTTTCAAGGTATCCCAGAACAGAAAGGGGAGAATTTAAAAGCAGTATTAAGTGAAGCATTGGCACCAGTAGTAGATTCTAAAGTGGGTATACTACAAAATGATATTGATCTGGCCTATCGAACCTATCCTGACTTCATTCAGAAAAATAAGCTACCTGGTGAAATATTTGTTAAATTCTAGAAAAGATCAACTAGAGATGCAATCCTGAAAGCGACAAATGGGAACCCTCTGAAAATTAAAGGCAAAGAAGCGAGGATTTTGAAAGACATTCCATTTGAGATACGAAAATGGAGATGACAATATAAAAATTTAACTTCTTTCCTGCACAACCACTCCAATCCCTTCAGATGGACTTATATTCAACTACAACGATAAAAAGATGAAAATTGATTCTGCCCAGAAAGCAAACAAAGAACAGCAACAAGGAGTGATCAAAGACAAAGGAAAAGCAGAGGACAATATACCTGTAGAAGACAAAAATGATCATGAATCTGATGACAGTTTAAGCAATTCTGGTAGCTCTCCAGAAGGTTCTGATTCTGAAAAAGGAGCAACAGCTCCTAAAATTCTCAAAGTCAAGCTGAAATATGAATAAAAATAAACACAGGAGATAATAATGTGATAATGTAATGCAGTTCTGAAAATTCATGTGTTATATAAACATAACTGGCTATAATGTACTCCATACTTGGTTAAAAGGGCTTAAGTTAGCTTTGCTGTGGTGAAAAGGCATCCAGTATCATTCTTTAACTCTTTTATTGTTATATTGTATGAAGGCAAATAAGTTTGTTTGCTGGCAATATGATCCTTGCTTTATTCTTGTAGTTTCACAAGTTAGCCTTAGTTTTTCCATGCACTTCCTTCCCCAGTATAATTTTGTAGCAATAAAATTCAATTAAAAATAAAAAAGAGAAGAAAAAGATACAACATGGAAGAGAGTGAACAACAGCCACCTCACCAATTTCTGGAAGGATATTACAAGACAGTGTTAACTAAGCAAGATCTCTGTATATGTATTTAAAATGTTTAAAATGTTTAATTAAACAACAACTCTAAAATCTAGAAAGCTCTACAATCCCTTTAGGCGTTATTCTCTTCTCTCCCTACTGGAAAGCTTAATAATGTGGTGTGTTTTCTTCTGTCCCCGCGTAACAAAAATACAATTATAAAAATAAAGGTTTCAGATGTCACAAACAGAACTCAAGACAGATGCACAGAATCACTTCAAATAAACCAGGCCCCCAGGGAAGCTACAGAATCTGCATCTTTGGAAGATTTCAGTAAAAGGCTGGAATAAGTGACCTGCTGATATTTTTGTCAGGTGTAAACAGTTCAGCAAAAGGGGAACTGGTCTCAAAATACAAGCCATGCCTCTTAAAGGTGAAGGAAGTGCGACATTCACCAGCTAAGAGAAGACTCACGGTCCTCCCCGATCCCACAGCCCAGTTTGTGCGCACACCCCCACACCCAATGCCTCAGTGATCCTCACCCAGAGATTTCAAGCCTGTGCCAAGAGCCTAGTAAAGATTTCCCTTGCTCGAAAGCCAGTCGAATCCGACTCTAGGGATGCAGTGCTCATCTCCGTTTCCAAGCCAAAGAACCAGCACTGTCCGAAGATGTTTCCATGGTCATGTGGCCGGCATGACTAGACACCGAGGTGCACAGAACACTGTTACCTTCCCACCGAAGCGCTACCTATTTATCTACTTGCAATTTCTTGCTTTCGAACTGCTAGGCTGGCAGGAGCTGGGACCAGAGACGGGAGCTCACTCCCTTATGCGGCACACGGGTCTTGAACTGCCAAACTACCAACCTTCCAGTCTGCAATTCATTAATTCCTGCCTTTGGTCTTCCTACCTCCCACATCCAGGCTAGTCTAATTATTCGGACACTACAAGGACCTAACAATCCTCCAGTTTTAGCAGACTCAATGATGACAGAAAAACCACAGGTAAATGACATTTTAACTTAAACCAGGTTGGAGCAGACACAATTGGGCACGTTCAGGGGTTTGGCTAAATTAAGGGGTGCTGGCTTGCTGCCTTTTCCCTAGCTGTGCGGCTGCTTGGCCCTCATGCAAGGATTCTAAGACAGGAGGCAGATCTGTTTGCTCACAGCCTGCAAGTGTCATCCCACCGCCCGCCTTGCGGGTTACTTATACGTACTTCAGAATCCGGGCGCAGTTTCTGCACGCATACGATTGACTGGAGAGCGGGCACCGATATCTATACAGGCCACATTACCACTTTCGCGATGACAGCGGCAGGAGAACACGAACCGATGAAGAAAAGTCCCTGATGCGAAAGAGGGCCACTGCTGAGGACTTCCCGAGAAATCCAACACAACAGCGCGCCCCGCAGACATGGACCCAATACGGAAACGGCCCAGCTTTGTGCGTTCGATTTTTCTAGTGCACACCAGATTCAGGAAAACCCAGAAACGAAACCGAAATAGAGAGAAAAGAGATGAAAATCCTCGCTAGACTCAGCGGGGGAAGAAACAAATTGCATCTACGCGCACAGCAATCCGATCCGCGGGTGAAGCTGCCCCCAGCCCCGTGCTCCGCTCCACCACTCCTCTGGCGCTGCAAGCCGGACCTCCCCGCCCATCGATCCGATCCGATCCGCGCCGGGCAGCCGCCTTACCAGGAAACGACCGGAGGCAGCCCGAGCCGCTGCAGCCCTGCCGCTCTAATCCAGGGGCTCCCAACCCCAGCCCGCCGCCCGGTGTACCAGCTGCCTCGAGAGCCGGCGCCAAGGCCGCGCTCGCCACTCACCTGCCAGGAGAAGACCCCCGTAGGGAAGCGCCGGCGACTCTTCTGTGAGCGAGAAGCCCGTCGAGGGAAGCCGAAGGCGGCGGCGGCACCGGCGGGGCCCCCCACCCGCCTCGCGAGCCCAGGTGGCTGAGAAGGCCCAGGACGCCTTCCTAGAACACCCCGGAAGGGAACGCGCACCTCTTCCGGGTGCCATGACGTAATGCGGGCGAGGGAGCCGCCGGGCGCGCGGGACGGCTCCACTCGGGGGCGGAGCACAACGGGCCGGAAGGGGGAGCTGGCAGATCTGGGCGGTGTTCGTCTGTGTAACAACCGAGATCGGGAGGAGCCCCCGGGGGTACTCATAAACAGAATCCGTTCCGGTATAATAAGCATGCCTGCAATATCTGTATGCATAGTTGTTGCTTTTTAAAAAATGTTTATGTTGCCTCTTCACAGACCTGCCTGATGCTTACAAAATCAAAAATAAATAAAAACGAAACGTTCACCAGATACGAATGGAGACCCAGCGTTAAGAACCGAACCCAGTTAAAAAAAACAAAAACCCACCCTATTAACAACACACCACCCACAGCTTAAAGTCCTAACACTTTCCACAGAGAACTGGATAAAACTCGGGAGCCAGGTTCAGAGAAGAGAGCAACTAGCCCTGCCCTTTAAGGGGGGTGGGGGGGGTGGGGGGAGCGTTTCATCTTCTTCTATATTCTTTCTCCCGAGGAGGGAGAACCACCCCGGCCCCGGGGTTTAACCCCCCCTCCAAAACACCCGTTCAGGAGCCTCTACTGTCGTGCTCTTGCCTCCTGCAAACACGCACACCAACGCCCGTTCCTGCTGTCTGCTTGTTTTTAAATAAAAGAAGATTCATATGATTTTATGCGTTTATCTGTATTGTATCGCTTTATAATGTTTTATATGGATTTATCGGCAATTGATGCCAATGTTGTAAGCCGCCCTGACCCCACAGGTGGGAAGGGCGGGGTATAAATTGAAATAACAATAATAACAATAATAAGTATCTCAGATCAAATGGCGTTGGTCCAATATTAATGATTCTGAATATTTTGAGACAATATTTTGTTTTTATAATTTTATCTGGTTGTTATTGTTTTATATTGTTTATACTGTTTAAATTCTTTATTTTGTTAGCCGCCCTGAGCCTTCGGGGAGGGCGGGATATAAATCAAAATAAATAAATAAATAAATAAATAAATCGCAATCGCATTGGAGTCCGTGCACGAGGTCCCCGCCCTTTCACCCCACCGCCTCCCTGGAATAACTCCAACCAGGACTTCACCTCCCCCAGCTTCTTGCGCCGGGATCTCTGTAGCGGAAGTTAATGGAGAGGTCAGGCGATAATTTCCGGGGGAGGGGGGTCTGGCACCTAGGCAACGGCCGGGGCTTGGTCTCCATGATGCTGAGGAGATTCCAGGCATGGGAATCGCCCTGGTGAACACGGTCCAGGGGAGCCCCGAAGCGTAAATTTCAGGGCAGCTGGTCGGACGTGGTGCAGCAGCAGCAGCAGCTCCCCCCCCCGTTCGGCAGACCCCTCCTCCGTGGAAGGGGGGAGAAGAGGGGTGGCAGGAAGAGGGCGGGATCCTGAACTGGGTGGGATCCGAGTCCAGTCGGAGAAGCGCCCACGTGCCGACTGTGCGGGACCGAGGGGGGGGGGGCTCCGGCCGGGCTTTGCTGCTGCCGATCCCAGGACGGAGAGGCCGGGGGTGCCTGCTGCGCGGCTTCCAGCGGGGCCCGGCAGGCGTCGGATCACCGCCAGGTCGTCTGACGCGGCTCCCCGGGAAGAATTCCCATGCGGCGGCGGCGAGCGCCAGGAGGAGACGGGGGCGGCCAGCCCTGCCCGGGACTGGGGCGGGGGACGAGGACGGAGAGCCCCTCGCCACTCCCCCCCCCCTTCAGCGGAGGGATTCCGCGCGGAGCCCTCAGAGCGAGACGCCTCCTTCCATTTCTCTCTCCGGGCCCAGCGAGGGGGGGGGGAAGTCGGGGGAATCCCTTTTTTCCCGGCGGGCGGCGTGACGTAAGAGGCGCGTGCGCAGTGGGAGTACCATCGCTTTCTCCCCCCCGTTGCTCTTTCGGTCCCTCGTCCGCGGAGACCTTTCTTCGGGGTCTGTTTTGCCGCAGATCGGAGCCAGGACGCCGCCCGGCACGTTGCCATGGCGACCCAGGCGGCGAACCTCCGTGGGCCTTTGGAAGGTCATTGGCAGGGCACATGATGCTTTGAGCGCCGAGTGGGCCTGTCCTTTGGCGCGGTGGAAGCCGCCCTGGCTGAGAGGTTCCGACGCCGAGCTGCAGACCCCGCTGAGCAGCCTTCCCCGCCCCTCGCAGCTAGTCATGCCGGTGGGTGGCCCCGGGACCACGCAAACGCCATCGGACAGCGCTGGCTCTTCGGATCCGGCTACCTTTGGAGCAAAGGAAACCTTTACCTTTTTACTTTGCCCTGGAGGCTTGCTGGGTAACCCGGGCCTGCACCAGTCACCTACTCTCAGCGGCCTATCCTGCCTCAGGGGGCTGTTGTGAGGATGGCCGCTTTGGCTCCCCTTTGGGGGGAAAGGGGCCGGGTAGAAATTAAGCAAATAAATTTGTGACCGGGAACTGCTAATACCCAGAAGCTGCCCCCATATGTAAATCCCGCTCTGTGTGTGTGTGTGCTTTTCGAAGCAATACAATTGTTGTGGTTTTTATCCCACTGGTTCTCTAAGAAGCTCAGGGCAACAATGCGCACAATTTTCTTCTCCAGATGTTATCCTCACAACAACATGCCTAGGAGGCCGAGAGTGACACAGGGTCACCTGCTGGGTATGTTGGTGGAGTGCCTCCCTGTTTGCCTTCCTTTAGAATTCCCCCCTACTTGTTGTCTGTCATGAGTACTGCCGAGGATGAGCTCCCGGCCCCAGCAGAGCCCACACCTGACCTGGATGAAGCCCCAGAGCCTGTCCGTGGATCCTTGCCCCGGAGGAAGAACAATGCCCGGCAGACAGCCCCCCTGATCCGCCTCCACAGGTGGCACACCTATGGAGCCGGCTCTGCCAGGACTTAGCATCCTGGCGAAGGGAGGCGCGCCTGCACAGTCCCTCAGCCCTGAGTTCTAGAGGAGTCGGGATGCACACGCTGAGTGCTAATTAAAAGCGGCACCTACGGGGTATTTAGCTCCCCACCCAATGCTGGTTCTGTGTGCCAGCAACTAGTCAACTTGACAAGGCTCTGCAGCTACCTTGCCTGTAATCCTGATTCCTGATCCAGCTTGGAACGACTATGCTCTTGGTTCCTGTTTTGGACTCCTGATACTCGGCTCCTGTTTTGCTACTCCTTGGCTCTGACTTCGGACAGGACTTGGACTCTCTTTCTCTCTCTCTTGCCCTGCCTGCATCCCAGCCCCACCTGCATCCCAGCCTGTGACCTAGTCATCTGTTATGAGAACTTGGCTCAGAGAAAAGCACTTGCGGAAATGGATTGTGGAGATAAGAATGGTAGAAAGACAGCGGATTTCACACACACAAACCATGTGGCCCTTTAAATTTTATCCCCTTCTTTGGATGTAGCTCAGATTTCACAGCCTGATTGTATGTGAATAGGCTCGCTCACTCTCACCAGGGAGCCTAAATGTGTTTAGCTGCCCATACAATTGCAAGTTAAATGAAATGGGGCGGTACCATTTTAAAACTTACAGCAAAGCCAATGGTAAGCTGCTCAAATTATCCTGTTTTCTCTAAACAGCTGTATTAAGGACTTGGAGAGTGATGCTGTGAAGAAGCTTTGAAATTAACAATATGGGTGACAGAAAGTTTAAAGCTGAATACTTGTCTTCTGGAAATCTATGCTTTTTTTGCTAATTTTGTATGTTTCACCAAATCTAGATTCATCTGCCCCCTGAAGTCAACAGAATTGTATATTAGAAACTTGCTGTATAAACTCACAGCTGGCAAAATGTATGATGAATATGGACCCATTTGACAAATCAAGTGTTCCAATGGAGTGTTCCAAAACTGAAGTTGACAATAGAATTTTTAAATCAGTATACTTAAGGCAAACAACTTTCTGATTGACTGGCATGACATTATTTCAGTTTTCTGTGTAAAATAGCACAAGGGACAAGCAAAGACTCAAGTTTGTAATCAGGGAAGGTAGAGAATGGCAGAAGACCAACATATATCGTAAGCCATGCAGTCCTTGATATTTCACAGTACGACTTTCAGAATGAACTAATTGGGGTTGCACTTGAGGCTTTTTTCCTGTTAGAGTTTGCAAGAAATGCATTTCTATGTGTGGGTGCAATGGTAACTTTCATTATGTGCAGCCAATTTTAGGCATGTTTAATCTAAGCAACTCCCATTGAGTTCAGTGGTGCTTACTGCCAAGTAACCCTGCACGGGATTGTGGCTCTAAACGCCATTTATAGCCTGCTTGAAAATTCAAGGAGGATTATAAAATATAAAAAATCAATTCAAGCAAACAGCAAAGACCTCCAATAATCAAAGCAGTAGGGCTAGGATTACAGAACGTGGGGAAGTGCCCCCCCCAACCCCAGGTCCTGTCAAGGGCAAGAAAAATTCTCTGAAGCATGGCATACCAAGCAATCAAAACATCAGCGCTTTAAGGAAGTTCATTTAATGTTGTGTTGGTGACACATTTCCTTATGTCATTCCTGAATGCTAATAAAATTTGTACTTTTATCCTTAGTAGTAGACCCAGTTTGGTGTAGTGGTTAAGTGCACAGACTCTAATCTGGGAGAAACAGGTTTGATTCCCCACTTCTCCACCTGCAGCTGCTGGATGATCTTAGGCAAGCCATAGTTCTGGCACAGCTGTCCTTGAAAAAGAGCAGTTTCTGTCAGAGCTCTCTTCTCAGCCCCACCTACGTCACAGGGTGTCTGTTGTGGGGAGGGGAAGGGGAAGGAGTTTGTAAGCCGCTCTGAGACTCCTTTGGGTAGTGAAGGGCGAGGTATAAATCCAATCTCCTCTTCTTCTTCGTAGTAAATATTAAAACTGTGCTTACCCTCCAGAGGAAATGCTCCTCAGACCAGAGGAGCAGCTTATGTTGTCTGTGAAGATACCTTGTGGTTTTCTGTCAGGATTCGATGTGTGCAATAGATACCTTGTCATCTTATACGCAAACAGGGTATCTGTTCCTTAAATAATTTAGCAATTGTTACCAGGTAAGATGAACTGAGCAAACTCTGGAGGACTGCGAAAGACAGGAGGGTCTGGTGTGATGTGGTCCATTGGGTCGCGAAGAGTCAGATTCGACTGTGTGACTGAATAATAACGAGATGAACTTTTAATTTTATTTGGACAAAGGCATTGTGAGAACAGTATTGGAATAATTCAAAATAATAGGGAATCTCCTGTGCTTTCTGTGTAATTCAAATAACTGAGAACAGGGTTTGAACAGCTCTATGACAGCACACCTGCTGGTCCCAAGAGAATGAATCGTGGGCACATTGAATCAGTATATGAGGAATACGATGTGTTTTGAGTTTGTCCAGGCTTTTTGGAAGGGTGGGGAGCACTGGGGGGAAGGGAGACCCAACTGCTCCTTTGTTTTGGTTAGCATATGGAGTTAAAAGAGTGAGTTCCTTTGCATACAAATTCCATCTGCTATAGTTTGGTTTGTTATGAGAAAAATGGAAGCAAGATCTATGTTTTCATAGACCTCTTTTCTTCTGTAGAGCTCGAGGCAGCATATATAGGATTCCCAAGAGGTCTTGCACCCTGATTGTAATCAGTCGCTGTGCTGCTTAGTCTTGGGAAATTAGGCATGCAGGAACCTTTCCTAGGACTCTCATTCCCATCTGGTTTGGTAAGGGCGTGGGATGAAAACTGACAAGACCCCATAGTTTCAGAGAGAGAGAGAGAGAGAGAGAGAGAGAGAGAGAGAGAGAGAGAGCGAGAGAGAGAGAAAGAACTGTTCCAAAGTTAAAACCATTTATTGAAAATTTAAACCCATAATGAAAAAGTATTCAAGCAAATAGCAATTTAGCAGTCATCATACAACCCCCCTCCTCCCGGTTACCTATTAGAAAATTAGTCCACTTGTAAATGTTTATCAGGAATATATTCTGGCTCTCCCCCATGTCCTCAAGGGGGCTGTTGGCCAAGGAGAGCCCCGAACAGCAGCCATGACTGCTATTATATACCTTTAGGAGCCAAAGGGGCTGTCAGTCAGAAATGGGATAAGCTCTGACCAAAATCAGACCATTCCCTTTCTTGGCAAAATGAATGTTTACTTTCTGACGTGACTCCTGACCAGAGTTACTGTTTCTCAGAGGTCAGGATAACACTGATAACCAGGGGGTCATTTCCTGCCGGAGTGCGCCAGAATGGCGATCCAGCAGTAAGGAGATGAGGGCCGGGGCAGTCCCCCCCCCACACCGCCTTTCCTGGCAGTGTGGGCCAGGGAAGGCCTGCAGAGCCCCCGCATGGTGGGATTTAAATGCCTTTCTTTCCCTGCTCCAGATGGGGAAGGGAAAGAATGGCATTTTAAACATGCCTGGGTTCCCTGCCCGATCTTCTCCATGGGGCACCTGGAGAAGATCAGGCAGGGAACCAGGGGATGCTTGCATGCCTGCTCTTTGTCAAGGGGTATGGCATATGCAAATGAGTTATACAAATGAGCTCCTGCACCTCTTTTTCTACAAAATGACCCCTGCTGATAACTATATGTTGAGACTTCAAGAATGGAACCACTCATCCCTGGAATGTATAAACACTAAGGCACAGGTCGACAAGCTGTATCACAAAGGCTAAAGCACTAGCTGTGCCCTGAAGTGTCTTTGGAAACCAAAGATTCAGCTATAGAAATGAAAACAAAATAGGTTTTTTGAGGAACTGAGGCTTAGTTGAGACCCCAATTGCACAACACTTAGCTTCAGCAGGGTGGCTGTATTGCATGCTTCTGGGCTGTACCCTTAGCCCTAATGTTTGATTGTGACACACTAGGTTCATTAATTTGTCCTGCTGAACTGTGTACATAAGCACTGCACTGTGAATATAATGGCTTGGGTCCTGAGGTCCATAGACACAAGGATCATGGGTCCTTCCAGCATTCCCCTCTCCCCAGCATTTTTTTTCTTTTTTTCTTTTTAATAAGTATTTTATTGGTTTTGCAGTACTACGGGGTATGGGGAGAGGGTACTAAATCCCTACCTCTAAATTCTACAGGAAACGAGAAAGGGAAACTAAAACATCTGAAACTACTGGAATGGGGAAGGGAAACTAAAACCCTACCTCTAAGCATACTAATGGATATAGGGGAGGGTAGACTAACAGGCTGACAGGATCTGGTTACATAGGTATATCCTTGTCACCTAGTAGTACAGAGATGTTATTGCTTATAAACATTTAACAAAGAGTAATAAAAATTGCATTAGCTAACTGGTTGGCAAAAACTGCATTATCAAGGTTTTAGAGTCTTTAGAGCCAGTTTGGTGTAGTGGTTAAGTGCACAGACTCTAATCTGGGAGAACCGGGTCTGATTCCCCACTCCTCCACTTGCACCTGGCTGGATGACCTTGGGCAAGCCATAGTTCTGATAAGAGCTGTTCTTGAAAAAGAGCAGTTTCTGTCAAGAGCTCTCTCAGCCCCACCTACCTCACAAGGTGTCTGTTGTGGGGAGGGGAAGGGAAAGGAGTTTGTAGGCCGCTCTGAGACACCTTTGGGTAGTGAAGGGTGGGGTATAAATCCAATCTCCTCCTCCTTTTCTTCCTCTTCTTCTTCTTCTGTTCCTTTTTTCCTCGGGGTTTCGGAGCGGCTGCTCCTTTCTCTGATTCCAAAGTGTCTGAAGAACTATAAAGCTTGGGGCTATCACTTGATGAATCCTGAGAGTAGGATTCTTCATTTTCTTCCTCCTCCTCCTCATCAGCTTTGGATTTCTTGTCTTTTTTACCTTGCATTGAATTAAAGTATTGGTCCACAAACTTTTTTGCCTTAGGAACAGTGTTGATGTTAAATTTTTTATCCTCATATTTAAAACTCAGTCCTTCAGGAAACAACCATCTGTAAGGCACTCCTTTTTTCTGTAGAGAGAGAGTAAGTTCCCTGTAGAGCCTCCTTCGCTTCCTGACTTCAAAGGGGATATCCTTCAAGATTTTTATCTCTTCATTCTTGATTTTTAAAGGTTTCCCCTGTGTAGATTTCAGCACCAGATCTCTGGTAGACCGTCTCGTGAATTTCATACATATTTCTCCTGGGAGTTTATTTTTTTTATAAAATCTGGATAAGTCCTGTAAGCCCAGTTCATCTCCTTCAGTAGTTCTTCCTGTTTGTAATCCATTAATGGAGCAAGAGCCTCTGCTAGAAGAGCCTTTAAATCTTTGTTCTTTTCCTCTGGTGTCCCTTGGAAACGTAGAATGTACATGGATCTTTCCAGCTGGAGCTGTGTTAGTTGTGTTTTGTTGGAGGATCTTTCTTTCTCTGCTTCGTCCGCTCTTTTGTTGATACTCTCCGTCTGTTTTTCCATCTTTTTTAACGTCTTTTCAGTTACTGAGGTTCTTTTGTCCATTTGAGTCAATTGTTTCTGCAAATTGTCCATTTTAGCATTGAGATTAGTCATCTGTTCCATTAGGGGGCGCAGTGGTGTTCACCAGCCGTGTAGACATGTCGGATGCTTCCTGGTTCTGGGAGGGAGTCGCTGGTAGGCTATTTCCTGACGATGTTTTTTCTCCAGTCGCGCCTTCCATCTCCCAGCCTTAATATCAACAAGAAGTAAGTTTCCCAAAACAAAGTAAAAGTTCGCTGAATTTAATCTGCTTTACGTTCTTATGCAGCTTTTGGTTTCACTAGTAATCTGATGTGTTTAGTTTAACACAGAGTTCTTTATTTGTGCTTTAAAACTGCCTTGCTTTAAGTGTGTGTGGGGGGGAATCTTGAGTTTTCTCCCTCCCCCGTCGCTTTGTACTTAGGCGCTTCTAATTGCTACCAAGGTTTTCGTAGACACTTTAAATCACCTGAGCATTGCTTAACTCACGCTTTGAAGCTTTGGAAGTCTTCTAGAAGCATTTCAAAACTTTTGATCGTGTCCGCTTGTCCGGCAGTCGTCTCTCAGTGCCATACTGGCTCTGCGGTGACAGGACCTTTTGGGGAAGAAGGTGAGCCTCAATTCCTTGGCCGTCGCCTTGGAAGAGGCTCACCTCAGCTCCCCAGTCTGAGGAACTCCTACAGAGATCCTGGGAGGGTCCAGGATGATCTGGGACCCTTGCTGTCAGCTGAGACTCTGCTCCCCCCCATCGGAGCGAGACGGGGTGCAGTCGAGGGGTGAAATGCTTAAACCGGAAGTCTCCCAGCATTTTTTTTCTGACTGAAGGAAAGTTTATCCCTGGGGTTGTAGGACCTATGTAGTCAGATAACCACATAGTTGCTGTGATCCCAGGAATAAGTTTTCCCATGGTCAGAAAGTTTGAACTTAGCTTCTTAGTGTGGCATTGGTCCCCTTCCAAAGGGCCCGGTTCAGTTTTGAGGAATTACATACATTTATCTTGAGTCATAGTTAAGTCTGGTATAGTGGTTTGGTGCGCAGACCCTAATCTGGGAGAACCGGGTTTGATTCCCCACTCCTCCACTTGCACCTGGTGATGTGACCTTGGGTCAGTCACAAGTTGTGGCACAGCTGTTCTTGAAAAAGAGCAGTTTCTGTCAGCCCCACCGATCTCACAGGGTGTCTGTTGTGGGGAGGGGGAGGAAAAGGAGTTTGTAAGCTGCTCTGAGACTCCGAGTGAAGGGTGGGATATAAATCCAATCTTTTCTTCTTCTTAAGTGTACTGCATCTTGTTTTCCTGGTGTTTGCAATGGAGGGGGAGGTCCAATATGTCCCCCGAAGAGCTTTATGCTTGCCAGAACAACATCTGGTGATCCCTGCCCCAAAACACATCCCGCTTAGCCTCGACCAGAGCCAGAGCATTTTCGGCTCTGGCCTTGGCCTGGAGGCACACTCTCCCAACTGAGATCTGCCCACTGGACAGGAGTCTTGTGTGTGTACCCGGTGCAAGGAGCTCCTGGTTCTCAGGGAACACGTTTGCTCCCTTGAGGCCAAGTGGCTGACCTGGAGAAGCAGAGACAGTCAGGCAGATGGAGAAGACTCTCTGAGACTTGTTAGATTTGCCCCACTCAATATGGCAGCCCTGCCACTGTGGGTCAAGAGGAAACAGGGCACCATACTGAGGATAAGGGCAGGGTGCCCTCAGAAGGGACCTCTCCTTCAACTGGTGAATAAGTATCCTTTTGCACCAAGAAACCATTCCTGGGTGGGGCGGGCTCTTGGTAATTAGTGATTCAATCCTTAGGCAGGTAGACAGCTGGGTGGCGAACCTGCGTACTGACTGTACTGACTGCGTACTGTCTTGCCTGCCTGGTGCAAAGGTAGCGGACATTACACATATTCTAGATAGGCTGGTAGACAGTGCTGGGGAGGAGCCAGTGGTTGTGGTACATGTTGGCACCAATGATGTGGGGAAATGCAGTCATGAGGTCCTGGAGGAAAAATTTAGGCTGCTAGGCAGGAAACTCAAGACCAGGACCTCCAAGATAGCCTTCTCAGAAGTGCTACCTGTTCCACGCATAGGGCCAGAGAGACAGGCACAAACCAGGAGTCTCCGTGTGTGGATGAGGTGATGGTGTAGGGAGGAACAGTTCAAGTTTGTTAGGCACTGGGATAATTTTTGGAACGAGAGGGAGCTGTACAAAAGAGATGGTCTCCACACTTGTCCCGAGAAGGAACCAGGCTGCTGGCGCTTAAAATAAAAAAGGAGGCAGAGCAGTTTTTAAACTGAATATTGGGGGAAAGCCAACAGGAGATGAAAAGTCTCTGGTTTGGGATGGCTCATCTCAAAGAGATGAAGGGGTAGCTGTAACTTTTCTACAAGGAAGAATTGTCCACTGAGAATGTGGCTAATGATATGGACTGTCTGGCAAGGTCTCGAGGCAGCAAAAGGAAGGTTGCAGGCTTAACGTGCCTGGGAAAATATACATGTTTATATACAAATGCGAGTTGGAATGCTTGGTGTTGGGGTGGAAAATAGACATTGTGGGTATTTCAGAAACTTGATGGGATGAGGAAAATCAATGGGATACAGTGATTCCTGGTTATAAATTATATCAGAAGAATAGAGGGGAAGGGTAGGAGGTGGGGCGGCTCTGTATGTCAGAGAGGGTATACAGTCCAGTAAGACTAAGAAGGTAAGAGAATTGGATTTGGTTCTGGAAATGCTAGTAGTATTTTGTTTATATATCAAGGTTATTAAGGCTTCATTCCAAGTTTCTGGTATTTTGACTTCAGTTATTTTGTTTTGTAGTACTTGTTTTAAAGGTAGTATCAGTTGATCTTCAAAGGTTTGGTAGAATTCTGCCAGAAGGCCATCAGGGCCTGGAGTCTTCCTTTTTTCTGCTTTTTAATGCTTCTGTTAATTCAGAAAAGGTTATTGATTCATTTAATATTTTCCTTTGTTCTTCAGAAAATTTCTTTAAATTATATATGTATAAAAAGGCTTTAATGTCATCTTGCATGGCTTCTCTTTTTGATGGCTTCTCATAAAAAGCTTCAATAATCCTTTTCAATTCTTTGGGCATGTTTTTTTCTTTTCCTTCCTCATCTCTCAAAGTTTTTATATTTCCTTTCTCTTTTTCTTTCTGTAATTTGCTAGCCATCCAGTTGGTTTTTTGGCATTTTCAAAATAGTTTTGTTTTGCATAAATAATTTTTTTGGCTATTTCCTGTGTTAACAGGCAGTTCATTTGATGCTGTAATAATTTCAGTTTCACTCTTATATATTCAGTTGAAGAATCTTGTTTCATTTCCTCTTCTTGCTTCTTGATTTGTTCCTTGATTTGTGTAAATTTATCAGTCTTTTGTTTTCTAATATGTGCAGCTTCTCTAATTATCCAACCTCTGATTTAGGCCTTAAATGCATCCCAAACAACTCTGATAGAGATATCTGGCTGTATGTTTTGTTTAAAAAACATTTGAAATCCTTTTTTAGTCTCTGTTACAAATTTTCCATTTTTCAATAGAAATGTATTTAAAGTCCATCTGGTTTTCTTTGGTGTGTCTTGTGATGTGAGCATAACAGGATTATGATCTGCAAAAGTTGCTGGTAGGATTTCCACTTCTAATAAGTCATTTATAATTGTTGATGATATCCAACACATATCTGTTCTTGACCATGACTTGTGTCTTGCTGAATAAAAGGTGAAGTCAGTTTTATTTGGATTTCTCACTTTCCAGGAATCCACCATGTTCTTCTCCCAATTGTAGAAATTAATTAGGAAGTTCATTGCCTTTTTTCTGTTGTTGTTTTTCTGTCTAAAGTACAGGTAAAGGTAAAGGTTCCCTTGCTCGAAAGCCAGTTAGATCCGACTCTAGGGTTGCAGTGCTCATCTCCGTTTCAAAGTTGAAAAGCCAGCGCTGTCCAAAGATGTTTCAGTGGTCATGTGGCTGGCATGACTAAGAGTCTGTCTTTTCTGTCTAAGAGTCTATCAAATACTGCATTGTAATCTCCAATCAGATAAATCTCATCAGAGTTTTGTTTTGAATGTGGTTCTGAAAAATGGATCTTCATGGATCCTTAGAATTTGTGCATTTGTGTCAACTCAAACTCACTATCAAGTCATATATCATGTCCACAGCCACAGATTATACCAGAAAAATGACAGATTCACTGCTTCATGGCCCTGCCACAGTGCAAGAGCCTGGTTCCTAGGCACAGATCCTAATGGATCTTCAGGATTTTTGTGTTGGGTCACCCCAAACTCTCTATCCAATCTCATATTGTGTCCTCGGCTACAGATTATACCAGGAAAAAACCTTTTGTTTTGTGGCACCACCATGGTGCAAAAATGTGGTTTTGAAGCATAAATCCTCATGGATCCTCACAATTTTTATATTTGGTCACCTCAGATTTATCTTTTTTTTTACCATTTTTTATTTTATAAAGACAAACACAACAGAAACATACATACATAAACTGAGGGGTTTCCATGCATCATCAAGTTATCTATTCAGGTGCCTCATACAATATATAATTATGTATCTTTTAAATTCCACCTCGTATTTTTGTATAAATCTTTTGTATATGATTACAAATAAAGTTCTTATTTTCTTCCAGATTGGTTGTATGTCTATATATTTTATTTATATTATAGTCTTCAAACCATTTGTAGAATCTTGACCAAGAGTTTTCAAAGTTTTCTTCAGTCTGTCCTCTCAACATTTCTGCAGTCTCAAACATTTCACTTATGATTTCTTCTCTTGAAGGGATCTCATTTTTTCTCCAGTATTTAGCGTATAATTTTCTAGCAGGTGTCACTACATGTAGGAATCTTGTTTTTTACCATTTTATGGTAACATATTCAATAAAAACAGTTCTGGTACATAAGGTATAATACTCTTTAACATTTTTTGTAATATTTCACGAATCCAAGACCAATATTTTTTAACTCAGTCACATGCCCACCACATATGAAAAAAGGAACCAACACTTTTTGACCTTTCTGGCAATCATTTGGTAGATTAGGGTGAAACTTTGATAATTTATCTGGGGTGATATACCATCTATAAAACATTTTAGAGATATTTTCTTTATATGAAGTTGCTTTAGTAATCTTTACATTTTCCCCCATATCTGTGACCATTGGATCAAATCAATATTATGTCCCAAGTTTTGTGCCCATTTAACCATAGAATCCTCTTGCCAGCCTAGCAGTTCGAAAGCAAGAAATTGTGCAGGGTATGTGGTATGTTGTGTTTTGTGTGTAGTGTTAATGTATTGTGTGTTTGTAGTGTAATGTTGTAACGTTCTTGCCTAAAAAATAATAATAAAAATGCCTCTTTCAGGGGCGCTTAAAAAAAAGAAAGAAAGAAATTGCAAGTAGATAAGTAGGTACCACTTTGGTGGGAAGGTAACAGCGTTCCGTATGCCTTGGTGTTTAGTCATGCCGGCCACATGACCACGGAAACGTCTTTGGACAGCGCTGGCTCTTCGGCTTTGAAACGGAGATGAGCATTGCAACCCTAGAGTCGGATTTGACTGGCTTTCGAGCAAGGGAACCTTTACCTTTAACCATAGAATCAGATTTATCATCCAATCACATATCATGTCCATAGCCACAGACACCACAAAAATCACACATCCATTGCTTTGTGGAAGTGCCACGGTACAAAAATGTAGTCTCAAAGCACAGATCCTCATGGATCTTCAGGATTTTTACATTAGATCTCCCCAAACTGACCAACAAATCACTCATATTTATAGCCACAGATTGTACCACAAGAATCATATATCCACCGGGTCATGGTGCTAAAATATGGATTCAAAGCAAGGATCCTCATGAATTCATGTGGTTTTTATGTGGGGTTACCCCAGACTCACCACTGAATCATTCATCACACCTGTGACCACACATTGCACCACAGAGATTACCAATCCACTGCTTTGTGGCACCACCATGGAAGAAAAACATGGGTCCAAGGCACAGATTCTCATGATTTTAAAGTGAGTTCAGGCAGAAATCACCATCAAATCACTTATCACACCCATGGCCACAGATTGCACCACAGAATACATGGATCCATTGCTTTGTGGCAATGCCATGGTGCAAAACTAGGGTGTCAGAAAAGCTTCTTTGATGTTTCTCACTGAATCCATTGTTATGTGTTCCCTAACCCGCTTTGCGCTTGCGTAGGTATGCAGGCAGTAACGTGGGAGCTTCTTCCCTGCCGCTTTTCCTTATCACGGTGGCCTTGAATGTAGGCTTTGGGCTATTCTTGTGTTGATGAGAATTTTCCAGTTCTGGGAAGGTGAAGGGAGGGGGGAGTCGTCTCCTGCTCATGAAGTATATTCTCCCGCCGGGAGTTTCCCGCGCCCGCGCGCTCATAGCTTATTCGCTGGCCGCTTTTATGCATCACACTATAAGTTTGCTTGCATTGCTCTTGCCCCCCATTCCTGACAATGACCTCCTACTGTGGGTTTTAGCATTGTAATCCAATAAAAGCCTTTCTTTTGAAAAAGAATGCCTGGACCTACTTGCTTTTGAACCTGACATAGGGTTTGTGTTCTTTGTGATTCATTCTGTGGGCGTGGATGTGCTGGGTGATTTCTTAATGAGGTTTGGGTGAGCCTGTATAGAATTCCTGAGAATGCATAAGGATCGGGTGCTTTGGATCTGTGTTTCTGAGCCATCATGGTGATGCCATGCAAAGGTGGACCCATGCTTTTTGTGGTGCAATAGGTCACCAGGGATGTGCTATGTGAGTTGTTGGTGACCCCGCATAAAACTCATGAGAATGTACACTTTGGATTCATGTTTTTGCACTGTGGCAGCACCATGAAGCAATGGATTTGTGATTTTTCGGGTGCAGTCTGTGGCCATGGGCATGATATGTGATTGGATAGTGAATCTGGTGTGACCAAATGTAAAAATCCTGAGGCTCCATGAGGATCTGTGCTTTGAAACCATCTTTTTTGCGCAGTGGATGTGTGATTTTTGTCTTGCAGTCTGTGGCCATGAACATGATGTGTGATTGGATAGTGAGTTTCAGGCAACTCAATGTAAAAATCCTGAGGTTTCATGAATTTTTAAGCTTCAGAATCACAATTTTGCTCCGTAGTGAAGCAGTGGAGCTATGATTTTTCCGGTGTAAAATTTGGTTACTGTCACGTGATACATGATTTGGTGGTGCATTTGGGGTGACTCAAAGCAAAAATTGTGAAGATTTGGAACTATGTTTTTGTGCCACTGTGGTGCCACAAAACACTGGATGTATGACTAAGACATGATCTACAGTGTGAAGGTGGTTTTATTTTGTTTCAATGCAAAAATCATGTGAATTCATTAGAATCCACGAATCCATGTTTTCGTGTCATTGCTGCACTGCAAAGTATTGGATCCATGTTTTCTAAAGTTCAGTCTGAGATCCTAGCTTTGACATGTGATTTGATACTGGATTTGGGGGAGTTCAGTGGGAAAAAACTAGAGGATCCATGAGCATTCGTGTAGATCCAGCTTGTACTTTTTTCCATTTTGACAGAAATTGTATTCTTAAAAGACCTTAATTAGAAGGCTGCATGAACAGAAATATTTTATCCTGTTGCCTAAAAAAAAAAAAAGGCAATGTAGATGTCAGGCAAGCCTCAAAGGAAAGGGCAGGGCTATTTTGGGGCAGGAATGCACAGGAACGGAGTTCCGGCTGGCTTCAGAGTTGGCCACACCCACTACAGCCAAAACCTCTGTGTGCGTGGCTACAGAGGGAAGGCCTGGAGAGCACACCCCCCTGGCAACTCCATGGCGGGCAGGCCAGGGGGGGGCCTGGAAGGATCGGGGAGGCATTTAAATGCCTTCCCTGGCCTGTCCAAGGGCCGGCTCACCCGGGCTCCACGCAGCCGCAGGACGCCCAGGCAAGCCAAGGGAAGGTATGGGGTGTGGCCTAATATGCTAATGAGATTCTGCTCTTGGGTGTGGCCTATTATGCTAATGAGATCCTGCTGGGCTTTTTCTACAAAAAAAGCCCCGCGAAAGGGCATTCCATAAGTGAGGTGCCATTACTGGAAAAGCTTTGTCTCAGGTTGCCACCCGCCTCACCTCTGAAGGCAGGGAGGGGGGCACAGAAAGCAGGGCCTTTGAGGCGGATCTCAACTGGAAGGCTGGACTATATGGGAGGAAGTGGTCCTTCAAGTGTCCTGGCCCCAAGTCATTGTGGCTTTAAAGGTCAGAACCAGCTTTTATTTCTAGAATAAAGTAAAATTCTTGTGAGAAGAGAACAGAAATTCCTGAGCAGCCTTTTAAAATGCTGTGCGCCAGCACACCCCCTAGCACAGCGTACAGGGAAATATGGTCAAAAGGTCTTAAATTTACATTAAATACTAATTTAAAATAAAATTTTAATAAAATGATGTACCAATAGTATATGTCTTCAGAAAAATTAGCTAAAATGTATAAAAATGTTCCCAGGGACCTCATCAAAGTTCCTCATCAAAGGCTCCTAAGTAAGCTCAATAGTGACGGGATAAAAGGACAAGTCCTCTTGTAGATCAAAAACTGGCTAATTAATAGGAAACAGAGAGTGACTATAAATGGGCAATTTTCTCAGTGGAGGGTGGTAAGCAGTGGGGTACTGCAGGGATCAGTACTAGGTCTGATGCTTTTAAAACTCGTTTATTAATGATTTGAAGTTGGGAGTAAGCAGTGGAGTGGCTAAATTTGCAGATGACATGAAGTTGTTTGGAGTGGTGAGAACCAGGGAGGATTGTGAGGCACTCCAAAGGGATCTGTCAAGAATGGGCGAGTGGGCATCAACGTGGCAAATGAGGTTCAATGTGGCCAAGTGCACACTGGGGCCAAAAATGCTTACTATAAATACAAGTTGATGGGATCCAAACTGGCAAAGACTGACCAAGAGAGAGGTCTTGGAGTTGTAATAGATAACTCACTGAAAATGTCGAGACAGAGTGCGACGGCAATAAAAAAAAGCCAACACTATGCTGGGGATTATTAGGAAGGGAATTGAAAACAAATCAGCCAGTATCATAATGCCCCTGTATAAATCGATGGTGTGACCTCATTTGGAATACTGTGTACAGTTCTGGTCACCATACCTCAAAAAGGATATTATAGCATTGGAAAAAGTGCAGAAAAGGGCAGCTAGAATGATAAAAGGGTTGGAACACTTTCCGTATGAAGAAAGGTGAAAGCGCTTGGGGCTCTTTAGCTTGGAGAAACAACGACTGAGGGGTGACATGATCAAGGTTTACAAGATTATGCATGGGATAGAGATGGGATAGAAAAAGTACTCGTGGGCACTCAATGAAACTGCAGAGCTGCCGGGTTAGAATGGATAAAAGGAAGTCCTTCTTCACCCAAAGAGTGGTTAACACATGGAATTCAATGCCACAGGAGGTGGTGGCGGCTACAAGCAGGAATGGCTTCAAGAGGGAATTGGATAAGCGTATGGAGCAGAGGTCCATCAGTGGCTATTAGCCACAAGGTATAGATAGGAACTCTCAGTCTGGGGCAAGTGATGCTCTGTATTTTTGGTGCTTGGGGAGGAAACAGTGGGAGGGCTTCTAGTGTCCTGGCCCCACTGGTGGACCTCCTGATGGCACCTGGTATATTTTGGCCACTGTGTGACACAGAGTGTTGGACTGGATGGCTTCTCTTATGTTCTTATGTTCTTAGGTACAGTGACCAGAACTGTACACAGTATTCCAAATGAGGCTGCACCATAGATCTATGCAGGGACATTACAATATCAGTTGTTTTATTCTCAATCCCTCTCTAATAATCCCTAACAGAAATCTGTTAGCCTTTCATGGGCCATAAGGTTCCTGTTTGTTTCCCCAGATCCTTACAAAGCGCTGTGTGGGGTAACCAAAGAGATGGCTTATCTGGATTTGCTCCCAGTAACCCTGGTGCTTTGGTCATATGTCGTCCCTAAAGAGAGTTTGCAAGGAAAGGGAAAGGGTCTTAAGCTTCCCACCCCAGCTGCCTCCAGCATGATCATAAGCAAGGTCTACACAGAAGAGTCATGGTCTTTCTATGAGCATATGGAACAGCTTTAGCATTCGTTCTCATCAACTCCCAAAGGGCTTAACAAGGACTTCAGATTCTTCAGCTGTTCGGTGGCAGCTCTCCAGGGTCTCAGGCAGAGATTTTTTCCCAAGCCATGCTATCTTTTGACAGCAGATGTTGAGGAATGAACTCTGCACATACTCAAGGATGCTCCAGTTTGTTTATGTTTCTCAGACGACCAGATACAAAGGAAGGCGCCACTTCTATACATTGTGCTGCCTGGTGCACACATTTGGTCAGAAACTGAAACATTTACAAAATAGCAGAAAAGCAACCTGGACAGGTGCAACTGGTTGTGCAAGGGTGAGAGAAGATGCCCATGCTGAAGATTATGTTTTAAATCTCCAGGAAGTAATCCATCTGTTTTATAAGGCTATGCATTTACAGGTGAGAAATGTCTGCTCCTGCAACTCAATCTGAAGTTAACAATTTTGGTTTGAAGATAGGGAAATTCCAGAGTTTTTAACTCTATTGTATGAAATCAGACATCACAAATATAAGTTTTATTATTTTTAAGAGTCACATAATGTTATGACATAGTATCACTGCCACACATTTTAATGAGTGTGGAATAAACCAAGGGAAAAGACTGAAGTCCCTTCAATTACAGATCAGATCAGAAATTCAGATGAGAATTTTATTTATGATCATAGATCAGAATAAAATGGATGTAAACATACCTATCGTAAAAGTAAATATAAAACACTAATATAGTTATTTAAAATCATTATATGCCTTGAAAATATTACCCTAAAGTAGAACAAGTCAATTTGTTCCTGTAAGTCTCTGACGTATTCTATAAGCAGCCGTGAGGAATTTTGCACAGTTAATAGTTATTTGGGAGTTAGTCCCTTTCAGGAGACTCTCTGTGATTTCATTGTCTGAACCTCCAAGATAAGATTGTAACAAGGGGGTAATAAACTTCACACAGATATCCACATGCATATTACAATGAAGTAGAATATGATCAACTGATTCAATCTCATTAGACCCACACATACATAGTCTTTGATCCAAAGGAATCTTTTAAATTTTCCATTGAGAACTGCAGAAGGAAAAGCCTGCCATCTTGCCAATGTATAGGCCAATGTATAGGTATAGGTATCACCAATAATGAAAGATATGTGGCTGGTGCAGTTAAGTACTTGCGATTCTCCAGAATCAAAAAATGAGGTACCTTAGTGATATCTTCCTGCCTCTCAATGTCAAAAAACCTTTGTTGTATCAATGTTTTAGCATGAAAGGTATCTAGACGGAGGATACTGTCGTCTGCTAATCCAATGGATTGAAGATTCTGGAAAACCCCTTTTGTCCAGGACGATTGGAATCCGTCTTTTAAAAATAAGGTCATAAGACCCTGAGGGTTTTGCCTTACCCTCAGCCAGTAAGTAATAGAAACAAGTTTCAGCTTGGCTTCAACTTTGACCATGCTCGATTCTAGACGTAAACTTGCATTGGAAGACGAATCTTAGGAATTCTGATTGAACTTCTTCCAGGGAAGTGTAATTAGTCAGTGGAGGTCCTGGCATAGAGCCATGGAGCAACTGTGGCAGAACTTTTGCCTGGTACAAATGAAGGGCTGCAGGAAGAAAATGGCCACCATTAGTATAAAAAAAATTAAAAATACCTTGAATAGATTTTTGTCCTACTGCAGCTGCATAATCATAATGTGCAGTACTCTTTCCAGAAGTGTGGCTCATTACCCCTAGATACTTAGTGCAGGGAACTTGCTCTATTATATGGCCCTCTAGTTTCCATGACCTAATTTTCCTTTTGGTGCCAAAAGAAATCATCTTGGATTTGTCAAAATTAATCACAAGACTATTGGTAGCACAGTAGCGACCAAAAGTCCTTAGAGTTGTCTTCAGGCCCACCGGAGTCCTGGACAACAATACTGTATCATCAGCCAGTTGAGGTGGATGAAGATGTGTGGAACTTAGATGTTCAATCAGATCATGAACATAGAGACTGAATAGAGTTGGAGCCAGGACACAGTTCTGTTTGACCCCTTTTGCTGTCTGAATTTTGTTGGAGAGGTGACCGGCTTTGTTACATCTAACTCTTGAAGAGGTATTAATACAGAGAGTTTGAATTAAGAAGAGAAGTCTGGTGTCAATATTCATAGCTTTCAACTTGTTCCACAGCAGTTCTCTGGATATGGTATCAAATGCAGATCTTAAGTCCAGGAAGGCAGCGTATAGTGAGACTGGTCCTTTTGATTTATATTTCTCTAATAGATGGTGTAATATAATACAGTGGTTCAACATAGACATGCCTTCTCTGAAGCCAGCTTGTTCCATAACAAAGATCTCTTCTTGTAAGACCCAGGTTGTCAGTTTGTCTAGAAGATGACTAGCATACAGCTTACCAATTACGCTAAGACTGATGGGAAGATAATTAGTGGGGTCATCTCTCTCTCCTCTCTTATAGAAGGGTACAATTATTGTTTGCCTCCAATCTTCTGGTATGTGTCCCATAGAATCAATATAGGTAAATAGGGAGGCTAAAGGTGGTGCCCACCAATCTACTTTATTAATCAAAAAGTCAGGTGGTATAGTATCAATACCAGGAGCCCTCCCTTTTTTAAGTTGTTTGATAAGTGCTGCTACTTCTTTAGATGTAACTGGTGGCCATTCAGGTAAATCAGAGATAGTTGCGGTTGTTGAACTAATAAATTGTCTAAGTAGAACTTGTAAAAAAAAGACTCCCAACCAAGTATTTAATGGAGAATAGATTTTATGGTAATATTGAGAGATCATCTCCCCAAAGGCCTTGGGGTTTTTTCCATTTGCTGTTTGGATTAGTTTCTCCCAGGTAAGCCTTAAATCATTTTTCCTTTTTCTTGCAACAATTGCTTTATATAGTTTCTTTGTATCAGTATAATCTTTCAATAGGGCTTGATTTTCGAGTGCTGAGGAATGTCTAAGCATGAAAGGCAAGGATGCATGCTTTTTTGGCAGATCTATATTCGTCATCAAACCATCTTTAGATGGCCGTCTAGAGATCAAATTTGGTCTATTCCTTTGTACAGTAAGAAGAGACTTGATTATTTCAAGAAGGTTAGTATAAGGAATTATTGAATTCTCAGTCCTAGGGTAATTTAAAATAGCCATTCTGTCTGCCAGGCTATTCTCCCCTTCTTCAGTCTTTGCTCCAATAAGGGCATCCATTTTGCACGGAAATCTACTTGTGTGGTTGGTGAAATGTGCGGCCATATTTGTGTTTTGAGATGAATCTCATGTGATGGAAAAGTGAGATGTAAACATAAAGGATGATGATCGTTTGCAAAAGCAGGTAAAATCTGTAGGCTTTTCACTAGTGGAAGGCTATTCGAATTAACCAGGATGTAGTTGATGGTACTGTTTTTGGTCCCTACTGCAAATGTAAAGCTCCAGGAAAATCTCTTTTTGTAGCACCATTCAAAATATGAAGGTTATATCTTGCAACCATGTCATGTAAACATCTGCCAGCAAAGTTGATTTTAATATCCTTTGAGTAAGTATCCATAAGTATTGGGTGTGAAATAAGTCATGCCCCAAAGGCGTAGAAATCTTGTTGTATTTACCGCACATGGATTGATCGTTATGGCCAATCCTGGCATTAAAATCACCCCCGAGATCATATGTTTATTGGCTTTATTTTTTATATATATGTCTTGTAAGTAGTTGCCAAACTGGGCCCATATGGAAGATGTAACTGAGTTTGTTAAACAATGGGGGGGATATAGACACTGACCAATATAAGGTGTTCTTCTCCTAGGTGTATGTCAATGGCCATCAAATGATGCAAAGGTTTAGACTTAGTGCAAGGGGAGGTTGACACTAGAATACCAAGACCATCTTTTAACCTTCCAGTTCCCTTTCCCTTTTTAGCATCCAGACAAAAGGCTTTATATCCATTCATCTCAAGTTTTTTGTCAGTCCAAGTTTCCTGGAGAAGTAAAATGTCATAATGATGGTGAAAAAATGTAGGATTTTGGGTAATGTTCCGATTCCATCCAGCCAAGTTCCAGGAAACAATTTCCAAATCTCTGTGGGGAACACTCATGCAATGATGTGTCAACCATCATTTTGATGGCTCATCCCACTAATTCTTACCTACAATACTGTCAGAAGCCGTGGTTGGTATGTCTTCTTGCATTACATTAAATACTGGATTCTCTGAAGAAATCATAAGATTTGATTTCACACTATCTTTCTTTATAATAATTGTAGGTTCAATAGGAATTTTATTATCTGTTAAGTTATCTGAGAAATCCATTAAGCCATCCATTGGCCTAAGGGTGCATGAGGAACTCACAGAATGGGGCAGGTGTTGCATGTTTTTAAGCGTACAAACCATTTGCTCTAGTCCAGATATTATTGAGTTCTGTTCTTGGTCTGGAAGTTTTCCAAAGGAGGCCAGAAGCTTACTCTCAACCTTTTAATTGGACCATCGATCAGCAAGTGTCTCTTTACCGCTAACACGTAGGCAATTGGAGGCACCTGTTGGGTCTGTCGGAGTTGATGGGGATTCTTGGTCTGGAAATTGCTTGAGGATTGTTCTGGTCTCCTTTGTCTGGTATGCTGAAGAGCTGCCTGTTCTATAGATTTTACCTTTTAATGGTAGCTGAATTAGTTTTTGCACCACTGTATTCTTGACGTACCTTTGCAGCCTAATGCCATATTTGATAAGGAGTGCACCAGAATTCTTTTGGAGTGAAAAGAAAGAAGAAACCGCTCACGATGGATTGGACTGGACAATCTTTCAACCTTAAAAATATCTATTGCTGATAGTTGTAGGTTTAAAAGATAAGCAAGATGGTTTTTTGCTTTCCATCTGGTGGACCAGTCTGTATGTTTGCCTCTCTACAGACTGACAGAAATTACCACACCTTTCGGATCAAGCACCAGATTTTGAACATTTTTTCCTGGTACATCAGCAGTAGACTTCAGCTCATTATTAGTCTTCTTATTACAGGGAGATCTTTCACTCTCTTCAATAACAGGTATTGTCATCGGCAACTTGTCAATCTTTGCTTGTAAAGCATTAGTTGTTTCTAAAATATTCTCCAATGTAGCAAATGTTTTTTGAACAGTTTGTGCTACAAGCAGCGTTTGCTGACCCAATGTGATCAGCTCCAGTTTGCTCTCATGAGATAGCTGGGGCTTCTCCTTTGGCAAATCTTCCCCTAGATTTGTAGTAATTATCTCCTGGTTCCTGTCTTTAAAAGATGGCAGTCTGGCTACTGGTTGAGCTAGTTCCACGCTTGCAACTTCCCCAGGATCAAGGACTTCTGGATCAACTTTAAGACAGGCAAATCTGTTCTGTGTTGCAACTGGCTCAAAGAAGTCACCCTTCAGATAGGTATAGTCCTGCCTCTCTCTGTCTCTGAAGGGGATTCTTTAATTGTTTCCTTGAAGTAAAATCTGGAAGAAATCCTTGATTATCCGCATCCTGCACTTTCCTGCTGCTTTAATTAGGGTTTCAAATCTAAGCGCACTTATGGGGCGATAACAGAACTAAGTATTGTGCTGCCCCAGTGCCACAGATTTATGTAGAGCTTTTACGATTATTTTTGCAATTTCTGCAACTGAGTTTAATTTTCTTTGTGTGTGCGCGCGCGTGTGTTATGGTTGTTGCCATGGTGAGTCTGTAGCCTAAAAAGCACACAACAGGGAAGATAAAAGCCATTCTTACCAGCCCAATGCCTGAATTTTACAAGTGGCAATAGGACCCTTCTGCCACAAGAGGTCTCTGCTGCACCCATTAAGGCGGCCACACCCTGCGGTCTAATGAGAGCGAGCCGTGCGTGTTAAACCCGGTTGAACGAATGGACAGAACTGCATGCCAGTATTCTCTTGCTAAAAAGTTCCGGTTGGATTATAAAGATTACAGCAAACGTGAACGAAAGGGCTAAAAGTATTGGTGCTGCTCTAAGTAACGAAACGTGATGAAATCCAAAAACCGGTCTCAGAACACAAGGAACCAAGACTCAAGCTGGAAAACGTTAAAAACATTTTCACTGCATTAAAAGCATCATTATTTTAATAGGGAATATAAAACAGAGTGCTGATTTGAGTTGCATGGATTAGATGAAGCAGAAGGAACTGAATTCTTTAAATCCTAAAACTAAGTTGGATTCTTTACATACTGAGATATTTTCTGTACCACCAAATCCTCATTTCCCGCTCCAGGTTTCTTCTGCTCAGCTGACAGCCTTCCCTTTCCTCATGGTTCCATAGAGCGTTTTAAAAGACAGTTTGCTGACATAAGCAGGGGACTATTATAGGATGTGACATGCAAGGTTGGCTTGCAGTGTTTTTCAAAGGTGTGTGGTTGGGTTTTGACTTCATAATTATGGATTCCCTATGGCAAATTTTAAGAAAGCAGGTAAGGCGTATGATTCCAGGATTCAGCCGGAAAACCTAAGAACACTTTCCTAGGAATAAGTCCCAATGAATAAAGTGGGATTTACTTCCAAGTAGATCAGCTTTGGCTTGTTCTCAGTGTAATTTAGTACTCTGGAAGGTGCGCCAGGTATTTCTTTTTTTCTGGCAGGGCTCCTGTCAACTAATATCTGAGTGACAAGGAGAAATCCAGCAGGTGATTTTCACCTTTCACCAATATGCAGTGTCTGCTTGATTTCTGTAGGCTGTGCACCTCTGAAGAAAGAAACACAGCCAACTCCAGCCCCCATCTTGTAGTTCTCATCCCATGTAACAGCACTTCAGCACTATCCGAGTACTCACCTGTGAATCTGGGTCTGGCCAGCACTGAGCAAGCGTAAGAGACTGACTTCTGCCTCTGACTCTTTTCCCTTTCTTGCCTAGCCTTTGTCCAGCACTGTGAAAACGCTCCCACCCTCAGCCTGCTTAATCCAGCTGCGTCTTCGTCTTTCCTGGCCTTTGGCAGGACCTGACTTCCCTAGGTTCCAATTTTCTTTATGCATACATGTAAGAACATAATAGGGATGGGTAGCATGTAGCTTTCAACTTACAGAGCAATTGTAAGCAGCTGCATCCTTCTAAACCCACTGAGTTCAATGGAGGCAGAAGGATGTACCTGTGCTTAAGAAGGCGGACTATCAAGGGCAGAATGTTCTCAGTCATCCCAGCCAGGCTGCAATCCTACACATGCTTGCTTAACAGAAATGTCCCTTGAAGTCAGTAGGGCAAGAAATTTGGACAATGTACAGAACAGTCTGTCTCCTCCATGCACATGCATATGCATAAATCACATATGTTTCTTGCCAGCCTCTGGATGAAAAAGAGGGCATACTTCCCTGATGATACCAAACATAGATAAGTATGAACCATACTGGCATCAGCTGTCCTTCTGTGGCAGCTCCAAGAATGAAATGAAGCAAAAGGAAGTGAGAGGAAACGGCCTTTCGAGCTATAATTCATGAGTCACTGCATGTTTCAGAGCAAGCTGGGAAGGACAAGTTGCCGAAATGCAGTGCTGAGCACTCCATTTTGAAACAAAGCCATTTGTTACCTTTTGATAGTTCATTAGGAAGTCGTAGGAAGAGGGCCTGGTTAGGAAGAGTAATCTAAAGCTAAAAAGGCCTGAGAATTCTGTGTTGCCAGTACATTTCAGACCAATTTTGAGCCAGCATAGTATCAAGAGCACTGTGAAAAGAAAGGAGGAGGACTCTTACTATCCCAGGACAGATTTTAACAACTCTTGGGGTTAGTGCTGCAATTTGACTACAACTCATCAGGGCTTGGGAGCTAAGTAGCATCAGCCATGGTCAGAACTTGGATGGGAGGCCATCAAAGATGACCTGGGCCATTACAAGAAGGAAGGCAAAGGCAAACCACCTCTTCTCATCTCATGCCTTGGATGTCCTGGAGAAGGGATCGCTGCAAGTCAGTTGCCACTCAAGAGCATGTTCTTCTCCTTGTAAAATGTCAGCCCTGGAAAAAAATATGTGTTTGTGGTGGCAGAAGTCACTGCTTCATAACACCTAGAGCCAAGATATGGTTTTACACATGGTAGAATGTTTCTTTACAGTAGATTTTGCCCCTCCCATCCTTTTGCATACTGGGTAAATTCACACTTGTTTTATTCCATGATAAAACTATTTATGTTAAATTTGGAACAACAGAATCTATATTTTGAACCTGAAATGTTAAAAAAACACAACAAAATATGAATGAAAATATCATTATTAATACCTAATCATGTTTTGCAGCATGACATAGCCGAATCTTGTCAGATCTCAAAAGTTAAGTAGGGTCAGTACTTGGAAGGGAAGGCAATGGCAAACCACCTCTGCTTCTCACTGGCCTTGAAAGCCCCTTTCTGGGGTCACTGTCAGAGTCCCGCAGCAATCAGTCCTCAACAACGTTCCTTCAAAAGGTTCAAGTTTATTGAATACAGTGAAGGCAGGTGTGACAGAATTACAGGTTTGTGGACAGCAGCAGGTAAACACAGAAGCTGCTGAGTCACATGACTGAGAAGGGAGGGGCCATTTGGCTTGGAATTCTCAGAGAGTGACAGATAACGGTAGACAACTGACAGTTGGGGGCTGACAGTTGGAAGGAGGAGTTGGAAGTGAAGTTAACAGAAAGCAGTCAGCTAACTGAATAGCTCTGAGGTGGAACAAAACCTCTGTAGCTCTGTGGAAACAGCCTGCAAAGGTACCCTCTAAAGTAAAGAGGAGAGTGAACAGAGAGTGAACAGTATAAGACAAAAAGGTGTGAACTGGAGTCTCAAAAACTGTGAACTAGCTCACAGTAACTCAGTTTAGAGGGAACACTGCCAGTGGAGCCAGGACACTAGAAGCCCTCCCACTGTTGCCCCCCCAAGCACCAAGAAAACAGAGCATCACTTGCCCCAGAGTCCCTATCCATACCTCATGGCTAATAGCCACTGATAGACTTCTGCTCCATTTTTGTTGTTGTTCAGTCGCACAGTCGAGTCCGACTCTTCGCGACCCCATGGACCAGATCACGCCAGGCCCTCCTGTCTTCTGCTGTCCGCTGAAGTTTGCTCAATTTCATGTTCGTTGCATTGATGACACTGTCTAACCATCCCATCCTTTGCTGTCCCCTTCTTCTTTGTCCTTCAATCTTTCCCAGCATCAGGGTCTTCTCCAGTGAATGCTCCCTTCTCATTTGGTGGCCAAAGTATTTGAGCTTCAGCTTCAGGATCTGGCCTTCCAGGGAACAGTCAGGGTTGATTTCTTTTAGGATTGAATGATTTGATCTGCAGTCCAAGGGACTCTAAGAGTCTTCTCCAGCACCATAGTTCAAAAGAATCTATTCTTTGGTGCTCAGCCTTCCAATTCTCGCAGCTATACATTACTACGGGGAATACCATTGCTTTGACCATGCGGACTTTTGTTGGCAGGGTGATGTCTCTGCTTTTTATCATGCTGTTTAGGTTTGCCATCACTTTCCTCCCAAGGTTCTGCTCCATATGTTTATCTAATTCCATCTTGAAGCCGTCCATGCTTGTAGCCGCCGCCACCTCCTGATGTTATCAAGGTCTTAAAGGACATTCCAATGATGTTATCAAGGTCTTAAAGGACATTCCATTTGAAATTCGTCAAAAATGGAAAAGTTACAAGGACTTGATACTCTTTCTCCAAACTAACCAAATTGGATACAAATGGGCAGTCCCAGAAGGAGCCATCTTTAAAATGCATGACAAGAGAGAGAAGATCGACTCTGTGTACAAGGCTAAAGAATTCCTCAAACGCCACCTGGGAACCAAAGAAGATGGTGAAACTGGTTCAAGTGGCTTTGCACCCTCGGAGACGGATGAAGATTTGCCTGCAGAAGAGGGTGCTGGCACCCAAAACCAACTTATTCGTTTAGGGATAGAAAGCCTAAGTAAAGGCAGAAGGACTCTGGAAATCGCCTTTATGAAGCGAGTCTGGGAGATGCTCTGGAATTCTCTCATAACAAGTAATCAGCTAATCTTTAATTAGGGAAAGATAGACAGTACTCATTGTGTTCATTGTTTACTACTAATATTGTACTAACATAGATTCTAACTGGGCTAATTAACTCCTACTCTTGGGTTTTTAGTGTAGTGTGGGTTTTCTTTTCTTTCTCCATAGTGTTAGTCTCCTCCCCTTTCTTATAGTTTGTAGTCTATTATAAAAAAGCAATAAAAAATTCCCCTTCGGGGGGCCAAAAAAACCCAAAAAAACAAAGCAGCCATTTTCTGCAGGGAGACTGACCTCTGCCATCTAGAGTCCAGTTATCATTCTAGGGGATCTCCAGGGCCCATTTGGAGGTTGGTAACTCTAGGCCAGGCAGCAGTCTAGGGTTGCCAGGTCCCCCTGATTTGCATGACTCACCTAGCCTCGGCTGCTTGCCAGCGTTCATCAGCAGCCAGTGAGGTGCAGCAGTTAGAGCTTCAAAGTAGTGTCTGCAAGACCCAGGTTCAGATCCCCATCTTGCAGTGGAAGCTGACTGCGTGATTTTTGGACCAGTCACATATCTCACCCTAACCAACCTCACAGAGTTGTTGTGCAAATAAAAAGGAGGAGGGAATAATGAAAGCTGCTTTGGTCCCCACTACGGAGAAAGACTGTAATTTCCCTAGGTAAAGGCTGGGGGGTGGAGATGGAAAACAGGAGACAGAGAGGCAGATAAAGGTAGGTTGGGCTGTTGGGTGGGAAGGAAATAGGGTTGCCAACTCCAGGTTGGGAAATCCCTGGACATTTGAGGGGTGAAGTCTGGAGAGGGTGGGATTTGAGGAGGGGAGGAACTTTGGACTGGTGTAATGCCATAGACTCCACCCTCCAGCCGTTTCCTCCATGAGAACCACCATTGCCAGCCTCTGGGTGAGGACTGGAGATCACCCAGAATTACAACTGTTGTCCAGGAGACAGAGATCAGTTCCCCTGGATAAAATGGCTGTTTTGGAGGGTTGAGTCTATGGCATCATACCCTGCTGAGGCTGTTTACCTCCCCAAGCCTCACTGTCCCGAGGCTCCACCCCCAAATCTCCAGGAATTTCCCAACCTGGAGCTGGCAGCCCTAAGGTGAACTGATCTCTGTAGCTGGGAGATCCGTTGTGATTCCCAGAGTGCTGCCACTGCTGCTGTGGGGGAGAGGAAGCAGGTGGGTGGCCGAGAGCACTGCCACCACTGTTGCTGCTGCTCTGCGGAGTGGGGGAGGAAGTGTCAGGTGTAAAATCAAGTAGATCCAGTCATTCTTGCACAAAGAAAGGTTTATTAGGATTAACTTGCTAAAACCCACAGTAGGAGGTCATTGTCAGGAATGGGGAGCAAAGCAGAGCCGGCTAACTTATAGTGTGATGCAATGAAGCGCCTAGCGAATAAAACTTGAGCACTCGCGCGGGAACTCCCGGCGGGAGAAATACTTCATGAGCGGGAGACTACTCCCCCCTCCCCTTGCCTTCCCAGGACTGGAAAATTCTCAGCGAAACAAGAATAGTCCAAAGCCTACATTCAAGGCCACCGTGATAAGGAAAAGCGGCAGGGAAGAAGCTCCCACGTTTCAGGCTGCATAGCTACGCAAGCGCAAAGCGGGGTAGAAACATAACACAATGGATGCAGTGAGAAACATCAAAGACATCACTTTCTGACATTCTGCCCCTCCCAAAACTCCACCCACCCACCACTCAGGAAGGAGCGAACAGGGGCCCCCAGGTTTATCAGGGTATCGAGCGTGAAAGTCTCTAAGGTGATCAGGTGCATTGATATCAGAAACTTTCACCCATTCCCTGTATTGGGGCCCAAAGTGTACCCATTGTACCAGGTACATAAGTTGTCCACGAAGTATCTTAGAGTCCAAAACATCAGCGATCTCATAGTGCTCTTCACCGTCAACCATCAGAGGGGGGAGGATCCAACGTCTCAGGATGCCCTTTAGTTGGGGGAAAGGCCGGCTTGAGAAGGCTGTAATGGAAAATTGGATGTATTGCTTTAAGAGACTTAGGCAAGTCTAATTGTACAGTTACTTGATTCACACATCTTAGCACTCGGAAAGGACCAATATATTTCCACGCCAATTTTCTGGATTGTTGCGCTAGTCTTAGATTCTTAGTCGAGAGATAGACAGAGTCTCCCGGTTGTAATTTCCATCCCCCGGCCCGTTTCTTATCTGCTTGTTTTTTATATTGTGCCTTGGCCTCATTCAAAGTCTCGATAATTAGGGGCCAGGAGTCACGGAGAGTTTGACACCATGTCGAGGCTTTCCCACCAGTCTCACCAGGTTTTAAGAAAGGAAGAGGGGGGCTGTCATAGCCCATGGCAGCTTTGAATGGTGACATTTTCGTGGAAGCATGCCATGAATTGTTGTAAGCAAACTCCGCCAATGGCAACAAATCTACCCAATTGTCTTGTTGATAATTAGAAAAACACCTTAGATATTGTTCCAACGTCTGGTTCACCCTCTCCGTCTGACCATCAGTCTCAGGGTGATAGGCAGTACTAAGCGCACGTTCAATACCCATTAGAGTCATTAGCTCAGACCAAAATTTGGAAACAAATGGAACCCCCTGTCGGAAATGATCTTGAGGGGCAATGCATGCAATTTGGCAATGTGTTGAATGAATGCTTTGGCCAGGCCTTTTGCTGTTGGCATACTGGGGAACGGTATGAAGTGGGCTTGCTTAGAGAATAGGTCCACTACCACCCAAATAACAGTCATATGTTTAGAGGGGGAAGATCAGTGATAAAATCCATAGAGATTACTTCCCAGGGTCTGCTCGGGGTGGGTAGTGGTTGTAGGAGGCCTGGAGGTTTTCCTGGTCTGGCTTTACAACGATTACACGTTGGGCAGGACTGTATATAACGAGACAACTCTTGCTTCATTCTGGGCCACCAGAAGCTCCGTTGCAGAAGCCTTAAGGATTTTACATATCCAAAGTGGCCCGCAGCTTTTGAATCATGAACTGTGCGCAAAACCTGGGCTCGGGTAGCTGCTGGAACAAACATTTTATTTCCCTTGTACCAGCAGCCATTAGGATCACACTTTACATCATCCCTGGCTTGCAACTCCCTCGTCTCTGGTGGGGTGATGTCAGATAAAAACTGCTTTTCCCAATTCAATGTATGGATGTGACTTATAGGTGCCTGTTTAGCTTTACGGGTTACAACTGCACCAACTAATTGTTCCGGGGTGAACATAGATTCCCGAACTTCGACCCTCTTAGAAAAATGCTGAGGAAGGCGAGAGAGAGCGTCCGCTAAATGGTTGGCTTTCCCTGGGAAGTGGTGCAGGGTAAACTGAAATTTGGAGAAAAACTCAGCCCACCGGAACTGTTTGGCATTTAGATTCCGGGGTTTTCGCAATACCTCAAGATTTTTATGATCAGTCCAGATTTCAAAAGGTATTCGGGACCCCTCTAACCAATGTCTCCATGTGATCAAGGCTAAACGGATAGACGCCGCTTCCTTATCCCAAATGGGCCAGAATCTTTCTGTGTCATTAAATTTTCTCGACACATAAGCCAGGGGTTGTAGCTGCTTTTGAGCATTCTCTTGCAAAATCACCCCACCCATAGCAGTGTCTGATGCGTCTACTTGCACTACGAATTTCTTTGTTTCATCAGGGTGGGCTAGTATGGGCTCAGACGTGAACAATCTTTTAAGTTGTTCAAACGCTTGCTGACACTGAGGAGTCCAGTCCAACGGGGCTCCGGGGACCGAAGCCTTAGATCCCCTCCCTTTGGTTTTTAAAAGTTCCGTGAGGGGAAGGGCTACTTGGGCGAAGTGTGGCAGGAATTGACGGTAAAAGTTGGCGAAACCGAGAAAACTTTGGAGCTGGCGCCTGGTTTTGGGGGGTTCCCATCTCAAAACATCCTGGACCTTTTTTGGGTCCATCTCCAACCCCGCGGAGGATATGCGGTATCCCAAAAAGTCAATGCTCTCTTGGTGAAATTCACATTTTGACAGCTTAACAAACAGTTTGTGTTCTAAAAGCTTTTCCAATACCTTCCGCATAAGGGTAGTGTGGGATTCTTGATCCGGGGTATAGACCAAGATATCATCTAAATAAACAACCACTCCTTTGAATAAATAGGGGTGTAACACTTCATTGATTAAGTTCATGAAGACCCCTGGTGCCCCTTGTAACCCGAAGGGCATCACCCGGTATTCAAATTGCCCCAGCGGGGTATTAAATGCAGTCTTGTATTCATCCCCCTCTCTAATACGAACCCGAAAGTAGGCATCTCTTAAGTCCAGTTTAGAGAACACTTTCCCTTTCGCCACCTCAGCCAGTAGGTCTTTGATGAGGGGCATCGGGTAGGCATTGGTAGCAGACACTGCGTTAAGTCCCCGGTAATCCGTGCAGAGTCTGAGCCCCCCATCCTTTTTTTTACAAAATAAGACAGGTGCTGCAAAAGGGGATGATGCTGGCCGAATGAATCCACGGGCCAGATTTTTATCAATAAATCGGCGAAGTTCCTCCTTTTCACTTGGGCTCATGGCATAAATTTTCCCTTTTGGTAACTTTTGACCCGGAAGGATCTCAATTGCACAGTCGGAGTTACGATGGGGGGCAATTCATCTGCTTCCTCCTCCTCAAACACCCGGGTTATATATTGGTAATCCTCAGGGATGCGGTTAAGTTCCTCCGTTGCCAAACAAGCTCGTGGAGGTTCATTGCATGGGGGATTTCCCCACCCGGGGTCCCAGTTGTGATCTGTACATTTTGGGGAGATAAACTGTACCTCCCCTTCTTCCCACAAAATATACGGGTTATGTCCATGTAACCAGGGGCTACCCAATACCAAAGGAAATTGGGCTTGCGGAGCTATTACGAATGAGCGTAGCTCCCAGTGGTCACCAATGCCTATTCTTAAAGGAACAGTCTCAAATTGGCATGGCTTTTTCATCGGAGACCCATCCATCTGTGTGAAAGTTATTGGGTCTTTCAGGTGAACCACAGCTGCCTCCAACCCCAAAACCATAGAAGGGTTTATGAGATCCCTCCCGCACCCTGAGTCAATGAGAGCCCGGACCCGAATGTGAGTCATCATTGCTGGATTCATCACCAAAACAGTCACAAAGAAGAGAGAGGGTAGTTGCTCACCATTTTAGGCGCCTCTGGTGTTGGGTCCTGCTGTGTAGCGCCGTTCACCAACAGGACCATCTCATTTCCCTGCATCTCACTCTCCTCCTCTAGCATCAAGGTATCCACTTGGTCGGGGCTAGCAAACAGAGCCCGTGTGTTGCGCGGTTTGGCGGTACCTTTTCTCGGGGTAGAGGTTGCCCACCTTCTAGGCTCTTCTTGTGGTAGAGCTCTATTGGGATCCCCTTTCGGGCAGGCAGCGGCGAAATGCCCTTTCTCCCCACATCGCAGGCAGAGCCCCTGTCGCATACGCTGATCCCTCAAGCCACTTGGGGTGGAAGTTGGTTTGGGTCTGGCCTGGCCCGCCGCAACACTTGGACGATTGTTACCCAAGGATAGATCCAGCTTCATCATTTGCAAGCGACTTTCGGCCTTCTCGGCTTCCTCCATCCACCCCTGGAGGGTACGAGGTTGTTGAGAGCTGAGAACATTATTGCGAACGTCAACTGCCAGTCCCATTCTATATTGTTGGGCCAACACCGCATCAGTCCAGTCTCGGATTTTTACAGCATGCTTTTGAAACTCCCTGGAGTACTCCCGCACTGAGAGCTTGCCTTGTCTGAAAGTGCGAAGGAAGGCTTCAGCTTTTTGGGCCGCCCCCGGATCTTCAAAACGGTTTCTCAAAGCCCACATGAAGTCATCCACATTCCCCAACTCCTCCGCCTCCAGATCATGAAGGGCTACATACCAGCTAGTAGCACTCCCCCGGAACCTGGAGGCAATAAACTCCACCTGCTGTTCTTCATCTGGGAATACATAGCCCCATCTTTGTACAAATTTTCCAACTTGTAATATGAAAAAGGACACAGTCTCTGGATCTCCATCAAAAGTGATCTCAAGCATGTCTTTGGGGCGGATTACCGGGGGGCCGGCGCCATGATCGGTACCGGCTGCATGAGGGGTGCTGGAGCCGGAGGCTGAGGTGGAGGCACAACTGGCGGCTGGACAGGTCCTGGTGGCCCTGGCCCTGCTCCCGGTACTGGGGCTACTACTGGAGGTGGGGCTGGTGCTGGCTGGCCCGGCCCTGGCCCTGGTGGCGCGGGTTGGCCTGGCCCTGGCCCTGGGGCCGCTGGTTGGCCCGGCCCTGGACCCGGCGGTACTGGTTGGCCTGGCCCCGGGCCCGGAGGAGGAGGAGGTGGCCGTCCCGGCACCAACGGTGGCGCCGGGGCTGGAGCCGGTGCAGGGGCAGGTCTGGGTTGTGTCAGCGGATGGGCTCTAATAGCTTGGTCCATCATCTGGGGTAGGGACTGCATTAGTTTACTCATATCCCTTACCAGCCGTCGGGTATCCTCCTGGATAGAATCCATGCGGGCATCAGTGTCCTGGCTGGACCCCGTTCTGGGAGATCCCCGGGACACCCGCCCTTGGGGAAGACCAAAACTACCTCTGGGATCCAGGAGGCTGTCACGGCTCTGGCTTCCCGGCATAGTCCAAGTGGTCTGGGTAGTGTCCAGCAGGTTCTTAGTCCAATCGCGCGATCTGCGAAATGTCACCCCTTTATCCCAGGGTGTTGGGACTCCTGGCACATAGGTTCGTGGAACCGCACCACCCTGACTTGGTATCAGCCCGGCCGGGCTGTAGATCGGGAGTGCGTACGTGGCTCCAATTGTGCCAATCGATGGTGGGGTAGCCAACACGGCTGCTGAATAGGCAGTTGGCGTCGTCACCACTGTAGTTGTAGTCACAGGAACCACGGTGGTAGTTGGAATGGTAACCACTGGAGCAGCCACAGAGGTAACGGGAGCCGTAGCTCCCAATGCAGTAGTCACTGGAACGACACCTGTGGCTCCCACCGTAGTGATCGTTGGAACTGCCCCGGCGGCTCCCGAGGTGGTAATCAACGGGACTGCGCCCGGGGCTCCTTTCCCGCCCCGCTCATCGTGGTGGATGGCGGTCGTCGACGGTGAGGGAAAGATGTGGATTCCTGACAATTTCTGTCAGGTGTAAAATCAAGTAGATCCAGTCATTCTTGCACAAAGAAAGGTTTATTAGGATTAACTTGCTAAAACCCACAGTAGGAGGTCATTGTCAGGAATGGGGAGCAAAGCAGAGCCGGCTAACTTATAGTGTGATGCAATGAAGCGCCTAGCGAATAAAACTTGAGCACTCGCGCGGGAACTCCCGGCGGGAGAAATACTTCATGAGCGGGAGACTACTCCCCCCTCCCCTTGCCTTCCCAGGACTGGAAAATTCTCAGCGAAACAAGAATAGTCCAAAGCCTACATTCAAGGCCACCGTGATAAGGAAAAGCGGCAGGGAAGAAGCTCCCACGTTTCAGGCTGCATAGCTACGCAAGCGCAAAGCGGGGTAGAAACATAACACAATGGATGCAGTGAGAAACATCAAAGACATCACTTTCTGACAGGAAGCAGGCAGGAGGCTGGGAGAGTGATGGGGGCAGAAAGAAAGAATGATGGGGTGGGGGGCAGAAAGAGAGAGAAAGAGTGATGAAGTGGGGAGGCAGAAAAACAAAGAGAAAGATGACAGGTCAGAAAGAGAGAGGAAGTCACATGGAGCAGAAATAGAGTAAGAAAAGGGGGGCAGAGGGGAGAAATAGCGTGAGAGAGGTAGGGGGTGAGCAGGGGAAGCAAAGGTGTGACAAATGAGATAACCATCCCGCAAGTTTCTTGTGGGTCTCCACTCGTGTGTGTATATATATATATATATGTCAAAAAACCCAAAGAGACTAATGTTTTTATAGTGACCTCAGCTCCTGCTATAGCAAGTCTTCTGAACATACATTCATTGTCAAAACTAGAAGCAAGTGCGTGCAGCTCAGTGGTATACTGAAATCAAAAGGGTCAGAGGGCGGCTCAGGGCCAATCAGGAGTCAAGGAAAAGCCTGTCTAACCTAACAGGTAAGCATTCCCAGGGAAAAGAAGCAACAAGGTACCAAGGTCACCAGCTCAGGCTAATGGGTGATAAGACTGCAGGGAGAAATGAAACTCAATATTCCAAGACAAAAAAGACAGAGGCAATTTATCCAGCATTCAGTACCCCCCCCAATCCATGGCAGCTGCATAGCTGACATTCTGCCCTCCCCAGGACTATCCCCCAGGCTTCTCAGGGTATAGTTTATGGAAGGCCTGCAGTAAGTGGGGGCTTGGAAGTGGCACACCTCAACCCATTCATTATGCGAATGGTCAAAGTCTTTCCATTGGATCAAGTAGAAGAGCTTATTTTTCTTGACCCTAGAGTCTAATATCTGGGCTACCTCCTGATGGGGTTCACCATCCAGTATCAGAGGAGGAGGGGCTGGAGGGTGAGGTCTCCACATGTTTGGTCTGGGGTCTGGTTAGAGCAGCTGAAACGAAAACAGGATGTATAGTCTGAAGAGATTTAGGCAAATCAAGTCCAACAGTGATCTCATTGATTCTGCACAATATTTTAAATGGTCCTATATATTTCCAGCCTAGCTTTCTATGGGGCTGAAGCCCTTTAATATTTTTAGTAGACAAGTACACCAAATCTCCAGGTTGCAGGTCCCATTCAGGGGCCCCGCCTTTGTCAGCCTGTGCTTTATAGCTGGCCTTGTCTTTATCCAAAGTCTTTTGGATTTCAGTCCGGTGATCTTGCAGACCCCTCCACCAGGTCTGGAGGTTGCCTGGAGGAGGGGCAGGCATGTCCACTGTAGGGAGAGGAACTCCCTTATAACCATGCAAAACTTTGAAAGGGGACAGTCCAGTGCAAGAGTGGATAGAGTTATTGTAACTGTATTCTGCATAAGGTAACAAATCCATCCGATCATCCTGTTGATAATTAGTGAAACACCTGAGAAATTGTTCAATGATTTGATTTACACACTCGGTTTGTCCATCAGTTTCTGGGTGGTAGGCGCTGCTGAGCCCCCTTTCAATCCCCAAGACCTGTAAGAGTTCCTTCCAAAAGGTGGCTAGGAACTGACTTCCCCTGTCGGATATTATTTTGGTAGGGATGGAATGCAGCGGTACGATGTGTTCCATAAACAGTTTGGCTAAGGCTTTGGCAGTAGGCAGCTGTTTACAGGGAATAAAATGAGCCTGTTTTGAGAACAAGTCCACAACCACTGGAGGTCCATTATTGAGATCACCTCCCAGGGCCTATTAGGCATTTCCAAGGGTCGTAAAGTTCCGTGTGTGTGGGTGTTCCCGGTCACCTCTTACTCATCAGGCAGGTTTGGCATGAGCCCACATATTGGGAAATGTCCGACCTCATGTGAGACCACCAGAACTGGCATTGCAACAGATGGAGTGTTTTCAGGTAGCCAAAATGTCCAGCTAGTTTAGATTCATGCCCTGAGAGCAACACTTCCCCCTGTAGGGCTGTAAAGGTGCCCCCCCCGGGACCAGCATTCATTAGGTCCCTGCTGGATAGATGCATCCCTAGCAATCTCCTCTTTGTCAGCTTCCAAGAACGCTTGTCTGAACCTGGAAGCCCAGGGTTCCACCTCCCCCCCAGCCACTGCCTTTGCCTGATGACATGTTACCACCGCCCCTCCCAGTTGGGAGGGCATAAACATGAAGACCACTACTTCCTCCCTCTGGCTGGCGTGCTGGGGAAGGCAGGACAAGGCATCAGCTAAGGAGTTGGACTTCCCTGAGAAATGATGGAGGGTGAAACGGAACTTGGAGAAAAACTCCACTCACCGCAGCTGTTTGGCGTTGAGATTTCGTGGGGCGCACAATGCTTCTAGGTTTTTATGATCAGTCCATACTTCAAACGGAACCCACGCCCCTTCCAGCCAATGCTGACACATAGGCAAGGGGGTGTAACTTTCCCTCTGCCCCTTCTTGGAGGATTGCCCCCCCCAAGACTATATTGGAGGTGTCCACTCGAACGATATTTTTTTTAGTTTCATCTGGATATTGTAGGATGGGCTCAGAGGTGAAGAGTGCTTTGAGCTTATCAAATGCATCTTGGCACTCAGCAGACCACTCAAAGTGGGCACCTGGTTTAGTGCTGGCGTGCCCCTTTCCTTTAGTTTTCAGCAAGTCTGTGAGGGGCAAGCTCACTTGAGCAAAATTGGGGATGAAGGGTAAAAGTTCGCAAACTGGAGGAAAGCCTGGAGCTGGTGACAGGTTCTAGGGGCCTCCCACCCCAAGACATCAGCCACTTTTTGTGGATCCATCTCCACCCCCTTTTGAGAGATGCGGTAGCCCAGGAAGTTGACCTCAGTTTGATGGAACTCAGATTTGGATAGCTTAGCAAACAGTTTATGGTCATATAAGGTTTTCAAGACCTCCCGGACCAGTTGCACATATGACTCTTTATCTTGGGAATACAAAAGAATATCATCAAGATAAACTAAAGCTTCTGCAATATATCATTGATCAAGTTCATAAATACTCCGGGTGCCCCTTGCAACCCAAATGGCATCATTAAGTATTCAAACTGCCTGACTGGGGTGTTGAAAGTGGTTTTCGGTTCATCCCCCTCCTGGATGTGCACTCTAAAATATATATCCCAGAACTCCAGCTTGGTGAAGATTTTCCCCTTCGCAGCCTCTGCCAGGAGGTCCTTGATCAAAGGCAAGGGGTAAGCATTTGAAGCAGACACAGCATATAACCCCTGATAGTCAATACACAACCTCAGTCCCCCATCCTTCCTCTTTCTGAAGAGGACCAGAGCCTTGAATGGGGAACAGGTGGGGCAGATAAACCCCCAGGCTAAATTCCTGTCAATAAATTTCCGTAGCTCCTCCTTCTTGGCCAGGCTCATGGAGTACAATTTCTTTTTGGGTAATTTGTGCCCTGGCAGAATCTCTATGGCGCAGTCTGTGTTATGGTGTGGAGGGAGCTCATCGGCCTCTTCCTCTTCAAATACCCTAGCCTCTATACTCCACAGAGATTGTACTTAGCTGAGACCTGATGGCACTTTACACACACACACACTAGTATTTTGGGTGTTTGCAGGATTATTATTTATCTCCATATTTGTGGTGAGGTAGATGTTCTGCAATGAACCCTGTTGTTTGTGCTAACCCACAGGTCTCTGTAACATTTCAGTCCCTGCACCAACTTTACTTTGCAAAATCAAATGGAACGTGCTTTATCCCAGTATGTTACATTGGCTGGGACAAAAACCCTATCCAGACGTCCAAAACAGTAGATTTTGGCTGCAGGTGCTTTTCTCATTACAGAAACAAAACTGCAAGTGGCAGTGGCTACACTGTAAAGACATGGCTTACTAGTTAAATTGTAGGTGACAATATCCTAAAATAGTGTAAGGAGCCACTTCTGTATACCTTCTGCCAAGTAAAGTACAACTAAGATTGTGTTTTTTTCAAAGTTAGACTAAATACATAAGGCACAAGCAGCCTGTATCAGTGTTTTGTATGGAAGCAGACAGGTCAAGAACTGGGCTCTTGCTTAACCTAAAAATTCAAATAGAAAAAAATTGTCATGGTAGCACTGGTAATATATCGAACAATTATTGAGGCTACCTAAATATAGGGATGCTGCATTATACCCGCTCTTTCCCTAAAAGAGCTATGGAAACACGATAAGAATCTGGAAGTATACATGCACATCTAGCTGAATAAATGGAAAGATTATTATGATTTTAGTAATGCACTGTTTTCCTACCTGACTAAAGACATATCACCCAACTAGCAATGGTCAAATTTTCTCCCTGTGGTGAGAATTGTGAAAAATCATTAATTTGACATTGTAGCATCTTAGGTATCTGGTCTCTGGCAGAAAGATACATATTTGGGTTCTGGCTAAAAACCACCTTCTTTTCTTCACACAGTGGATTTGAATCTCTTCCAAACTCTGCCGTGCTCACCACTGGATGTCACACAGTTAAATACTGAGATAATTAAAACTATGGACATATTTCCCATATGAACTTAATCGTGGAGTGTTCATAATGGCCTATAATTTTTTCTGTAAGTCACATAAAGCCTTAGTCAGATGAGAGTGTAATTGAGATCTCCACTACTATATGGTGTGTGTGTGGGGGGTACAACTTGTGTTTATTATAAACTCTGTTGTCCCATACAAAGGGATCCCAGGATTTTGCACTTTCTTACTGTAGAATCCCTGCAAAAGACAGTTAGCCTGAATCTAATCTCGTTTACAATAGGTTTAAACCACTGTAATTCCATGACTGCAGTGGTATTACAACACATGTATGCCAGCAGCACTGGATTAACCAGTAGGCTTTATATGCTCTTGCAAAGGAGTTAGTGGCCTAAAAAGCCCCTCAGAGTCTATAAAATCCACTCTGTTTTTGCACTTTGGTCAAACAACCCTTTAGTAATTCCTTCCAAATAAATGCTACTTCAAAGAAGTATAGACAGAAAATATGTCTGTCTCACATATTGGCCTCTCTGTTGACTTCTGCTGCTTTGCAAAGACAAAAACTGCCCGCCAGAATAACATTTAAAAATGAGCAGGTAACCATAAAGATATGGGGCAGCAACAGCTTGGTGGTGGTACGAGACAACAAGAAGTAGTGGGTTAAGATTTTATCCGGCAACTACAGATGGGGATATTGGGCAACACTTGCTAACTGTAAGAATAGCTGCCCCAACAGAAGAAGAGGCCCAAGGAAGTCAAACTCCTTCCTTTAGAGGTTTGAAAATGGTGGGGTTGCCAACATTTCCCTGGCAAAGCTGTTGTGCCTTTAACAACTTCATGACAAACACAGATCAGTTGATGACAGGTGTCCCATCCCAGCAGTTATACATAAATAGTTGTACATAAATAGTATACATATTTACATATACATACATACATAGTATACATATGTATACATATTTATGTATAACTCCGCTCCTCCTACAACTACCGCTGATTTTTTGTTGGCATGCAACTGTTAAAGGGACAGGAAGCAGGCCGGGGTGGGGGGATTGCCTGTTCATGCTATGCTGGATAGATACACTATTTCTTGCTCCAAGTTCTCTCCTTGGTTCAAATTGTTTGAAAAGGATCATGGTAGAACTTCCTATCTGTCCAGCATTACTTTCCACAAATTTAGTTTCCACAAACTTCCAGTTTCAAACCATGCCTTCAGCGAGATATTACATTAAACTCCCAATTGCCCTGTCTTCTCAAGACCTCCCATGTTATATTTTCTTCTGCCCTCTTTATATGGACCCTGGAAGCAAATTTCTTACTGATATTTTGAAGGGATTAGATCCTTCGTAGTGGAGGATAATTAATTTTTCTTTTCTTACATTCTGACAATTTTGTCTTCTGTACAGTGGTGCAGTTTGCTTTGGTGGATAATAAAATATGGACAAGAGCTGTATTTGTTTTTATGTGTTCTTAACCTTGTTCATCGTTACTTTTTTGTTTTATGCTTCTTTTCTTGGCCGTTTTGTCATGGCCTTTGGCCTCATACAATAAATGCTTCTCTGACTCTGAAAATTGCTAATCCTACAAGCATCGGGGTGGTCTCAGTTTAAGAAACCTCATAATCCCAGGATTTGGACTGGATGATCTTCAGGTATTGTTCATCATTATGTTTTGGTGCTAGTGAGCTCCTAATTTAACAATGTAATTACAACAGCAAAACTATAATTAGGCCTTTGTTTATTAAATGCACCTGCAAGTTCACTGAACATGGTATCCTGGCATTTCAAAGGTATGACCCTCAGCAACACTTACTTGGAGTAAGACTACCAGAATTTACTGAGACATACTTCTGAAAACCTATGCATCGATTTTGGTTGATATTCTAAGCACAAACCCCAAAGAATTCACCAGGACATTTCTGAAAATATATGCTTAGCATGAAGAGATGTGCTGTGATTCAGCATCGCACATCTGCTTTATATGCAGAAGGTCCCAGGTTCAATCCCTGGCATCTCCAGTTAAAAGAATCAGGTAGTAGGTTATGAAAAAGGTATCTACCTGAGACCCTGGAGCATTACTACCAGTCACAGTAGACAGTACTGACCTTGACATACCAATGGTCTGGCTTACTATGACAGTGTAATCCATTCATGTAAGTAGGGTTGCCAACGGGCCTGGAGACAAATGCCCTGTCCTATCTAATAGAGACTTAATATGTAGAAAAGGGCAGCATACAGTCTTCATGGCATGGAGGTAAATAACATCTCATTAAACCTCTGTTAAAGGGACAGGACACTTTTTCTCCAGATGGCTTGGCCACCATACATGTGGTTGTGCTCCGTGTTCTACTTTGGGGGGAATAGCTTAATCATTGCAGAGGAATGTTTGGCTAAGCTACCAGAGACTGGGGCAGGATGAAAAACCAGCCAAGGTCTGGGTAGGAGATCAGGATTCCAAGATTTGGAAGGTGGATTCTATACGCCATTACTTTTAAAAAAAAAACAACTTTTTTATTGCTTTTTACTACAAACTACAAAGGGAAAAGGTGTGGGAAAATCTAGCCTAAAATACAAAGCTAGGCAAGGATCGTATTATGGTATACATAACATCTCAAAGTTTCCCTCACATTTAAAATTGCAGGAATGAAGGTTAAGCATTACTGTTTCAAGATCAATCTGGTACAAACATAGTTAGCTAAAGTAAGTGCATCCTAGTATTTTATAATTAATAAAAAGAAGCCAGGCTTTCAGTATAAGCTATTTATCATATTTTTTCCCCTCTGAGCTTGTTTTTTTCATGTCAATCTGACTTTGAGGAGTTTAGGAGCAGCCGCTCCTTTATCGGATTCAGTCCTCTTCTGAAGGGCTGCTCACTGAACTATCACTGTTTCCCAACTTATGTTCAGTATACTCCATTACTATCTACACCACCACCCCCCGGCCACCCCCCAGGAAGCCATCCTCCATGCCTTGGCCTCCGCCTCCCCTGCAGGCCTTTAATACAAGTGCTAGCTAAACACTGCATCGACTTTCAAAAACTTCCTCTTGGAAATCCATGTTGTGAAATGTGCTTGATTTACATCATTGTATTCTGGTTGCCAAACCTGACTTGCCTTGGCTTTGAAATTCTGAAATGCTTGGCAGTGAGTACAGGACAGGATAGGAGTAATCAACAACCAGCCAGGCATGTGGCTTTTGAAAGCAACTTGTTTGTAAAGACAAACAAGGATATGCATTAAAAAGCAGCAGATGAACTGGCTCCGAAGGTTAAAAACCCAGAGCTTGAAAAGCAGCGAGGAATTAAGTGTAAATAGCATAAATAACAAGAGGGTGTGCACACACCCTGCATCAGCAGACCAAGCAGAATACAATTAGTACCCTCTTCCCTTTATGTTCGGTTGCTTCAGGATACAATTGCCAGCCCCAGATGCTCTTGGCACTTTCTGTTGCATAGAAAGTACCGAAAAAGCTAAGAATCTGCATCACTTTTCTCCTACAGTGGAGGTGGGAAAGGGTTAACAAAAAGCTCTGACCCTGACAACTAACACAGAAAAGTAACTGGCTTATTATTTCGCTTTCCCAGGCTCCTCTGTTTTGTCCTACTCAGAAGCACAGCTGTTGCATGGGGGGGGTGTTTGCTACCCTGGCCCTGACGCTCTCCGCTCTCTTCCGCACCCTCTGCAAACTCCCCGGCTGAGTGCACACGGAGGGGCGGAGGGCTTCTTCTGTAGCTGTGACACCCGAGGTACCCTCAACTATTGCCCACCAGCAAAGGGGCAATTCAAGGAGAGTTTAGTCCTAGACATGACCCAGCTGGGTGACAGACAGTGGGATTCGGGGGGGGGGGAGCCTGTTTCCAAGCAGAGATGCCACAGCACAGAGACTGGGCTTTTGCGAGCCTTGGCTCCGATCCATGCCTGCACAAGTGAGTTGTGGGGTGTGTGCATGCGCGCATGAGCAAGGACTGAATGAGGCAGGAAGGAATACAGCAAAGTGGTGATAGAGATGCAGTAGACAGCTGTAGACAGAAAAACGTGTGTGTGTGTGTGTGTGTGTGTTCCACACGAGGTCAAGCTTGTGTTGTTCCTTAGTGACGGCTGCATGGGCTTATAAAGCACCACAGTACCGTGGCTTCCAAAGACCAAGTTTCCCTGCCCCAGTCCCCCGGCGGCCATGGCCATTCTGTGCCACTGGGGCTTTTCAGATTTTTTTTAAAAAATCAGTATTGCATATTGTTTTCGTGTTTACAATTAGTATTTCAAGGTTTAAGTCTCCATGCCCGTTTGTTACAGAGACACAAGGAGAAAGGCTTATCTCTGCAACTAAAGAGGCTGGAGCCTTTTTTAAAAAAAAATGAAAGCTGAGATTCGGAGACCCTGATACATAGACTGTTACAATGATAGTCAACTGGTGATTATAAATACAACGCACACTCCATGGGAAGTGAGGAAATGGCCACAGCAGAGACAGGGGAATTGTAGCTGCAGGACTGGGGAAACCCAAACTTTCCCACCCACAGGGCAGCTATTGAGTTTGCTGTGATCTTTCCCAAAAGCGTGCACCACAGCAGGCTGAAAAGCTTGGGAAAAAGCCAAGGAAAACCCAGGCGGCAGGGCTGTATTATCCATAAGGCTTAAGCTGAAACCCAGGGGCCTCGCAGGGACTAGGGGCCCATAATAATAATTTTTTTACTAAGGCACTGTTATTTTCTCTTCATAGACAGCCTGTAAAAATTGTGAACAGAATTCTTCAGGAGACCCTCAAAATGGATATAGGGCTATGTACTGCAGTCTAGTACCTACCGTGCCGGGGTCAGGCTGTCAGCTGTAGTGGGGTGAAAGACTGAAGTGCCGGGGGGGCCCCAAAATACCTGAAAGCCTAGGGGCCAAGTCATGGGTTAATGTGGCCCTGCCAGGAGGTGCATGAATGCACCACAATACTGTGGGGAAGAGGGGGGGAAAGCCCTTGCTTCTCAACAGCATCGAGCCCAGGGCAAATAACTTGTGTGGGAGAGATCAAAGATAGGAAAGGAAGGAAGACGTAAAGTGGACAGGAGGCAAAGGTCTGTAGGGAATTATGGTGAAAGGAAAAGAGCCACAGCATGTGTTGAAGGAGCTCCAGGGCTCTTTAACTGGGCACTCTTACCAGCGGCCTGCTCAGTTTTGTCACCCATTCCTCTGAAGTCATAGCCACACTTAGGGATCTCAATTCCTGGGTATTTGGGGATGAAGATGAGACTGGATTTATACCCTGCCCTTCACTGCCCAAGGGAATCTCAGAGCAGCTTACAAACTCCTTTCCCTTCCCCTCCCCACAACAGATACCCTGTGAGGTCGGTGGGGCTGAGAGAGCTTTTTCAGAAACCGCTCTTTGTCACGAACAGCTGTGCCAGAGCTTGTGACTGACCCAAGGTCACATCAGGTGCAAGTGGGGGAGTGGGGGAATCAAACCCCGTTCTCCCAGATCAGAGTCTGCGCACTTGACCACTACACCATACTGGCTGGGGAGGGGACGGACCTCAACAGGGCATAAAGCCACAGATTCCACCCTCCAAAGCAGTCATGGTCTCTGGAGATCACTTGTAATCCTGGGAGATCTCTGGGTCCCACCTGGAGGTTGGCAGCCTTACACGCTTGCACTTGCTATACCCAAACTCCCTGTGTATGGTTGGTCTCTGGAACCCTCCCACCATATCCCTTTTCTTCTGGGATGTGGCATCCTCCACTCTACGCTAAGATCCTCCTCTTGCGGAAGCATATTAGCCATGCTGCCGGGCGGTCCGAGGAAATGCTGTAGGCATTCCTCCTCCTCCTCTCCTCCTAAGGAATTTAGGTGTCTGCAGAGGCCGCGTCAATTCACTCAAATGTTGAAAATCTCATTATAAAAATGGCAGAGAGAAGAGGGGATTTTACCTGTGACTTGGAAGGATTACTGTGTAGTTATGTACTGTCATGTGGCATTCACCCCTCCACAGGCATTACAGATGCCGAGATTGTGATAACGTAGGATGGGTGAGCATTCCAGATTGCTAACCATACAGCAGGAACACGGCTAATCTGCATAAAAATTATGTGTTTAAAACATTAATCTGTTTAATGCAACACATGTCCGGTACCAGGCCCCTGTGAGAAAATGTGTTACATTCTCACATGCCATCGGGGAAGTATAAGAAGGAAACGTTAATTCATAGGCTGTTTTAGATATTTATAATTAGCTACAGCCTCCATTACAATCCAAATGTTTACCCAGGCTCATGCACAGAGAGGCCTACGGCCCCACCCTCGTCTGCAGCTCTAAATATAAATACTTCTGCCTAACGGATTAACCCTTCATGCATTTGATGAAGTGAGCATGGATAACAGGAACGTTTATGTTGGAACAATTATTTAGACTTTCAGGCGCCCCGGGAGTCCCTGTTCCGTTAGCCCTTAAAGTGCCTGTTGTATCAAGCGCCCATAGTTTCAGAACCTGAGAATTCCAGCACAGATTCAAAATAAAATTCCTGCACTGGCCTCCTTTGTGAGAGGGCATCTCAATTTTTTGAAAGCAATGCATTTAGATTCGAAAGCAATACATCTATATGGCTGTTTCCTTCGTCAACATCTCTACAATCTTTTCAAACACTTTCGAAAAACGAAAGCTAAACAAATCTCAGAGGCGTCCGGAAGCCCTTAAGGATGCGGCGACGAATGCTCAGGGTGCGCTCGGCTCAGGTGGTGCACAAGCGCCCCGTCCCAGGCTGCACGCAAAAGTCTCAGAGCGTTTCTTGCACAGTCTTGAATGTACTGTTCCAGTGCTAAAGATAAACCAGATCCTCTGGGCTTTTTTTGCACGCACAAACACACACACTCACAGGCATCCTCAGCGCTGAGGTAAAAGAGCAGGGCGGGATTTCTTTTGCTTCTACCTTGCGGGGAGGAGGGGGCGGGGAGGAGACGAGGGCGAGGAAGGACTTCGCAGCGCCGGGACTGAAAGAGCCTTTGAGGACAGCGCGAGCCAGCTGCAAACAGCAGCTGCACCGGCGGCCGGGCGAGGGACCTCTAGCGGCGCGCGCCCGCCCCTGCCCGCACCGCGCGCCGCTTGGGGCCCGTCCTGCTGCTGCTTCTGCGCTTGCTACGTGCGCGCTGACACTGTCCTCATGGCAAAGCCCAAGCCGGGCTGTACCACTGCGCGCCCCTCGAACAGGGGGAGGAGGAGGAGGAGGAGGGCCGAGCCTTGCAACTCAGGAGGCGACGAGGCTCGCCCTGGCGTGGATTCCTTTTCCCCAACAGCCACGTTCCTGGAAAGGAGCCGAGCTGGCGGCACCCATCGGGCGGGGGGGGAGGGAGGGAGGGCGGCCCTGACGCGCGGGCGAGTACAGTTGGTTCCTCCCTAAAGTAAGGACGTGCAGAACCGAACGCGCCGCACCCCGCGCTGTAACTCCCGGGGCAGGGAAGGAGGGCGCCACCAAGCCCGCTGCTCGGAGGGGCTGGCGTTTGATTGGCGAGCGCGGCGAGGGGCGCGGCCGCCCGGCTGCCGGGCCCGGCCCCCATTGGAGGATTCGCCCGGGCGCATCGCGGTCCTCGATTTGCATGAAACCAGGGCGGGGTAGGGAAGGCGGCAGGTTGCGCGGCGGCAGTGGCCGCGGCGTGGGTCGCGCAGGGGAGCGGCGCCGGGAGAAGTGGCCGCGCTCGCCGGTTGGAGGAGGCTCCGTCCCGGCCGGGTGTCGGGGGAAGCGAAGCGGTCCGGTCCGGGCAGGGCAGGTCGTCGCCTCCTCGGAAACTTGCGCTGCTTCGGTCGAGGGAGGTGCCAGGAGCCCGCGAAGTTCAGGCAAGTGGGGTAACCGGGCAGGGAGTCGCCGTCGGGGCGGGGGAGACGGGCTCCGGGCGGGCGGGCGGGCGGGCGGGCGGCTTCTCTGCCTGGGCGCCGCGGGGGAAGGACGCTGGGGCGGGGAGGAGGGGGGTCTCCTCCGCTCGCTGCCCGTCTCGAGTCTCTCAACGGGGATGCCAAAGAGTTTCCGCGGGGTCGCCTCGACAGAGCCGCGGTCCGGAGGGCATCCTCGGAAGAGCGGGGCCACCGGGCTCGGGCAGGGTCGGCGACGGACCGCGCCGCGTGTCGGGGAAAGGGCGCCGGACTTTTTCACGTATCACTTAAACAACAACCACAACCAGCACCCCCCCCCCCCCCCGCAGGCGTCCCGCTCTCGTTGCATAACGGAGCTGCGGCCGACCCACTTGCGGAGACCGCCGGGGAAGCGCTTTCACTTTCGCGCCCGTGGGAAACCCGCCCCGTCGGCTTCGGCTCTTTTTCGGGGGGCCACCGCGTTATCTCTCCGGCGGGCGACGGGGAAGGGGCCAAGTTTTCATGCATTTCGTCGTCGTCGTTCTAAAGAGGAACCGGCGGCTGGCTAGGTGGCCGCTCCCTGAGCACAGGCTTTCCGTGCCTGCGGAATAGTTTGGGGGAAATCGACGGAGTCGGAGTGGCCACGGGATCGACTCCATCTCTGTTGAAGTCCCTGGGGGCCTTCTGTTAAGAGCATAAGGGAAGCCCGTGTTGGGTCAGGGCAACGGCCCATCCAGTCCAACACTCCGTGTCACACCGTGGCCAAAAACACCAGGTGCCTCCAGTGGGGCCAGGACACGAGAAGCCTTCTCACTGTTGCCCCCCCCAAGCACCAAGAAGACAGAGCATCCCCTGCCCCAGCCTGAGAATCCTTAAAGGTAAAGGTAAAGGTTCCCTTGCTCGAAAGCCAGTCAAATCCGACTCTAGGGTTGCGGTGCTCATCTCCGTTTCAAAGCCGAAGAGCCAGCACTGTCCGAAGACGTTTCCATGGTCATGTGGCCAGCATGACTAAACACCAAGGTGCACGGAACGCTGTTACCTTCCCACCGAAGTGGTACCTATTTATCTACTTGCAATTTCTTGCTTTCGAACTGCTAGGGTGGCAGGAGCTGGAACTAGAGACGGGAGCTCACCCCGTCATGCGGCACCCGGGTCTCGAACTGCTGAACTACTGACCTTCCACAGCCTGCAGTTCAGTGTCTTAACCACTTGAGCCACCGCAGCTCACACCACTTGAGAGTCCTTATCTATACCTAATAGCCACTGATGGACCTCTGCTCCATATGCTTACCTAATTCCCTCTTGAAGCCGTCCATGCTTGTAGCTGCCACGACCTCCTGTGGCAGTGAATTCCATGTGTTAATCGCTCTTTGGGTGAAGAAGTCCTTCCTTTTATCTGTTCTAACTTGACTGTTCAGCAATTTCATGGAGTGCCCAGGAGTTCTTGTATTGTGCGAAAGGGAGAAAAGTGCTTCTTTCTCAGCCTGTTCTATCCCATGCATAATCTTACAAACCTCGATCATGTCACCCCTCAGCAGTGGAGCATCTTGTTGGAAGTCCGTGGGAGGGAGGGTGTTCTCCAGATGGGATTAGTTTGGATAAGAAAGAGCTTCCTCGTGATGCTAGTGCCCACAGCAGCATCTCTGGCCATCGTTCTGAATGTCCTACTCTTCTAGGCGAGGTGTTCCTGAGTAACTTTCCAACGTTAACTTGCTCTTCTTGTATTTGGGGTGCTGTTATAAATGTCGGAAACAGAAAGAGGTCAGTGTGCTTCTTGATGGAATTGTTAGGAGGGAATGCTTTGGATCAAAAACTGCTGGAGCCGATGCCCTGCCTATGATGTTAGAATATTCCTTGCTGTGGGATTCTCTCCATCAGCCTGGCGTGGATGTTAATGGCCCAAAGTGCTGTAATAAGAAGCTTTCCAGGCTTATCTAGAGCGCAGGTCATATATTTGGGAGCTCACGTAAGGCAAATGTGTATGAGGTCTTAGCGAAGGGCGGTAGTAATTCTGAAGCTGATCTGTCTCTTGTGTATTCCAGGTCACTGTTGATAGGGGCAGAGTTGGGGAAGGGGGGGCTGTTGCTGGCGTCCCAGAAGCACAAAGCCTGCCGGTGTTGGGTTCAACTCCAGAAGCAGGTGAGCCACTGACTAACGCACATTGTGCTGCTACTGTCCCCACTGTGCGTGTGACAGCGGCTAACCTGCTTTTCGGATATCACTGTGTCCCCCTTCTGTAACTCCCTGCCCTCAAGAAGAAGCAAGGCACTGGAGCCTGGTGACTGTTCTTCCGGCTTCCCTGGGTGCGCAGGGAGAAGGGACTCGCTTCAGATCCGCAGCATCCGTCACCACCAAGCTTGAGCATTCTGCATTAACAATGAAAAGCTGACTTGTAACCCCCACCCCCGTTGTGGGGGGGGGGAGAGCATACACAGATGTCAAGAGGCTCGACGATGAAATAGAAATGCTTTGACTTCTGTTTTAGCACATTATGTTTTTGCTGGGATCTCTAGACTGGGCAGGAGGTATAATTAGCAAAGATGTGCTGACTTACCAGTGCAGTCCTAATTGGAGTCACACCCTTCTAAGCCCATTGAAGTCATCGGGCTTGGAAGGGTGTAAACTCTGCTTAGGAGTGCACTGTATGTCTGGGCTCTTCCCCAAGTCCAGCCCAACAGACCAGATGTGACCCGACCCCAGAAAATCATCCGTAGATTAAAAGAACTGGGAACACTTGCCTCAAAAAGGCACTTCTGGATCTTAATGGATGTAATGTGGAATCCTTTTTCACCGTGGCCAGTTTTCCTTGTACAATAAGGATGGTAATGGATGAAACTAGGCTTGCGTTTGCCATGAGTAAATTAGCAGCACAGAGGTCTTTTCTAATCTTTTGAACATTGCTCACCGCTGCCCCCCCCCGCTTTTTCAAGACTTCGTTAAATGTGGCCTCTGCTTCTTTCCCCGCTCTTCTTCCACACAAGAGCAAATTGGGACAGGCAGGCTGTTCCTGTCACAGCAAGGAGCAAAGCAGTGACGTGTAAACTTAGAAAGGTTTCATATGTACCACTCAGGGCCCCTTTGAGCCTTTCTCCTACCGTGCGTATATATAGACGGTAAGCAGGAAAAAAAATTAAATGTAGTTGTGCCAAAGTTAAAATCCATTTGATGGCCACGCAGGACGTTGGATTTACAGTCATATTTGAGCCTTCCTACATTTTTGTGTCACTTGTGCATTCAGTCTGAGCTGCATTTTTAAAATCCTCCACTAATCATTTTTCCATTGGGTTGTACACACTTGAGAATCTTCTGTTTAATGTTTTAACCTCTCTCATGTAAGGAGGTGAGTGGTTAAGTGCGCGGACTCTAATCTTCGATAACTGGGTTTGATTCCCCTCTCCTCCACTTGCACCTGCTGGTGTGACCTTGGGCAAGCCATAGTTCTGGCACAGCTGTTCTTGAAAAAGAGCCGTTTCTGTCAGAGCTCTCTCAGCCCCGCCTACCTCACAGGGTGTCTGTTGTGGGGAGGAGAAGGGAAAGGAGTTTGTAAGCCGCTCTGAGACGCCTTTGGGTAGTGAAGGGCGGGGTATAAATCCAATCTCTTCTCTTCTTCTCTTCTTGTCAGTTCCACTGATGCCGGGACAACTTTACCCAGACACCCCTTTTTAACTCCATTGCTGCTGTTGTCCAAGGAAGAGAGGAGAGACTTCTTCAAGTTCTTTTTTTTTCCTTTCAAGAGAGCACCTGTGTCCACACAGTAGCACTGTAATGAAAAAAATAAGAGCAACAGCTGAGAAACGGACAAGAAGTCGATGAGGCTTTCTCCAGACTCTTGTTAGTTTCACTGGTGAGCCTAGCAGGAGGTGGTGAAGGAAATGAAAGCAAGGCAGGTGAGACACATACCTGTAGGACTGCATCTGAGGCTAACCTCAGGGCAATATGTGCCTCTATCCCCCCCCCCAATAGCTCACATATATATCATGCACAAAGTATCCGATTGTTATGGCTTTGTGACACTTTTTTTCATCTTGTGCTCATTCATGTGGGATGTGCTACATAAGAACATAAGAGAAGCCAATGTTGAATCAGGCCAATGGCCCATCTAGTCCAACACTCTGTCACACAGCGGCCAAAATATACCAGGGGCCATCAGGAGGTCCAGCAGTGGGGCCAGGGCACCAGAAGCCCTCCCACTGCTGCCCCCTCCAGCACCAAGAATAGAGTGCATCACCTGCCCCAGACTGAGAGTTCCCATCTATACCCTGTGGCTAATAGCCACTGATGGACTTCTGCTCCATATGTTTATCTAATTCCCTCTTGAAACTGTCCATGCTTGCAGCTGCCACCACCTCCTGTGGCAGTGAATTCCATATGTTAATCACTCTTTGGGTTAAGAAGTATTTCCTTTTATCTGTTCTAACCCGACTGCTCAGCAATTTCATAGAGTGCCCACGAGTTCTTGTATTGTGAGAAAGGGAGAAAAGTACTTCTTTCTCAACCTGCTCAATCCCATTCAAAATCTTATAAACCTCGATCATGTCACCTCTCAGCCGTCGTTTCTCCAAGCTAAAGAGCCCCAAGCATTTTAACCTTTCTTCATAGGGAAGGTGTTCCAACCCTTTTATCATTCTAGTTGCCCTTCTCTGCACTTTTTCCAATGCTATAATATCCTTTTTGAGATGTGGTGACCAGAACTGTACACAGTATTCCAAATGAGGTCGCACCAATGATTTATACAGGGGCATGATGATACTGGCTGTACCATCTCTATGCCATTTGCCCTCATGATAATCCAGCAAGTAAGTCAATGTGTTCCTGTTTCACTGATGGGCAGCGAAATCTGAGTGTGAGATACCCTGAGATGCATAGGAAATTCCAGCTGAACTGGAATGTGAACATGGGTTTCCAGGACTGTGATTCCATCTAGTGGGTTGCCTCATGCAGCGCTCTTTTCTTTCCCTAGTGGTGTTGGTCACACCCCACTAAAAGTGTAAATATTGACAAAACAAGGCGGCATCTGTAAGTTTTCTGGTGTGTCATTCCCTCCTCCAGCCACACACTCAAGAAATACCATAAACCCTTTTAAATAGGAAAGCAAAATGTATACTTCCTTGAACAGCTATGTAGTGCTAAACTTCTGACCTCTAGTGTGTAGAAGGTATACTGGCCAAGGGCCACATGTAATTTTCTTACGTCATCTTCCTTCTTCTTCGTCATAGCTTCTTGGCCTGAACTGGTAAGGCCAAAAGCACGACTATTTTAACCTAGTTGCCTGGAGAGAAAGGACATAAGTGTAGACAGCTGCTTGGTAGTCTTCTTGGGTTGTCTTCAGGATATGTGTGTTGTGTTTCAGACCCCCCCCTGCAATGTTCCAGTGTACCTCAAAATGCCCATAAACATCACTGCAAATCCCTCTTGGTGCCTTTCTCATTAGAGAAGCCAAGAACTGCACAAGCTACCGGAAGCTTCCTAGAGAGGGCTGTCCCTTGGGCTGTTCTATCTGAAATCTCAGTTAAGGCTGATGCTCCCCATCTCCATTTCTTAGTAGGTAAAGGTTCCCTTGCTCGAAAGCCAGTCGAATCCGACTCTAGGGTTGCGGTGCTCATCTCCGTTTCCAAGCCAAAGAGCCAGCGCTGTCTGAAGACATTTCTGTGGTCATGTGGCCAGCATGACTAGACACCGAGGCGCACGGAACCCTGTTACCTTCCCACCGAAGCGGTACCTATTTCTCTACTTGCAATTTCTTGCTTTCGAACTGCTAGGTTGGCAGGAGCTGGGGCCAGAGACGGGAGCTCACTCTGCTTGTTTCATTGATGACGCGTGTTCCTGTGCCTAAGGGCTGGTTCATAAATGCATGTTCTTTGATTGATGCAGGATCAGGTAGCAGTTTGTGTGTGTGGATGAGCCCTTACCGGTAGGGCTTTTCATAGCGCCTCATACATAGTTCTTTTCAGAAGGGTACTTTTGTGCACGTGGCTGCTAGACAAAATTGAATGAGAGCCAGTGTGGCATAGTCGTCGGAGAGTTGTACTGCCTGAGTCTGCAGGGGAAGCTCACTGGGTGACCCTCGGTCCGTCGCTGCCCCTCACAAGATGGTGGTTGTGGGGCTAGGGTGGACGAGAAGGAAATGATGTTATAAGCAGCTTGGTGTCCTGCTCAGAGAGAAAAGCAGTATGTAAATAAGTACAATACTAAAAATAATATATAGATGAGGTTTAAATGTGTACTTTAGTATTGACAGTGACCCTGTTATTGCAAGAGAGGTGCTATGATGTTGAACAATTTTTATATCTTATTGGATTGTACATGGACTCACATAACAAGTCTGAAAACTCTCATGATGTTCCATCTGATCTGTGATTAGGTTGCCGGTACGTAATGTTACTGTTCAAAAGAAGGCTATTGTACAGCATCAGCATGCAAATACTCCAGTCCTTTGATATGCAGTTAGTAGATCTTTCTTTCTAGGTCATCTCCTACCAGTAGACTTCTTATTGCACTGGGCCGTGAATTTATATGCCCACCTGCAAAACAGGAATAGTTAGGACCTAGTGCAGGCTTACTCTGTAGATAAGTGAGAGAGGATTGTCCAGCATTGCATAAAATGACTAATGTGTCTTAAAAGCCACTGAAGGTCAGCATGAAATTGGGTGGGCTTGATTACAGCTTTCCAAAAAGAACTAAGCAGAAACTCACAACAACTTGTTCATACAGGAGGTTGTGACAGTGAAATTGCAGAACTCCCTTCCAGATCAGGTCTGCCTCACGCCTGCTTTTGCAATATTTGGGCTCCGAGCGGAGAGCTTTTGCGATATCTTGACTGCCTTGATTTGAACAACTGCTGCCGTGACCTCTTTGCTGTGGTTTTCATTTGCAGTTTGTGTTGGTTTGAGCTCACACTTTGGGACCTGATGCACTTTTTCTCAGCTCTCTTGAAAATTTTATTGAAAAGTTGGGTGACAAATAAAAGCAGGAGGTTAAAACAACAATGTTGTGCTTGCTTTTTGAATACAAATGTGTAAAGTAAGTGTGTGCGCACACATGCAGGAGAGATCTAACATTTTGTTAAATCAGCTTTGTCCCACTGTCTGCTCAATCAGATATTCTTGCAATCTAATTTTACACATATTTCTGAAGAAATGTCATGAATACCTGACAACCGTGGTTGCTTATTGGAGGTATTTTTGGTCGTTGCTATTATATCTCGTCTGTGTGCCATGTCTGAGTTTGTATATGGACAAAAGTTTAATCTTTTCATGCCATCTCAATTTGAATGTGCAAGTTACTGCATTTATTCTCCTCTCAGGTGTCTACATTTGCCCTGTTTGCAGATATGTAGTCATGTACAATAAATAACAGCTTTGTGTTGGTAGCTTCATGGATATTGTGGTGTGGTCATCTCAATGAAGTCTTGTAATGCTAAAGAGTGGGTTGTTGTTGTTTTTTACTTTTTTGAACAAGATAACTTTCTGCTCAGGAGAATAGCCTTCATTCTCACTGTGGACTTTTTCATGACATAAGACAGAAGTCTTCAGGTATTCAGATTGTTATACTCTTAACTTGTGAAATCTTCACTCCTGATAACTTTACCTAACACTTGCTCTGCCACCAGTGCATAAAAACTTGGAATTGAGCCTATCAACAGCCATGTGTTGTAGAACATTTTACTTCCAGAATCTTGGGCAGATATGACAGCAGACGTTTCAAGATCAAAGTTCAAGCTGTTTATGCAAAAGCACAAAGGTTCTCTTTACCCTCAGAGAAGGAGGGATAGTGATGCCTTAAATAGTGGAAGAATTGAACTGAAAGGTATTTTTTCTTTCTTAGAAGTGTTTTTTTTTTAATCAAAGTTTGTTAATTTTATTTTTCTCTTCCTTTTGGAGGAGGTAGGCAGAGACCTATGCAAGGCTTCGTGCAGTGGCCTGTCTTCATGTCCCCCAGAGTCTGTGAGGCTGCAGGTCAGATCCTAGAAGAACATAACAAGCATGTTGGGTTGGCAGCAGCATGGTTCCCAAGCACTGGAAAATCACAATACTTTTGCATGAATGTAAGCAGAGGCTTATATAATACCTCTTCAAATCAGTTGGCAAGGAATTCCACTGGGACAGAAAACTTGCTCATCCAGAAACGGCCAGGATCTGCAGAACAGCTACTGAAAAAACCATAAGGCGAGCTGAAAACTGTCATCTTCTACTGTTGTCTGGGAAAGAATATCTTTTATCCTGAAAAACTTACAAGGATTTTTGAAATTATTTTAAGTTCCCTTGCAGAACACCAAGAATCTTCCATGGAATGAGAATATATATATTGAAACTCCACTTATCTGGATGATCTGGTGGACTGACTTGTAAAATAGGGGTCTATTGACGCAGGGTTGGGGGCACATATGAAAAAGATGTGAATGGAGTTAGTGGTTGTATTTCCTTGATTGACACATGTCCAACTTGTAAAGAACTTGTCACAGGACAGGTAATCTCATGGTTGGTTCCTCTTGCCTTCTCATGAATACGGAATAGTATTTGTACATCAGCGGGAAAGGCATCAGAGTCAGCAAGCGTGTTCTAGTATTGCCTTTTCTATAACAGGCAGTTCCTGAAGACAGAGTTTTCCCAAGTTTATTACAAGACCTGTAGAAATGTAAACTGCTGTGAAGGAACCAATAATTGCAGTAACTACATGTTTTTCCCCCAAGGCAAATACTCTGTTTCAGACATTTCAATCAGGTTAGTTTCAAATACTACATTATTTTTGAGGGAGAAATCAAAGTTTTTATAATGGGAAAGGAGGCATTAATATGAGTGGTCTGGCAGGTTGGAAAAGTTATTAAAAAAAAAACTGTTCCAGGAAGGGCAAACTCACCTGCAACATAAAGAGCAGGCAGTACATATCCCCCCCCACCCCCCATCCCGTGATAGCATCTTGATCTGCTTTGGCTATGCTTCTCTTCCTTTCCAGAGAGCCAGTTTGGGTGTAGTGGTTAATATTATCTATTTATTATTTTCAATTTATATCCTGCCTTGCCAAAAACTGGCTCAAGGCGATTAAGTGTGTCGACTCTAATCTGGGAGAACCAGGTTTGATTCCTCACTTCTCCACTTGCATCTGCTGGATGACCTTGGGCAAGCCAAGCCGTAGTTCTGGCACAGCTGTCCTTGAAAATGAGCAGTTTCTGTCAGAGCTCTCTCAGCCCCGCCTACTTCACAGGGTGTCTGTTGTGGGGAGGGGAAGGGAAGGGAGTTTGAGCCGCTCTGAGACTCCTTTGGGGAGTGAAGGGCGGGGTATAAATCCAATCTCTTCTTCTTCTAAAACATTTCCCTTGAGATTTTTGTGTGTGTGTGTAGAGTAGAAGTTGTTACTGCAAACATCTCAACACTTTGCTTAATGCTGATACACATAACAGGCTGTTTGATTTCTTCAATGCAATGTGCCTCTTTCTGCCTTAAGTGACTCAGAAGGCACTTCCATAACAGAAGATGACTCAAAGTCGGCTGGTATTTGCATTATAGACTTGCTGGGGACTGGAGCAGGCACTCTGAAGAATGGTAATAAATGAGAATCCACTGGTGGTATTACTCTACATAGTCTGACTTCATCAATGGATGGGCTAGAGAATACACCTCAGCATCATCATGGATTGTTGCTATTCATCATTTCTTTGTCTAGATGGCAAAGGTTGGCTGGCTGGTATTGCCTGGCAATGCCTAGAAGACCATGTGACTCTCCCGCTTGGGGAGAGAACAGTGTGTTCTGTCTTGGCCAAGGGATGGAGAACAAACCTTACTGTTTCTCCTGAGCATATTAAGGAACGGCTTTGGGAGAAAAGGCACTTCCATTTCCACTCTTTTTTTTTGGGGGGGGGTGATGGGGGGGAGAAGGAGCACCATTATTCTGTAAGCCACTGAGCTCAAAAGGGGTGTGTGTGACTTTGTACACTCTTCCTCCTCACTGAGAATGGCACCTCTCTGTCCATACTGACCTCTTCTGGTGAGCACCCAAATGGAAGCAAAAATGTTTGTACTCCTCTGGCTGCACTCCGTGCCCAGATTTAGCACGCTCCCCTGCCCCGGGCCCCGGTTGTGTGTCTCCATCAGTGTGTCTCTTCCTGTTTTGCAGCCCCGGCAGCTATTTTAGTACCATTCTATCACTGTTTCTTTAGGGGGACGAAGGGAAATGTTATACAAATTGCTACCACTGCAGTTGGTGAGACTGGGTGAAGGGCTTTCAGGAATCTTCTCCCTCCCCATCCCCTTTTCCACAGTAAAATTTAAGCCCTGAGCAAATTTGGCTGAGTGTGACTTCAGTATCTGGACAGTCTTGCCCAGGCTGAGCAGTCCCAGTGCCCCCAGTGCTGGGCGGTGGTGATGACAGGAGCAGAATTAACTGTGTCACAGCAGCTGTAGAAACCATAGGAAGGCTGCCATATTATGCCTGGAAAGGCAACTGCCACCCCCCAGTCAGGATCTTGTGTACTGAAGAGGTCCCGTGCTACCCAGGCAAAATGAAATTCACTTGGCCTGGTGATGGCAAAGCATCCTCGTGATATGGGTACACACAACCCATGTCTGCCTATGTGCGGACTCTAATCTGGGAGAAACAGGTTTGATTCCCCACTCCTCCACTTGGACCTGCTGGATGACCTTGGGCAAGCCATAGTTCTTTCAGAGCTGTTCTTGAAAAAGAACAGTTTCTGTCAGAGCTCTCTCGGTCCCACCCACCTCACTGGGTATCTGTTGTGGGGAGGGGAAGGGAAAGGAGTTTGTAAGCCACTCCGGGACTCCCTTGGGTAGTGAAGGGTGGGGTATAAATCCAGTCTCCTCCTCCTCTTTCTCTTCTTCTTCCTCTACTTGTATGTGGATTTGAAGGCCTGTACGGAAAACACAGAGGTGTCCTAAAGAGGAGGTTGGAGTGCTGTTGTGAGACCAGTGCTTCTGTGTAGTGTGACAGACCTTGTCCCGACACAACCTACGAGGATTGCTGTGCTGTGATGGGAGGCAAGCTTTTTGTGAAGTACATACCTGGGAAACCCAGAAGTTACACCGTCAAGGAAAAAGGGCTGGGGAAGGAGAAGATTCCTGAAAACCCTTCTTCACCCAGTCTTACCATTTTTACTGTGGTTTACAGCCAGGGGTCATTTCCCAGAAAAAGAGGTGCAGGAGCTCATTTGCATATGCCACACCCCCTGACAAAGGGCAGGCATGTTTAAAATGAGTCAAGGCATACGCAAATGAGTTTAACCCCCCCCCTTCCTTGAGTGTCTCCGCAAAAGCGGAGAGGCTCAGGAGAAAAGGGGCCATGTCTGCTTCCCTGCCCTTCCTGTGGCAGCCGTGGGGCACCTGGAGAAGATCGGGCAGGGAAGCCAGGCATTTAAATCCCCCTCCCCCGAGTCTTTCTGTGGGCGGGCCAGGAAAGGCGGAGGGCGGGGCCTGGGCTCCTTACTGCCCGAGCGCCGAAGTGACCCCTGTTTATAGCACCGACTGCAGTGGTAGCAATTTGTATAGCATTTTCTTTCAGCCCCCTAAAGAAACAGAGATCATGCAGCCAGTTAAAGAATGGCACTGAAATAGCTGTACTGTGAGCCACCTGGGTGCTCAGTTGGAAGTGGCAAGGTAAGAAACAGGAGATGGGGGGGGGGGAGGCTGAGTCCTGTGCCTTGGTAAAATATTAATATGGCCCATGCAAGGCCCAGCCTGCCTTCTGCACTCTTGCTGGTAACACTGCTGTTGTATGGATAATGAAACACAGTAGGAACGGCAGAGTTGGCCAGATCTGAAGATACTTAAATCTGGTGGCTGGAGCTGTGAATGAGCGAGGGAGATCTTTCTGCAACCCTGAGCAACACTCCAGGTTTGTAGAAAAATCTGAGATCTAAAAAAATGCATTGGGGAATTAAAAAAACACCCCAAAATGTTAAAAGGGATGCCTGTAGCTTTAACAAAAAGATTTGCTCAGTACAGCGGAAATGGATAAACCAACTCTACAAGTACAAGATAAAAAAGAAGACATTTTCGAGAAGAATTGGTCAAGATTTTATAGATGGATCAAGAACTATCTTAGAAAATGTGTAACATAATTATTAAATATAAACTCTACCCATTAAGATGTTAAATTGGTTTAAGTGTATAAGAACACAATTCTATTTATGTTAAATTTAAGTAGGTATAATGAGTACATACTCCATTGTTGTTGTGTGTTGTGTGTTTGTAGTGGTTGTCTTTTGTTTCTATCTTTAAAAATGAATATTTTTTTTAATGATTTGCTCAATAACTATTGCTAGGCAGTCACACCATAGCTGAATATGGGAGGCAGGTAAAAGGTAGGTTGGTGAATGGCTGTGAAGGCGAGAATGAGGCTGGGAAAGGGGAGGGGATATGGGGGTTGCCAGGAGGAGGGAAAGGGGAAATAGTGCAAAGAGGTCTCCCCCCAGACGTCCTTGAGGGTTCCCCCCAGACATCCTTGAGGGTTCCCTACCATGCAGGTGGGCCTGGACCAGTGGCCAGCACCATGCAACTGGCCATAGTTTTCCTAGGTAGAGGCTGCTGGGACAGGAGACGGAAACCTGAAGACGGGGGCAGATAAATGTAGGTTGGCCGTTGGTGGGAAGGGGAGAAGGAAACAGGAAATGGGAAGAGGCTAACTAATTTTAAACATTTAAGGAAAGGTGTGTGTGCATAAAACCTTCTTGATAAATCAATGAACTATTACAATTTTAGCTTCTCTGAAATTAGGAAAAGTCATCTTTATATCATTTCACTAATAAAAATAAAATTAAATGTATACATAAAATCAATTATGAAAGTAATACTTAAAATGATACCCAACTAACGTTTTCTGTATCAAGATATGTCAGTCATACAGGCATACCTTAATACAGATGAAATTAATCCATGAATCAGGTAAGTGAATAAGAAAATTCTATTCATTATCAGCTTGTCCTTGTAAGCTAGTCCCCACAGAAAGTAATAAATCAGTTGTTCACATCTGAATTAAAGACAGCTTTTTTTCAGTCTTCTGTAACAAGTTCATTTAATCATTATTATCAAATATGAATCAGTTTCATTATTAATACATTGAAATAAAACAATTCTTCAAATCAACTTGAGTCAAGTACAGGCAGTTCACTAGTCAGAAATAATTATGACTATTAGTAATTTAGCACTATTCCACAACAGTCCCTATTCAGTTCAGTAACTTCTGTCCAAAATAACTCCCTCGGTTTTCTAATCAGGAGAGGCTAATTCTTCAGTAGTGGTCATTTTTTCCTCGCGAATGGTTCAGATAGTACATATTTCAGGCAAGGCTTGTCTTAATGCAGGATTAAGCATCGGACTGCTTCTTTTCTAACAGCTGCTATTCCGTTACATGCCTAAGGAAAAACTGGGCGCAGTCAAGAAAATCCCACATGACCAAAGAGGAGTGGGGAGATGGTCTTCATGACTGCATCATCTTCACCTGTTTTACAGACTGGCTGTGCCTTGCCCTCATAAACTGGCCAGAAGGAATTTTACCCTTGAAAGGGTGAGAGTGGGAAACTGAAAATAAAGAAAAAATGCCCCCCAATCACCACCTTATTCTAAGGGGGGTGGAGCTTTTTATCTACTGTGGTAATCAAAGGAAGAAGTCCTTCCCACACTTCCTGTTATCACTGATGATGTATCCTTTGTGCTTATTTGCTTTCAAGAGTGCAATAGTAACTTTTGAACATGTGGCTTTCCAGGTTGGGAGAAGTGAAGCTAGATATTACTGCTTAAGGAGGACTTCCTGCTGCTAATGCAAATGTATTTTTGTGGTTAAATTAGGCCTCAGTGAGCTGGAAGCATGGCTTCATGTTTGATTGGCTATGTGGGATTGCCTACTCAGAAGGAAAAAACTTGCACAGGCACTATATGCAAGGGGAACTTGCTTTTTAACAACATGAAATAAAACAATTATTTAATGATCAAATGACTTTTGAGGAACCACAAATAAGCTGGAAAATGTGTGCCCTTAGATAAATGGTCAGGAATTGGAAATGGTGAAGAGGTAGAACATCGCTTCTCAGTGATATTACTCATAAGGCAGATGACACGCATACATACCTGAGCCAAAAGAGGCCCCAAGCCAAAGGACAGATGAAGTTCCAGACACTGGGTGTAAATTCCCCGACTCCAGTAGTTTCCTCAAGTGTTGTGCATGGTGACCCACATAGTTGACTGACAGCCATTCATCCTTAAAAGAGGGACTATGACGTTGGGCTGAGGGTTCATTTGAAGGGGTAAGGGACCTCCCCACCACCTTTGAAACCGGAAGCACAGCCTTTTCCCACAGAACTCCACAGTGGCGTTTCCAGTATCCCTCTGATACAGTGGTGGAAAGTGCTGTCAAGTTGCAACTGTCCGCTGGCTGCCATGAAATGAAGGGTTGGTTGTGGGGGAGGCTGCCGCTTTGCTTTCCCTCTCCTTTGCTGTCTCTGCCTGGCCCGCTTATCGGCCGGCCCCTGGCCTGGAGACACTGCTCTGCCAGCGTTAACCTGCTTCCACTTTCCCACCACATCTTGCTTGGGAATATGTGGCCGTTACTGAGCCCGCACATCTTTATTGGCCCCGAGGGACCCGGGGGGCTGGCTTGAAGGGGGTGTTTCTTCTAGTGTTCTGTTTGCAATCGCCACTGCTGACACGAGTCTTATGATGCCTTGTTCATTCCTCAATAAACTGAACTACCTACAGGACTGTTTTGGAGTGCTTTGATTGGGACTTCTGACAGAAACCGACTCACGCTGACCCCATAGGGCAGAACTGTTATGGGGCCCGGATCTGACATAAATATCACTTTGTTGAGCCAGGCCATGTGTGCCATAAAACGTCGTGCCAGATATCGGAGATATGAACTTTATAAAGGACAGCAGCTGGTAAGCTCCGAGTTGGTATGTCCTCGCTACAAGGCCCCATGGGCTGGGGGGGGTGCGTGCAGAGGAAAACTCACACGGGTGGACTGGAGAGCCAGAGGTTCAGTGCTGGGCAGACACACCCATGCTGCCTGGAGGGGGGGGCAACCCCTTCCCCAGCCTGCTTCTGCCACCAGTGCTGTGAGTCCAGGCCCTAAGGTAAAAATGCTACGTGGCTGGGTGTTGCGAGTTCCCCTTTGTCCCCAAGCCACCATTTAAGGGGACTGGGAAGACAAGTTGGATTAACACACACACCCCCGCCGCCTGCGGAAACGGGGCTGGTGGCCCAGGTGTAAGGCCACGTGCATAGAGGGACCCAGGCCAAGCAAAATCCGATAAGCCAGAGACACATGCAGCGGCAGCCATCCACAGTCGAAGGCCGCTGGATCATCCGATGGGGGAGTATGCATCACAAGCACAAGGCAGCCCCAGGCCACCCAGTGACCTGCATAACCAGAGATTGCTGGCACCACCTCCTACGACTGAAGGCTGCTGGGTGGTCCATGGGTGAGGGGGGTCCAGCCATCAAGTCTCATGCTTGTTGGCAGGACTAGGCTCCAGACATGTGGAAGAAACTGCTGAAGAACACGCCCCCCCCCTGGGCCAAAGCACAAGCACCACATGGGGGGGTGGGGGGTGTAAATACAGCAGCAGCGCCAGCTGCCAAGAGGCCCAAGTGGAGGACCGTCTGCCCCCATCCACATGCAAATGCCAATCACCACAGCCATCCACAGCATCCCCAGAGCTGCAGGCTGAGCAGGGAGATGTGCGACCTCGCCTTGAAACCCCAAGCTGGCATGAATGCGTCTGTGGTGGCTCCCGCTGAAGTGAAGGGGTTTTGCTTGACTGCTGCAGGCGAGGTTGTTCTGCCGTGCTGAAGCCACAATTGGAGTGGTTCCACCTACTCCCCCCCGCCCCGAGCAGCCTCCTGTTCCCACCCTCGCACCAGATGCTTGTGGGCTGGATAAGAGCCCTGGATGGGCCAGTCCCGACCCCTGGGCCTTACGTTTCTCACCCCTGCCGTAGGGTTTTCAAGGCAAGAGGCATTCAGAGGTGGTTTGCCATTGCTTGGTTCTGCGTAGTGACCCTGGACTTGGTGGTCTTTCATCCAAATCCTGACTAGGGCCAAACCTGCTATGCATCTGGGATCTGACAAGATCAGGTTAGCCTGGGGCCTGCCGGTCAGAGCTCCGTCTGATACACCAAAGAGGATTCTGATGATAAAAGCAAGGTAGTCATTTGCTCTGCATAAGTGATCCATAGTGAGTGCTTGCACACTGTGTTTGGATCTTTTGGGGTTTTACTAGTAGTTTGTAACAAAGAGCCAGTTTGGTGTAGTGGTTAAGTGCACGGTCTCTAATCCGGGAGAACCAGGTTTGATTCCCCACTCCTCCACTTGCAGCTGCTGGTGTGAACTTGGGCAAGCCTTAGTTCTGTCAGAGCTGTTCTTGGAAAAAGAGCAGTTTCTGTCAGAGCTCTCTCAGCCCCACTGACCTCACAGGGTGTCTGTTGTGGGGAGGGGAAGGGAAAGGAGTTTGTGAGCCGCTCTGAGACTCCCTTGGGTAGTGAAGGGCGGGGTATAAATCCAATATCTTCTTCCTCTTCTTCTCTTCCACAGGAGAGGCATGTGAGCTGGATAAAGGGTATTTGGATATTCAGTACCTTGGATCTTCCCAGCTGTCCTTCAGCATTTCAAAGTGCTGCCAGCATAAGTTTGTTGGCAATCCATGAGGTCCATGTTTTAGCTGGCATCAGGCATTCTTTCTAAATGGGTTATCTTTATTTTCCCCCCCTATTTGTTTGTATGTGTGTGCCTGGAAGTCACGGTTGACTTCTGGTGACCCCTGATGGGGCTTGGACATTTCAGAGAGGTGGCTTGGAGGTCTCCCATCCAGGTATTTGCCAGGGTTACCCTAATTGGATTATCAAAGACTGTCCTCCGGAGAAATGCATTTTATTTGCAAGTTTGGGTTTTGTAAAACCCCCACATTTGACGGGGGGTGGTTGATTGGCAGGAGACTGGTAGGAAGGGGGATGTCAGTTGCTCCCAAGCAGCACCCCTGCTTGCTAATGGCTCTGGCAAGTACTAACCGTCAAAGCTTTGTAAATGCAAATGTTTGACACTCCTGCCATAACTGAAGACAGTGGAATAGCCAGCTCACACCTTAGCTGGGATCTGACACACAGGAGGGACGCGGACACAGAGGGGCTAGATGGCAGGTTCCTGGAGATTGCCCCCACAGGGAGTAAGGAAACAGAAGAGATAAAACCCCTTGGCCTGGAGGGAGAGTGATCTTTTTTACCAACTGCATCTGGAGGAAGGAGCTCTCACACCCGAGTTCCATCTTAAGGGCTGCTGTGGCCACAGGGAGTAGACAAAGGACTGGCTAACTTGACAGATCCGTCCGGTTGAGTCTTCCACTGCGGAGGCCAGATCTACCCTCCCTCAGAAGACTCCAAGATAAGAGGAAGCTTCTAGAACACTGTAAGTTCTGAATTAAAGCACCTGCCTTAAATAAGGACCATGTGTTCATTCATTTTCTTTGTCCTCCTTGGTCACTCCGTTGCTTTGTAGAGTAGGTGTGTGGAATTTTTCTTTTAAATAAATTCTTTACTAGTTTAAATGCTGGTAATTGTTTTCCGTACCAGATAGACCTCCAACCATTCAAATGGGCACCAGGGAAAGGGAGGCAGTAAGTAGCTGAACTGGCATTTCCTCAGGAATGTGCGAGTGCAGTAAGCTATCCCCCATGGTAACCAGCCACTGGGTAGCAAGAGACAGGGACACTCGGCAGATCCTTTAAGTCAGCGTTTTTCAACCACTGTGCCGCGGCACACTAGTGTGCCGTGAGATATTGTCTGGTGTGCCGTGGGAAAAATTCCAAATTTCATCCGTAATATATGAACAATTATAAAATAAAGTATTATTATTTCATAATAAAGTAATTATAAAATAATTTCTTTGTGTTTATTTGATTCCTATTCAAGAGAATTACTTTATATATAGTCAATATAGGCACAGAGTTAAATTTTTTTAACATTTTCTAATGGTGGTGTGCCTCGTGATTTTTTTCATGAAAAAAGTGTGCCTTTGCACAAAAAAGGTTGAAAAACACTGCTTTAAGTGGCACCACAGAATGTAAGCTGGGAGTGCTGTCCCTCTTGGCTTGTAATTCCCAAAACAACCAGTTGGTGGCAGCATCCTGAAGGAAGCCAGAAGGAACCCTCTGAGGGTTAGGGGACAGTTTCTGGCACTTAGACGCCTCAGGGAACTGGAATGGAGTAGCTCTTGTGGGTCAGTGAGGCTGTTCTGCCAGGCATCCAACCAAGAGAGAGATTCCTGATTCTTCAACCCTCAACTAACATCCAGTTAGGTCAACAATTGTTCCCTCCAGAGTTTTGATTTACCCGTCCCCTCCAAAACAGGGTAAATCAGAAAATCTGCTTCCACAAGATCTTTATGCATTTAACAAAATGTACTCTGGCTCAGAAACATCTTTGCCAGGAGGTTCATAAGTCTTTAAGGCGTCAGAAAACCCTTTCTTGTTTTGGTCGCAAAAGACTAACCCAACTACCGCTCTGGATTTTGTCCCATGTCACTGCATATACATTACCATTTACTCTCCAGGTAAGTTACAGGATAGACAGGTGTGTGAAGTTTCATTCTCCAGCACTCCAAATGTATCCTCTAGTATTTGCAAATGTTGTCATGAGGTGGAATCGGTAGAAGCTTGCACTGGTTCAGCCTGTGTTTAATCAAGCTCTTTGTGTCATGCACAACCAAGGTGATACCTGACTGTGAAGGCACTTGGCTCTCTTAATAGCCCTGGATCCCAGCGGAGAAGTGCTGCTCCTTATGCAGAGCTCCAAAGAAGCTTCCACACAGGAAATATGTGGCAAGTCCAAGTGATTTATAAGCCACCATGAGTTAAGGTGGGATATACATATTATTATTGTTGTTGTTGTTGTTATTGTTGTTATTATTGTTATTATTGTTGTTGTTGTTGTTGTTATTTCCATTTATATCCTGCCCTCCCCGCGAACAGGCTGAGGGTGGCTTACATTCATCAGTACAAATACCATAAATCCACATAAAAACATTTTAAAAACAATCAAATAAAGTGCTAACAGTAGTAACATTCTTCATTCATAAGATGTCGTCTATATGATGTAACAAACAAGATTTCCAACTTAGTGATTATCCAGCATCATATGATGGTAAAACCCAGTCTCCAAACTGGGGCCAACCCACCACCACAAACATTGGTGCCAGTGGTGAGGCAGCTCCTAGTTGAAAGCCTGGTGGAAGAGCTCCTCCTTGCAGGCCCTGCGGAACTGTAAAAGATCCCACAGGGCCCTGATGTCCTCCGAGAGCTCGTTCCACCAGTGTGGAGCCACCACTGAAAAAGCCCTGGCAGCAGCGAGCCTGGCATCCTTAGGGCCTGGAATGGTCAATCGATGTTGTGACCCCGACCGTAGTGCTCTCTGGGGTATATATGGGGAAAGGTGGTCCCTCAGATATGATGGACTCTGCACATCAAACTGTATGAAAGGAACAGTAAACCTGACCCACGATCTCTCAAAGGCACCATGCCATTCCCTCTTAGCTGCAGGATTTTTATCCCGCCCCTTAAAGCTGTCACTCAGAAAGGTGGTAGGGGCCATGCAAGTTTTCCAACCCAGGCCCTAAGCAGCCAGCCTTCCCACTAATGTTCTAATCTTTGCTAAGGAATAATGACTAGCAGAGGCTAAGGAGGGGAAAGCTTTTTGTCTCCTTTCCCTTGGACCCCAGAACACTGAACTGCTGTTGGTATTTTGATCCCATCTAACCTGCAGCCACCAAGCCACAATTAAATTTGCCTTACACCCTTTTTTTTTTTAGTTGTGATTTTCAGGCTGCTAAACAGGCATGTGTTGGAACTGGTGGCTTCCTGGCCCATTAATTAAATCTCTGCCTTTGCTGAAGGGACCAATCAGAATGGGAAGGCAAAAGAGAGAGATATTTTGGCGCTGTTGGGTAGCTCTGAACACCCGTATAAACTTCGTGAAAAAGGATGTTGTATATGGCTCATTTGGGGTTTTTGGTGATGATTAGTAATACGGCATCAGCTTAATGTCTGAAAGTTGCTAATTAATTAGTGCATCACTCACTTTGAAGTATTACTGGGTTAAGCAGTTAAGCATCTTACTGCAGCAGCCGCGGCAGAATTCCCTCCAGTCCCGTCCCTACGTGGTGATGCCAAGGCTCCGCACAAGATGGTTCCTTGCCACAGTGACCCTGAGGGGGGACTGGACGTGGGACCCCCTGAGACACCTGCCGCCTTGGGACCCCCTTTTCACTTTCTGCTCTCCTAGATAACAGTTTGTTGTACAGTGGCCTACAATTCCTTCTCACTGTTTTGAAGTGATCTAGAAAAAGGACAGCAAGCAAGAAGGCTTCTCCCAGAACATAAAATTTTCATTGGAACAAGCAAACAGCCTTGAAATGGGACCAGCACACAGCAGAAGTCAAATCATCAATAAAATATTCAATGGTGGAAATGCATTATTGACGCAGCCTCTGGGCCGGGCTTTAAAATGCCAAAAGGTACTGCTCTGTAGAGACTGAGGCATTTGCTCTGTTTGGTCTCCTATGGCCAGAAGCCCTGAGAACCTTTTCCTCAGCACTCCTTGACTTCCAGGTATAATAACCATCCATCTAGCCTAACGCAGCTGGTGATGGGGGCCTTACACAACTTCCCTAGTTGTGTTGTTGTGTGTGCTTGTATGTTTTACTGAGGAGTTTAACTATTTTATATATATTTTAAATGCTGTTTTAATGCTTACCATTATTGTGGACCCTGTTTGGGTGGAAAGGTGACATAGAAATATTTTAATTAGTATTTTTAAAAAATGAATTGAAGTAAGGCAGGGAGGTTCACAGTGCAGGGCGTTTTTTCAGTTGTTGTACCCAGAGTGTAGCATCCGCTGCCCGAGAGACTCACTCTGGCCTTCCAAAGGTCTATTCAGGCTTTTAAAAAAAAATTACATGTTTTTAGTGGTATTCTGACAGCTGATTTCTGATCTGATGGTATGATCTACAGTGTTGAGGTTTATTGCCAAATTTCATTATTACCAGATGGTTTTAATTATTGTTTTTACTGGATTGATGTTTTTTTAGTTTAATCAGATATTGGTTTAGATTATTCTAGGGTGTCATTTTAGGTTTTCTTCTGATTTTAAAGAGATTTTGTATTTTGTTGTTGTTCAGTCGCACAGTCGAATCTGACTCTTCATGATCCTATGGACCACATCATGCCAGGCCCTCCTGTCTTCTGCCGTCCTCCAGAGTTTGCTTAATTTCATGTTCGTTGCCTTGATAACACTGTCTAACCATCTCATCCTTTGCCGTCCCCTTCTTCTTTGTCCTTCAGTCTTTCCCAGGATCAGGGTCTTCTCCAGGGAGTGCTCCCTTCTCATTTGGTGGCCAAAGTATTTGAGCTTCAGCTTCCGTATCTGGCCTTCCAGGGAAGAGTCAGGGTTGATTTCTTTTAGGATTGACTGATTGGATCTCCTTGCAGTCCAAGGGACTCTCAAGAGTCTTCTCCGGCACCATAATTCGAAAGCATCTATTCTTTGGCGCTCGGCCTTCCTTATAGTCCAACTCTCGCAGCCATAGAGTACTCTGGGAATACCATTGCTTTGACCATATGGACTTTTGTTGGCAGGGTGATGCCTCTACTTTTTATTATGCTGCCTAGGTTTCCTACTGCTTTCCTCCCAAGGAGCAGGCTGCAGTCACCATCTGTAGTGATCTTGGATCCCAGGAACATGAAGTCTGTCACTGCTTCCATGACTTCCCCTTCTATTTGCCAAGGAGTGATGGGGTTAGATGCCATGATCTTCATTTTTTTGAAGTTGAGTTTCAAGCCAATTTTTATGCTCTCCTCCTTCATTCTTAGAAAGAGGCTCTTTAGGTCCTCTTCACTTTCTGCCACTAGAGTGGTATCGTCTGCATATCTGAGGTTGTTGATGTTTTTCCCAGCAATCTTAATTCTAGCTTGTGTATAGTTTATAATAAGTTATTTTTAGAGTTTGTTTTTCTATTGTGATGATGCAAAATAGAAAGCCCCTAAATAAATAAATATATTATTTGTTTCTGTAGCCTCACATGTATACCTTGCATTAAAAATAAATTTATATTTATTTAAAAATTGCTGTTTCTGTGCTTCACTGCTGTTACGGGGGAATTTATCCTATAGAAAAGAGGAGAAGTATGTTTATGAAATTTTCCACCCTGGTCCCCACCTGGTGGAACATGCTCCCTATTGAGATCAGGGCCCTGCGGGATCTTCACAGAGCCTGCAAGATGGAGCTGTTCCGCCAGGCCTTTGGCTGAGGCAGCAGACATCCACATATGACCCCCCTGAGGTTGCCATCTCCCACCCACTGATAACTGGCCATACTGAGTTACATCAATGGGCCAGATTCTCCCTATGGCGAGCATGACTATTGTTCTTTATATGTTTTAATGTGTTTTAAATTTTATTGTATTTGTTGAAATGCCGTGACCCATCCTGAGCCCGTTTGCGGGATGGGCGGGATATCAATATGAAAAATAAATAAAAATAAATGACACAGATTTCTTGGGGAGGGGGGGATGATCATTCCCTCTTTTGTCATGAATGATATTGTGGGTACTAGTCAATAGGTACTTGTGACATATGCGACATCCCACCCATTCCCCCCACTCTCAGTCACAATGGGCACATTAGCAGGAGAAGGAAGTTAACATTTTGTTATGTTTCCAGTGCTAAGAAAATGCAGGTTCCCCCCCCCACATAAAGGACCCGCCTGAGGACCCAGATATTTTAACAACCAACAACATGTGAGGGGAAGCCTTTGAATTAGAGATAATTGAGACAGTGATTTCTCCAAGGCCACTAAATATCTAACTGAGCAGCAAGGCTCCCTCTAAACTGTGGAGTCTTGGGAACAGAAATTCTACTTTGTGAGCTACTGGCTATTAAAGCTCTGGAGCCCTCCTTCCCAAGCTAAGACAAAAATATGTGAGCCAGAGCTAGCTCACACTAACACAGCTTAGAGGGAACACAGCTGAGCAGTGTTAAAAATAATGAATTTTCTGGGAATGTGCTGAGATCCAGAAATTCTGGAAGCCAGTATTGAAATTAGTACATTAAATTACTGGTTATGAGCTATCCCAGAAGCCTAAAGCAGTTTAAGATGGTGTACCAGAGAAAGATCTTGAAATGGTGTAACGTTTCTTAATTGTAGAGCAGATATAGATTGCAACTTATTGAAAATGTATTGGTATTCCCCACAATCTCAGAATAGCTACATGGAATATGGAGCTTAGTATGTTCTAACATAATAAAATTATGTGACTAACAAGCATTGATCTGGAAGTAATAATTTCCATATGGATAAGTTTCTTGAAGATGGACTTTATGTTCTGGAATAATAAGCAAAAAGGATGGTATTCAACCCTATGTTTTCTTTGATGCATTGTAATTTTGTGGTTATGCGCTCTTTGTTAATTGTTCCATACACAAACACACACGCAATAGAATCATGACTCCAGGCCACCACGTCTTTTCACCTAAGCACTGGTAAGCTCTGGCGTCACACCACAGGGGACAACAAAGCACACAGACTTTCCTACAGTATTCCTCAGATCATGACTTGATCCTAAAGTGCAAATAATGCTGGGATGCAGGCACAGCCGAGAGGCTGAAAAGTAAGCATTCAACTGCGACCCTAATGTACCATTTTAAATACATAACAATTGTATATTTAATAAAATGCACAGTGAGAGCATGCTGTTGATCAGCTGTAGCCAGAACTGATAGGTAAGATGGGGGCGGGAGTTCTGCACCCACCAACCAGCTAGCTATAGTCTGCCTCTGAATTCTTACCACCATTGTTTTAGAAAAGTGATTTTCTGTAGAAGCCTAATTCCAAGCATTTACCCCAATAGACCCGGGGTCTTTTTGCAAGAACCCTTTCAAGTACAGGGAAACCTTTTCTCACCCCCCTCTCCTCAATAAGAGTCAGGTTTAAGTTCAGATGTACCATACTACCGTAATGGAAGCTAGCAAGACAAATGGCAGTTTGAACTTCAGTACATGGACTATGTAACAGCGAGGACTTCTCTGCCCAACTACGCTTTCCAGTAGGAAAAGCAATGCAATAAGAAGATGCCTTCCCCTGTGGCCCTGAGCACGCTGCGTATTTTTTAAAAAAGTAATCTTTTGCCTAAGCTGTATACAAATTACCAGGTCTTTTTTTAAAAAAAAAACAAAAACTCAGGGAAAAGTGTGTGCGTGGGGGTATCTGTCATAGAATCAAAATGGACACATCTTGTGTCCTGCTTGGCCTTGCTCTTGTATTTCTAGCAGCAGACGTCATTGTATGGCATCAAGAGCCATTAACCGGAGGCTTTTTACCAGCATGTTGAACTCAACCATTTTTGCAGCTATTGGGCTGTGTTTTATCGGTAATCCACAAAACCTGCTATACAGTTGCGATAGTGTAATACTAAATAGCTGGCAGCAATGTACATACATCTTGGTTTGTTTTAGATGTCCTTTCTGAAATGCCATGTAGGAAAGCATTGTAATAGGTATAGTACACTAAGGACCTGCTGGTCAGATAGCATCCCACAGGACAAAGCTGGAGTAACTTTTCGATTGGAAATGGGAGTGGCAGTTTACTGTCGCTACCTACAACAGGTTGGCTGAATGCTTAGAAACCATCACAGAAGTCTCAACATACAGAATGAAGGTAAATTGAGATGGTTGGGTTTTTTTTTTGTCATTTCCAAACGTACTGCCCAGACGCCATCTAGGATAGGCGCATGTAGATGGAGTGCACCTATGTTGGCAAGGCCCAGCTCTGTCAATGGCTCCCTTTTGTGGGTTATGGTATCAGGCTACAATCAGAAGGGTTACCTGTGGTCTGTGCCAGGATACATCAGGTCCACTCAACAGCTTCACCTGTCCTAATGATCATACCTTTTATTAAGGACCACTGTGATAGAAGTAAAAATGCCAATGCTAAGCAACTTTGAATGTTAAATATTTCGGTTGAGTCCAGTGGCACCTTTAAGACCGACAAAAGTTTTATTCAGTAGCCGGCAACTTTATTCCACCTTTTCACTGTATCGGAAGAAGCCGTGCTTGAGCACGGAAGCAGCCCCTGGCCACTCGGCGGCAGTGACCTGCTGCTTCAGCTCCCTACAGCTACCCACATGAATCTAAATACTTTGGTTGGTGTTTGTATCTGCATTAGAACTATATCTGAAGTGTTGTGTGGAGCCAAGTCTTAATCTTTATTTAACAACCGACATTTCAAGGGTCCTCCAGATTGAGGATGTGACTACATTTTCCAAGTCTTTTTGAGGCACAACTGGCCGGAAAAGGTGATGCATCTCTACAGAAGTCCTTGTGAAAAGGAAGCGATCCAGTTATTAGGCTCTGGTAGTCTGAAAGCCATCCCCCCCTCCCCCCAAATTGAGTGGCAAGCACACTTCCTAAACCCTTGACTACGGAGATTTCCCAGACAAGGGCTTTGTGTAGTAGGTTTTTTTTGGGGGGGGGTGCTTTTGTAGCTCTTTCTTGGCAGCATTCCTGATGATATACTCCCTGCTGTATTGTTTCCTTAGTAGTGCTTTTCCTTAGTAGTCAAAATGAAACATTAAAGCTCTGGGGAAATATTCCACTGTAAGCAAGCGCACAACTGTTGCATTTGGAAGCATCGCGGGAGAGGAGAGCTTGCTACCCAAAAAAGCAAAACAAAAACAAAAACCCCAACCCCTGTCTACAGCTATTTTGTAATTTGATAGTACTTTAAAAAAAAACCCTGACTCAAATGAAGAACGCTTTCGCAATTCCTTAAGCAAAATATATGAAGCTTCCCTGGGACTGCTGTCCCGTGATTCAGGGTACCTTTCTGCATCTCTTCAATTTTTATTATTCTTAGTTTGTTGAGGGTGATATGCACATCTCCCTCGGCGGATCTTAGGAAGACACAAGCTTGCTAGAGATTAGCTGCCCATCGTCCCCCTCCACTGCAAGGCTCCCGTCTCCCTCTGCCTCTCCTGGGAATGCCGGTGGTGCTCAGTCCCAGCAGCTATCCCAGCTTCAGCAGCCTGAATGCAACCACCAATAGCGCTGAATTCTGCTCATCTACTCCGGGTTGTTTTAGTTGGGTGAAAAGCATATTTTATTTGTGTTGGGGGGGGGGTCCATCTTTTCAGAAGGGAGGAAATGCTGTTATTGTTGGCCTCTTGCAGAAACAGGACAACTTGATTAGATTAAGGGAGCCTGCAGTCTGAAGAGGTAATTAGTTTTGCTTATGAAAATAGCACACTGTGTGCTCCACACAGTTGTAACAGGCTACAGAGATTTAATGGGATGTGTGTGTAATACCAGCCATCTTTGTGCTTCTGTGGAGTGAATTGACAGAAAAGTCCTTCCTCTCCTGTCTTTGAATACAAAAAGATCTCTTCACCTTTTTCATTTTGTTCTCTATATCACAAGAGAATAGGCAGTACATAATCTGAGTCGATGACCCTAGAACTGATTCCAGTGTCAGTACTCCAGGCCTGAAATATGTGACTAAAAAAAGTATCTTTGAGAAGGTGATGTATGCATATACCTCAACCCGAATAGCCACAGTGGCTTCACAAACATCTGTAACCAGGAATAAGATCTTCTAGGGCAAACAGAATAAGTGGCACAAACTCAGTGTCTGTTTAGAAATCAACATCTTACATATAAGGGTATCAGATCTCACGGAGAGGAGTATTGCTCCACTGTTAAGCATATTTATATAGCAGGGCTCAGTTCAGGTGTTACACCAAACCATGGTTCATCCTAAGCATAGTTTAGAAAACGGGCCATAGTTTCCCAAATATATAGGCAAGCCGTGGTTTAAGACCTGCTTGTCTGTTTTAATTCTGCATGTGCAGAATGCACTTAAGGGCATCTGGATGCTGTGGAAATATGGCTGTTCTGTCTATGGGTCGTCAATTCGGACATCTTGCCAAACCATAGTTTAACAAAACTCATGATTTGCAAATCCACTTCAAAACAAAGATTTCCCCCCCCTATTACAAATCAAAATTTGTTAGTTCAGGTATCACACCAAGCCACAGGACTGCCTCCTAAGATGTACGGATAACTAGTTGAGTTCTCTTCTATCCCATATGCCAGAAATTTTGATGGTTGAGAAAGAGATGCCTGCTATGTGGAAGTGTGAGTTTTAGCCAATGTCAATATGCAGGCCCCCATTAACTCTCAAGAAAGCATTACTATAGGAAAATGGAGACTAAATGATGCTCTTCTATTACAAGATGATGTAAGCAAGCAAGTGTAAAAAAAGATATGGAAGAATTTTTTACAATAGACAATACAGAAGGAATGTCCTCAGCTACAATTTGGGAAGCAAGCAAAACTTTTATCATAGGAATCTTCTTAGCAGCTACCATGAAAAAGAAACAAGAAAAATCAGAACAAATGAAGATAACACTGGAAAAAATCCAGAGACTGAACAAGAACATTAAAAAATATCTATAAAGACATGTTAGCAGAGATCAGACAACTAAAAAACCAGTTAAACGTGTTAGAACTGGAAGAGGTACAGAAAAAATTAAAACTTCTAAAACAAAGGCATTTCGAACATGCAGACAAACCTGGCAGATATTTGGCGTATTGTCTTAGGAAGGAGAAGGAAAAAGCAGCGATAACAGGTGTAAAGACAAGGGATCAAATTACATATGCAGAAAAAGAAATACAAGAACAATATATCAATGCTCTCTCAGGATTATACAAGAAGTCTGTCTCAGAAAAAGAAATATTTCAGAGACATTCTCAGGGAATGAGTTTGCATCCTTGAGGCCAAGGTGGCTGACCTGGAGAAGCAGAGACAGTCAGGTGTGTGGAGAAGACTCTTGAGGACTTGTTAGATATGTCCCACTCTGAAAATGGTAGCCCTGCCGGTGTCAGGCAGCATGAGGGTTGAGAGGAAACAGGGCACTGTGCTGAGGATAAGGGGAATGTGCCCTCAGAAGGGACCTCTTCTTCAGCTTGTGAATGAGTATCCTTTTGCACCAAGGAACCATCCCGGGGGGGGGGGGTTCTTGGTAGTTAGTGATTTGATCCTTAGGCAGGTAGACAACTGGGTGGCAAACCCACGTACTGACCATTTGGTGATTTGCCTGCCTGGTGTGAAGGTAGCGGACATGATGCATGTTCTAGATAGGCTGGTAGACAGTGCTGGGGAGGAGCCAGTGGTCGTGGTACATGTTGGCACCAATGATGTGGGGAAATGCAGTCATGAGGTCCTGGTGGAAAAATTTAGGCTGCTAGGCAGGAGACTCAAGACCAGGACCTCCAAGGTAGCTTTCTCAGAAGTGCTACCTGTTCCACGCGTAGGGCCAGAGAGACAGGCACAGATCAGGAGTCTCAATGTGTGGATGAAATGATGGTGTAGGGAGGAAGGGTTTAGGTTTGTTAGGCACTGGGATAATTTTTGGAACAAGAGGGAGCTGTACAAAAGAGATGGTCTCCACTTGTTCCGAGAATGAACCAGGCTGCTGGCGCTTAAAATCAAAAAGGAGGCAGAGCAGTTTTTAAACTGAATATTGGGGGAAAGCCGACAGGAGATTAAAAGTCTCTGGTTCATGATGGCTCATCTCAAAGAGATGACGGGGTGGCTGTTACTTTTCTACAGGGAAATGGATTAGAATTCTCCACTGAGATGGTGGTTAACGATATGGACTGCCTGCCAAGATCTCAAGGCAACAGGAGGAGAGTTGCGGGCCTATGATATGCATGGGAAATTATAGATAGAAATTATAGATTATATATACAAATACTAGAAGTCTCCATGGTAAAATTGGGGAGTTGGAATGCTTGGTGTTGGAGTAGAAAATAGACATTGTGGATATTTCAGAAACTTGCCAGGATGAGGAAAATCAGTGGGATGTGATGATTCCTGGTTATAAATTATATCGGAAGGATGGGGGGAGGGGTTGGAGGTGGGGTGGCTCTGTATGTCAGAGGGTATACAGTAAGATTGAGAGGGTAAAAGAATTGGACTCTCTTCTGGAAACGCTATGGGTTGAAATAGTGGGCCCAAAAGGAAGCTTAACACTGGGAGGTTGTTATTGCCCACCAGATCAAAAGAAGAGGATTATAAAAGGATGAATGAATTAAAGATAACAGCTAGATGAAGTAACTGTGTCATAATAGGTGATTTGAACTACCCACACATTCATAGAATCATAGAATGTTAGAGTTGGAAGGGACCTTGCACGTCATCTAGTCCAACCCCCTGCACTCTGCAGGAACATAGCCAAAAGATAGCCCTACATACCTACAACATACCCAAAAGATGAAAACATCCAGGGAAGGAGCATCCACCACCTCCCGAGGCAGACTGTTCCACTGCTCAACCACTCTTACAGTTAGGAAGTTTCTCCTGATATCTAGCTGGTAATGACTCCCTTGTAATTTCCACCCATTAGATCTAGTCTTGCAATCCGGAGCAAAAGAGAATAGATCTGCTCTATCTTCTACATGACAGTCCTTCAAATACTTGAAGACTGCAATCATGTCCCCTCTAAGTCTTCTCTTTCCCAGGCTAAACATACCCAACTCTTTCAGCCTTTCCTCATAAGACTTGGATTCAAACCCTCTCACCATCCTGGTTGCCCTCTTCTGGACACGCTCGAGCTTGTCAACATCCTTTCTAAAGTGTGGTGCCCAAAACTGGACACAGTAGTCCAGGTGAGGCCTGACCATAGCAGAATAGAGCGGTACTACTACCTCTCGTGATCTGGACACAATGCTTCTGTTAATGCACCCTAAGATCACATTAGCTTTCTTCACAGCCACATCGCACTGCATTGATTGGGTCAATATGTGTTAAAGTCAGGAAAAAGAGATTGAGTTTCTAAACACTCTCAATGACTCTCAATCATCACAGAAACTACCAGGGGAAAGGCGATCCTGGATTTGGGCTAAGTAATGCTCAAGACCTGGTGAGAGATATAAAAGTGATTGCACCGCTTGCGAACAGTGACCATAATGTTATTGAGTTTAATATTTGTATAAATAGGGAGTTGCACAACCACTTTTAACTTTTGACAGGGTAACTTCTCTGGAATGAGGGGACATGTGAGGAGGAAACTGAAAGGAAAAGTAGAAAGGGTAAAACCATTGGGGAAGCTTGGAGACTATTTAAAACTACAATCCTAGAAGCTCAGAAAAAATATATACTGCAGCTTAGGAAAGGCACAAATAGGTATAGAAAAAGGCCTGCATGGTTAACAAAGTCATGGAAGTTGTAAAAGGTAAGAAGGATTCCTTTAAGCGGTGGAAAGCTAGTCTCAGTGAGGTTGATAAAAGGGAACACAGGCTGTGGCAAATAAAATGCAAGTCTGTGATCAGGCAGGCAAAAAGGGAATATGAGGAACATATCACAAGAAACATAAAGACCAACAATAAAACTTTCTTCAAATACATTAGAAGCAGGAAACCAGCCAGGGAGGCAGTGGGGCCCTTGGATGACCAAGGGGTAAAAGGAGTACTGAAGGATGACAGGGAAATGGCTGAGAAGCTGAATGCATTTTTTGCCTTTGGAGTGCTTGCCCACTCCAGAACCACTGATTTTGTTACGGGTGTTAAATGACCTGAGTCAGACTGAGGTGATGAGAGAGGAGGTCCTATGACTGATAGATAACTTAAAAACTGTTGGGATGGCATACATCCGAAAGTTCGGAAAGAACTCAGATGTGAACTTGTGGATCTCCTTACTTTAATATGTAATCTTTCATTAAAATCTGCCTCCATTCCTGAGGACTGGAAGGTAGCCAAGGTCACTCCCATCTTTAAAAATGGTTCCAGAGGAGATCTGGGAAATTACAGGCCAGTCAGTCAGACGTTAATGCCGGGTAAGTTGGCACATTGATGAACAAAACTATTGAGGCAGACTCAGCATGGGTTCTGTAAGGGAAGATCTTGTCTCACTAACCTGTTAGTGTTCTTTGAGGAACCCAACAGATGTTGTTTACCTTGACTTCCAGAAAGCTTTTGATAAAGTTCCTCATCAAAGGCTCCTAAGTAAGCTTAATAGTCATGGGATAAAAGGACAAGTCCTCTTGTGGATCAAAAACTGGCTAATTAATAGGCAACAGAGAGTATAAATAGGCAATTTTCTCAGTGGAGGGTGGTAAGCAGTGGGGTACCACAGGGATCAGTACTAGGTCCAGTGCTTTTTATCTTGTTCATTAATGATTTGGAGTTGGGAGTAAGCAGTGAAGTGGCTAAATTTGCGGATGACATTAATTGTTCAGGGTGGTCAAGGATGGGCGAGTAGGCATCAGCATGGCAAATGGGTTCAGTGTGGCTAAGTGCAAAATGATGCACACTGGAGCCAAAGATCCTAACTATAAATACACATTCATGGGATCTGAACTGGCAGAATCTGACCAAGAGAGAGATCTTGTAGTAAATAACTCACTGAAAATGTCAAGACAGTGTGCGACTGCAATAAAAAAGGGCAACACTATGATGGTGATTATTAGGAAGGAAATTGAAACCAAATCAGCCAGTATCATAATGCCCCTGTATAAATCGATGGTGCAACCTCATTTGGAGAACTGTGTGCAATTCTGGTCACCACACCTCAAAAAGAATATTATAGCACTGGAAAAAGTGCAGAAAAGGGCAGCTAGAATGATAAAAGGGTTGGAACACTTTCCCTATGAAGAAAGGTTGAAGCACTTGGGGCTATTTAGCTTGGAGAAATGATGACTGAAATGGTGACATGATCGAGGTTTACAAGGTTATGTATGGGATAAAGCAGGTTGAGAAAGAAGTACTTTTCTCCCTTTCTCACAATACAAGAACTTGTGGGCACTCAATGAAAATGCTGAGCGGTCGGGTTAGAATGGATAAAAGGAAGTACTTCTTCACCCAAAGAGTGATTAACACATAGAACACATTACAGGAGGTGGTGGCGGCTACAAGCATGGACGGCTTCAAGAGGGAATTAGATAAACATATGGAGCAGAGGTCCATCAGCGGCTATTAGCCACAAGGTATAGGTAGGAACTCTTGGTCTGGGGCAAGTGATGCTCTGTATTCTTGGTGCTTGGTGGGGGGGCAACAGTTGGAAGGCTTCTAGTGTCCTGGCCCCACTGGTTGACCTTCTGATGGCACCTGGTATTTTTGGCCTGATCCAACATTGGCTTCTCTTATGTTCTTATAAAGAACTGGATCCTGAACAGGAATATCCTCTACCTCCTTATTATGAAACACATAACAGATTTTCTTTCTGTGAAAAAAGTAAAAAATGAGTACTTAGAGGTTGCAAAAAATATAATACCAAATATGTAGTAAAGATGAAATCAATAATGAAGGTGTAAAACAGATTAGTTATGGAATTTGAAATCCAAAAATGTTGAATATAAATGTACCCCAACAGAAGTATTACTGTGTTTTATACATAGTATTTAAAAAATTATAATGAAGGGGGTGTTGAGGAGAAATACTTTTTGTTTCATACACCTTGTGTTATATTATTATTATTTAGATATACATAATCTGTATCCCCTTCACATCTTTACTTTGTTTCCTAAAAAATAAAAATATATTTTTAAAAAAGAAAAGAAAGCCTTACTATACACTTAGGGGGTTCCTGGATCCCAGACACCACATGTCAATTTTTCAAAATTAGGAATTGCTTGATAGGACGTGTGCAATGGCTGAGTGCTCTATCAATAGGCATCGTAACTCTTCCTTAAGACAGCTCCCTCCTCGAGGGACGACCTTGAAACCAGAGCTGTGCCAGCTTGCTATTGTAGGTAACGGAATTGTATATTCCCAGGTGTGTGTGTGTGTGGTGGGGTAGTGAACGTCAGTGCTAGGTGGGGTGGCTGCAAAGTGTGATTGATCATTCTGGGGGGCCCTGTTTGAACTGTCTTTATCTCTGAATCTTCCCGCCAGAACCTCAGTTCTGACACAATACTGTACTAGCCTGGATCATGATGATATCTCAATAAACAAATCTCTGCCAAAGCCAGTGTTGTTGGGAGTCCTTGTCCAGGAGTCTGACAAAGTGTCAGAACTCCCTTTCTCCCTTTGACCATCGCACCACCTTCATGATGGCTGGCAAAGGCATAGGGACAGGCACCCGATCAGAACTCGAGCTCCCGGGCCCAGTGCCAGACAACAAAGAAGAGAAGCTTGCCGGCCTCAAACCCAAGAAGCACTCGGTGTACTGGGACATGGGGGCGAAGCCCAAAGATCACCAGAGTGGTTGTAACCGGTGGATGACCTGGCATGGCTCATGAGCTTTGCACTCCCCGCAGGTTTGGGGTGCAAAGACGTATGGGGAATGGGAAGGCAGACAAGCCGCCTACACCTTCCAAGATGATCCTGAGCACCTGAAAGTGATGGAGACACTGGGAGAGGAGATGAGCACTGAGAGAGTGCACGCGGAGTTCAAAGTGGAGCTGAAGGAACTCAAGAAGGGGCTCCAAACCCTTATCGAGAACCTCCCAGCAGTTGTTAAAGAACTCATGCAGGAGGGAGCCAAAGAATCCAAAGAAGAGACGGATGAGGAGGAATAGCGTAGGCAGCCTCCGGGACCCCCTCTCCTCCCTCTCATGCTACCAGCCTGAGACTGAGAGCAACCCCGAGATGCCCAAGAGGAGATGTTCGACAGCAACCCTGAGAAGCTAGCCTTCTTCGTGCTGCAAGTACAGAAGTTCCTGAGAGAGTGGGGCCACAACTTCGCCTCTGATGAACACCGTATGGACTACGTAGAAGAGATTGAATTTATACCCCGGCCATCACTACCCAAAGGAGTCTTAGAGTGCCATACAATCCCCTTCCCTTCCCCTCTCCTCCCCACAACAGACAGTGAGGTAGGTGGGGCTGAGAGAGCTCTCTCGAGAACTGTCCTTGAGAGAACATCTCTGAAAGAACTTATGACTGACTCAAGGTCACACCAGCAGCTGCATGTAGAGGAGTGGGGAATCAAACCTGGTTCTCCCAGATTAGAGTCTGCACTCCTAACCACGAGACTGGGCAGCCTACTGGTTTGTGGGCCTATACAGTGTCGGGGCCCCAGAACTGCGTAACGTGGATGGCTTCATGCAGGCACTGAGGTGCCAATGTGAAGACCCCCTTGAACCTGAAAAGGCATGGACCTGTCTCTGGGGCCTGAGGCAAGGGGATTGGTTGGTGCAAGAATACTCAGACAAGACCTACGTGGCCAAACTACAGGGATGGCCCAAAGATGTCCTCATCGAGTTCTATGGGGTGGGCTGAATACTACGATCTTGGAGAAGGCTCTGGCCCAAGACAACCCCTTGATGCTTAGTGGCTGGATTCAGGTGGCCTGTGAGGCAGAGAGTTGGTGCAACTTGGTGTGCCTGTACCAACATAAGATGCCGGGGAAGGCATCTGGAGGCTCAAAGACCCAACGAGGAAGGGGTCTGGTGACCGGAGGTGACCAAGATCAATGAATGCGGCTGGGTTTGTGCCTGAGATGCAGGGTGCCAGGGCACTTCACTGCAAACTGCCGAGGGAGTAAGAGCCCCAAGAAGGCACACAAGGAAGAGGGCAAGGAGAAGAGGCCCAAGACCACATGCAGATGACCCAAGGTGCCCAAGGCCCTGCAAGCAGGGGCGAGAGATGGAGTGGAGGGCACCACCTCCAGTGAGGGCGATGTGCCTCATCTGGTGGTAAAAGGCCGGGACTTGCTGTGAAGGGCACCAGCCAGCAGGTCCAAAAGTGTCAGAAAGTGAATGCCTTTGATGTTTCTCACTGAATCCATTGTGTTATGTTCCTACCCCGCTTTGCGCTTGCGTAGCTATGCAGCCAGAAACGTGGGAGCTTCTTCCCTGCCGCTTTTCCTTATCACGGTGGCCTTGAATGTAGGCTTTGGACTATTCTTGTTCAGCTGAGAATTTTCCAGTCCTGGGAAGGCAAGGGGAGGGGGGAGTAGTCTCCCGCTCATGAAGTATTTCTCCCGCCGGGAGTTCCCGCGCGAGTGCTCAAGTTTTATTCGCTAGGCGCTTCATTGCATCACACTATAAGTTAGCTTGCTCTGCTTTGCTCCCCATTCCTGACAATGACCTCCTACTGTGGGTTTTAGCAAGATAATCCTAATAAACCTTTCTTTGTGCAAGAATGACTGGATCTACTTGATTTTGAACCTGACAGAAATTGTCAGGAATCCACATCTTTCCCTCACCGTCTACGTCCGCCATCTACCACGATGAGCGGGGCGGGAAAGGGAGCCCCGGAGCACAGTCCCGTTGATTACTACCTCGGGAACCTCCGGGGCAGTTCCAGCGATCACTACGGCGGGAGCCACAGGTGCCGTTCCAGTGACTACTGCGTTGGGAGCCACGGCTCCCGTTACTTCTGTGGCTGCTCCGGTGGTCACTATTCCGACTACCACCGTGATTCCAGTGACTACAACTACAGTGGTGACGACATCGACTATCTACTCAGCAGCCGGGTTGGCTACCCCACCATCGATTGGCACAATTGGAGCTACGTACACACTCCCGATCTACAGCCCGGCCGGGCCGACACCAAGTCAGGGAGGTGCGGTTCCACGAACCTATGTGCCAGGAGTCCCGACACCCTGGGATAAAGGGGTGACCTTTCGCAGATCGCGCGATTGGACTAAGAACCTGTTGGACACTACCCAGACCACCTGGACTATGCCGGGAAGCCAGAGCCGTGACAGCCTTCTGGATCCCAGAGGTAGTTTTGGTCTTCCCCAAGGGCGGGTGTCTCGGGGATCTCCCAGAACGGGGTCCAGCCAAGACACTGATGCCCGCATGGATTCTATCCAAGAGGACACCCGACGGCTGGTAAGGGATATGAGTAAACTAATGCAGTCCCTACCCCAGATGATGGACCAAGCTATTAGAGCCCATCCGCTGACACAACCCAGACCTGCACCCGCACCGGCTCCAGCCCCGGCGCCACCGTTGGTGCCGGGACGGCCACCTCCTCCTCCTCCGGGCCCGGGGCCGGGCCAACCAGTACCACCGGGTCCAGGACCGGGCCAACCAGCTCCCCCAGGGCCGGGGCCGGGCCAGCCAGCACCAGCCCCACCTCCAGTAGTTGCCCCAGTACCAGGACCGGGGCCAGGGCCACCAGGACCTATCCAGCCGCCAGTTGCGCCTCCGCCTCAACCTCCGGCTCCAGCACCCCTCATGCAGCCGGTACCGATCATGGCGCCAGCCCCCCGGTAATCCGCCCCAAGGACATGCTTGAGATCACATTTGATGGAGATCCAGAGACTGTGTCCTTTTTCATATTACAAGTGGGAAAATTTGTACAAAGATGGGGCTATGTATTCCCAGATGAAGAACAGCAGGTGGAGTTTATTGCATCCAGGTTCCGGGGGAGTGCTACTAGCTGGTATGTAGCCCTTCATGATCTGGAGGCGGAGGAGTTGGGGAATGTAGATGACTTCATGTGGGCTTTGAGGAACCGTTTTGAAGATCCGGGGCGGCCCAAAAAGCTGAAGCCTTCCTTCGCACTTTCAGACAAGGCAAACTCTCAGTGCGGGAGTACTCAAGAGAGTTTCAAAGGCATGCTGTGAAAATTCGGGACTGGACTGATGCGGTGTTGGCCCAACAATATAGAATGGGACTAGCCGTTGACATTCGCAATAATGTCCTCAGCTCTCAGCAACCTCGTACCCTCCAGGGTTGGATGGAGGAAGCCGAGAAGGCCGAAAGTCGCTTACAAATGATGAAGCTGGATTTATCCTTGGGTAACAATCGTCCGAGTGTTGCGGCGGGCCAGGCCAGACCCAAACCAACATCTAACCCAAGTGGAATGAGGGATCAGCGTATGCGACAGGGGCTCTGCCTGCGATGTGGGGAGAAAGGGCATTTCGCCGCTGCCTGCCCGAAAGGGGATCCCAATAGAGCTCTACCACAAGAAGAGCCCAGAAGGTGGGCAACCCCTACCCCGAGGAAAGGTACCGCCAAACCACGCAACACGCGGGCTCTGTTTGCTAGCCCCGACCAAGTGGATACCTTGATGCTAGAGGAGGAGAGTGAGATGCAGGGAAATGAGATGGTCCTGTTGGTGAATGGCGCTACACAGCAGGACCCAGCACCTGAGGCGCCTAAACTGGTGAGCAACTACCCCTCTCTCTTCTTTGTGACTGTTTTGGTGGTGAATCCCGCAATGATGACTCACATTCGGGTCCGGGCTCTCATTGACTCAGGGTGCGGGAGGGATCTCATAAACCCTTCTATGGTTATGGGGTTGGAGGCAGCCGTGGTCCACTTGAAAGACCCAATAACTTTCACACAGATGGATGGGTCTCCGATGAAAGAACCATGTCGATTTGAGACTGTTCCGTTAAGAATAGGCATTGGTGACCACTGGGAGCTACGCTCATTCGTAATAGCTCCGCAAGCCCAGTTTCCCTTGGTGTTGGGTAGCCCCTGGTTACATGGACATAACCCTTACATTTTATGGGAGGAAGGGGAGGTCCAATTTATCTCCCCAAAATGTACAGAACACAAATGGGACCCCGGGTGGGGAAATCCCCCATGCAATGAACCTCCACGAGCTTGTTTGGCAACGGAGGAGCTTAACCGCATCCCTGAGGATTACCAGTATATAACCCGGGTGTTTGAGGAGGAGGAAGCGGATGAATTGCCCCCCACCGTAACTCCGACTGTGCAATTGAGATTCTTCCGGGTCACAAATTACCAAAAGGAAAAATTTATGCCATGAGCCCAAGTGAAAAGGAAGAACTTCGCCGTTTTATTGATAAAAATCTGGCTCGTGGATTCATTAGACCAGCATCATCCCCTTTTGCAGCACCTGTATTGTTTTGTAAAAAGAAGGATGGGGGGCTCAGACTCTGCACGGATTACCGGGGACTTAATGCAGTGTCTGCTACTAATGCCTACCCGATGCCCCTCATCAAAGACTTACTGGCAGAGGTGGCTAAAGGGAAAGTGTTCTCTAAACTGGATTTAAGAGATGCCTATTTTCGGGTTCGTATCAGAGAGGGGGATGAATACAAGACTGCATTTAATACCCCGCTGGGGCAATTTGAATACCGGGTGATGCCCTTCGGGTTACAAGGGGCACCAGGGGTCTTCATGAACTTAATCAATGAAGTGTTACATCCCTATTTGTTCAAGGGAGTGGTTGTTTATTTAGATGATATCTTGGTCTATACCCCGGATCAAGAATCCCACACTACCCTTATGCGGAAAGTATTGGAAAAGCTTTTAGAACACAAACTGTTTGTTAAACTGTCAAAATGTGAATTTCACCAAGAGAGCATTGACTTTTTAGGATACCGTATATCCTCCGCGGGGTTGGAGATGGACCCAAAAAAGGTCCAGGATGTATTGACATGGGAGCCCCCCAAAACCAGGCGCCAGCTCCAAAGTTTTCTCGGATTCGCCAACTTTTACCGTCAATTCCTGCCACACTTCGCCCAAGTAGCCCTCCCCCTCACGGAACTGCTAAAAACTAAGGGGAGGGGGTCTAAGGCTTCAGTCCCAGGGGCCCCTTTGGACTGGACCCCGCAGTGTCAGCAAGCGTTTGAACAACTTAAACGGTTGTTCACGTCTGAGCCCATACTAGCACACCCTGATGAAACAAAGAAATTTGTGGTGCAAGTAGACGCATCAGACACTGCTATGGGTGGGGTGATTTTGCAAGAGAATGCTCAAAAGCAGCTTCAACCCCTGGCTTATGTGTCAAGAAAATTTAATGACACAGAGAGATTTTGGCCCATTTGGGATAAGGAAGCAGCGTCTATCCGTTTGGCATTGATCACATGGAGACATTGGTTAGAGGGGTCCCGAATACCTTTTGAAATCTGGACTGATCACAAAAATCTTGAGGTATTGCGAAAACCCCGAAATCTAAATGCTAAACAGTTCAGGTGGGCTGAATTTTTCTCCAAATTTCAGTTTACCCTGCACCATTTCCCAGGGAAAGCCAACCATTTGGCGGACGCTCTCTCCCGCCTTCCCCAACATTTTTCTAAGAGGATCGAAGTTCGGGAATCTATGTTCACCCCGGAGCAATTAGTTGGTGCAGTTGTAACCCGGAAAGCTAAACAAGCACCAATGAGTCCCATCCAAACATTGACTTGGGAAAAGCAGTTTTTATCTGACATCACCCCACCAGAGACAAGTGAGTTACAAGCCAGGGATGATGTGAATTGTGGTCCTAATGGCTGCTGGTACAAGGGAAATAAAATGTTTGTCCCAGAAGCTACCCGAGCCCAGGTTTTGCAGACAGTTCACGACTCAAAAGCTGCGGGACACTTTGGATATGTAAAATCCTTAAGACTTCTGCAACGTAGCTTCTGGTGGCCCCGAATGAAACAAGAGTTGTCTCGCTATATACAGTCCTGCCCAACGTGTAATCGTTGTAAAGCCAGACCAGGAAAACCTCCAGGCCTCCTGCAACCACTACCCACCCCGAGTAGACCCTGGGAAGTAATCTCTATGGACTTTATCACTGATCTTCCCCCTCTAAGCATATGACGGTCATTTGGGTGGTAGTGGATTTATTCTCTAAGCAGGCTCACTTCATACCGTTCCCCAGTATGCCAACAGCAAAAGTCTTGGCCAAAGCATTTATTCAACACATTGCCAAATTGCATGCGTTGCCCCTCAAAATCATTTCCGACCGGGGGTTCCGTTTGTTTCCAAGTTTTGGTCTGAGTTAATGACTTTAATGGGTATTGAACGTGCTCTTAGTACTGCCTATCACCCTGAGACTGATGGCCAGACGGAGAGGGTGAACCAAACGTTGGAACAATATCTGAGATGTTTTTCTAATTATCAACAAGACAATTGGGTAGATTTGTTACCATTGGCGGAGTTTGCATACAACAATTCATGGCACGCTTCCACGAAAATGTCACCATTCAAAGCTGCCATGGGCTATGACAGCCCCCTCTTCCTTTCTTAAAGCCTGGTGAGAATGGTGGTAAAGCCTCGGCATGGTGTCAAACTCTCCGTGACTCCTGGCCCCTAATTGTCGAGACTTTGAATGAGGCCAAGGCACAATATAAAAAACAGGCAGATAAAAAACGGGCCGGGGAATGGAAATTGCAACCGGGAGACACTGTCTATCTGTCGACTAAGAACCTAAGACTAGCACAGCAGTCCAGGAAACTTGCGTGGAAATATATTGGTCCTTTCCGAGTACTAAGATGTGTGAATCAAGTAACTGTACAGCTAGACTTGCCTAAATCTCTTAAAGCAATACATCCAATTTTCCATTACAGCCTTCTCAAGCCGGCCTTACCCCCAACTAAATGGCATCCCGAGACGTCGGCTTCTCCCCCTCCTCTGATGGTTGACGGTGAAGAGCACTATGAAATCGCTGATATTTTGGACTCTAAGATACTTCGTGGACAACTTATGTACCTTGTGCAATGGGTACACTTTGGGCCCCAATACAGGGAATGGGTGAAAGTTTCTGATATCAATGCACCTGATCACCTGAAAGACTTTCACGCTCGATACCCTAATAAACCTGGGGGCCCTTGTTCGCTCCTTCCTGAGTGGTGGGTGGGTGGTGTTTTGGGAAGGGCAGAATGTCAGAAAGTGAATGCCTTTGATGTTTCTCACTGAATCCATTGTGTTATGTTCCTACCCCGCTTTGCGCTTGCGTAGCTATGCAGCCAGAAACGTGGGAGCTTCTTCCCTGCCGCTTTTCCTTATCACGGTGGCCTTGAATGTAGGCTTTGGACTATTCTTGTTCAGCTGAGAATTTTCCAGTCCTGGGAAGGCAAGGGGAGGGGGGAGTAGTCTCCCGCTCATGAAGTATTTCTCCCGCCGGGAGTTCCCGCGCGAGTGCTCAAGTTTTATTCGCTAGGCGCTTCATTGCATCACACTATAAGTTAGCTTGCTCTGCTTTGCTCCCCATTCCTGACAATGACCTCCTACTGTGGGTTTTAGCAAGATAATCCTAATAAACCTTTCTTTGTGCAAGAATGACTGGATCTACTTGATTTTGAACCTGACAAAAAGTCTCCGGTGCAAGATTCTGTGAGACCTTCCTCCCCTCTCTTCTATTTGACTGTTACCATAATTAATCATGGACTGCCCCTGCTCTGTCATACCTATGGACTTTATCATGGATCTGCCTCCAAATCATGGGAAAATGGTAATCTGGGTGGTGGTTGACTTGTTTTCAAAGCAGGCACATTTTGTTCCCTGCAAGCAAATGCCCAGCACATGGAAGCTGGCCCAGCTGTTCATGCAACACATAATTAAACTCCATGCTTTGCCCTGCAAAATAACCTTGGACCGGGGCTCACAGTTCTTGGTGGGATTTTGGAAGGAGCTGCTAAAATTCTTGGTGGTGGAGCAAGTCTGAAACTGGCAGATAAACAGAGTGGACAAAATCAAGTGCTAGAGCAATTCCTGAGGTGCTTTATAAATCACCAGCAGCATGACTAGGTGGACTTACTCTCCTTTGCAGAATACAGTTATAACAATTCGGTGCACAGCTCCATAGGTGTGTCTCCCTTTAAAGCAGTGCATGGATATGATGGGGGGCCCTCCCCACATTGAATGGGGATGCGCAGACCTGGTGGGCCAGTGTGACCAAGGGGAGGCTGGTCCTCCACCGGACATTGGCCAAGGCAAAAGAGAACTATAAATGTTACACTGACAAAGGGAGGGGCCCTGAGTGAGATTTGAACCCAGGAGACATCTCTACCAAGAACCTCAAAGGATTGCAACTGGGAAGGAAGCTGGGATTGAAATATGTGGGACCATTCAAAGTGAGGTGCCTCATCAATAAAGTGACAGCCAGTGTTGAATTACCTAAAAGCTTACATCATGTTCACCCTGTTTTCCATTTTAGTTTGCTGAAGAAGGATCCTGGACCGTCGAAGTGGAAACCTCCAGCTCCTCCTCCTCTGATCGTGGATGGAGAGGCCCACCAAGAAGTGGAGAACATTTTAGACTCTAAACTCAAACGGGGCTGATTGTACTACTTTGACCCGAGCCATAATGAGTGGGTGGAGACTGCAAGATTGATGCATGCTTTTCACAGGCAGCATCCTTAAGCTGGGAGGGTGAATAGGCTTTGGGGGGGCAGAATGTCAAATTCTGCTTAGTTTGCCATAGTTGCAGGGGGGGAGGATGGCTGAGTGTGTGAACTGCTCTATCAATAGGCACCCACCAAGTTTCAAGAACATTGGACCCCCTAATCCAATGTTCTTGAAACTTGGTGGATATCTTAGGGAGAGGCTCCATAAGCTACCCTGTGAGTTTGGAGCCTCTCCCTCAAACCCCCTCCAGCCCCCAGAATATACCCTATGTTTTCACCATTGACTTCAATGGCCCATAGGATATAATGAGGCCGAATTGTAGCCAAATTTCTTTCATTCCCTCCTTTCCTTCTCTCCTTTTCCTCTTTCCCTCCTTCTTCTCTTCTCTTTTTCCTCCTTTCCCTATTTCCCTCCTCCTTTCCTTCTCTTTCTTTCCCTCTTTCCTTCTCTCTACTCTCTCTCCTTCCCTCTTTCCTCCTCCTGTGGCCCAACTCTAGTGAGATTAGGAACTGTGACCTAATCTCACCTTTCAAAGAAAGATCAGAACTGGAAAATCACCCTAAGTGATTAAACTTTAAACCCCTTCTCTCTTAGCTCCCCCACCCAGGCCAGCTGAGGAAGGAAAGGGGGAGGCTTTTGAAGATGCCTCCCCCTTTTGCTTCCCCTTCTGACATCACTTCTGGTGATGTCAGGGGGCGTGGCATATGCTAATAGCCTAATAGCTCATTAGCATATCATATGCTAATGAGCTCTTGCAGCTGTTTTTCTACGAAAAGACCCCTGAATAGGCATTGTAACTCTTCCTTAAGACACCTCCCTCCTCGAGGGATGACCTTGAAACTAGAGTGGTGCCAGCTTGCTGTTGTAGATAACAGGATTGTATATTCCCAGATGTGGGGGGTAGTGAATGCAAGTGCTAGGTGGGATGGCTGTGAAGTGTGATTGGTCATTCTGGGAGGGGGCCCTGTTTCAACTGTCTATATCTCTGAATCTTCCCGCTAGAACCTCAGTTCTGACATGGTACTGTACTAGCCTAGATTATCACTGCCAAAGCAAGTGTTGTTGGGCATTTCAGTATAAGACTTCTATGTCAAAAAGGGTTAGTAATGGACATGGGATGTAGAAAACCATGTGCTGCAGAAAACCATGTGTTGCAAAGACCCAAGGGCCATTTAATACACTTACTCATAAATCACAGGACACATATTTATGCAAATTACTTTTTGGAATTTTATTACAATTTGAAGCCATTAATGCATGTGATGTGCATTCACACATGGAACATTTTTTCTCCAACCAAGGAACAATATAAACAGGAGTCAAATTTCATATACACAAAAAGGGCCTTTTACAAACAAGATCAGGGCTTCTAGAACCATCCATGTTTTCTCAGCCAAACTTACATTCAACCCTCCTGTGTCTAGACTTGCCATTCTTGGGTTCACAATGAGAACATACATCAGCTTTGAACAATGTAAACACACAAAAATGCAGCTTTACTGGCCAAATGAACAATTCAGCAATTAATGTTACCCGTGATGGCTATTTCATTCCCATATTGACATGCAGCTGTTATAAATTGCAAAAGTATCAGCGACTCTACTTGGTCTCATTCATTAGCATTGGAGTTTAGGCAGTTCTGAGCTGCTGTCATAAGAAAAGTGGAACAGGCTCCTGAATGTTTCAGAAGCAGACTGAATTTTCAGCTTAAAAGCTGGTAGTAAAATCAGAGTCATTTTCTGGCTGTAATTCCTCTCACCCTTATTGGACAAGTTTGGGGTTCCAGTCAGACCTGATAAAGTGAGCAGGAGCTTTCTTTTTTTCAGCACAAGGATTAAAGGGGGGGGAGGGAAGCTGAGCATTTTTAGGTAGTTTGTAACAAAGTCAGGTTTTTTCTCTTTTGCTGGAAGGTATAACCACTGTCAAGCCACGGCTACAACTTTTTATTTTTAAGTTTGGGTGTATAAAAGAGCAGAAGATTTATGAGCACCGTGCTTGCTGAAGCAGAATGACCCTGCCCACACCGCCCCTGTCTGAGATTTTAAAAGGGGGGCCACCTGATTGGTCATCCTGCCTAGTGAGAAGCAGGTTGTTTGGGGACTTCTGTGCTACGCCGAAGAGTAACCAATCCTTATGGGGTATTGGCTAATTAGGGAATATTTAACAGCTTTTGACCTTCCTGGAAGCTTGACAGGCCTCGTGAAAGGTCTGGAACCAATGGAGCAACTCCACTGGTCCCTGCTTTTTCCCACAGGCGGTCGAGCAGTCGGCAGCAAGGTGAGATGCTGAGGGCAGAATCAGCCACTGCCTCTACAGGCAACTGGATGGCGTGCCTTGGAAGTAACATGGCCTGCCTTGGAGGTATGGGCTTGGCTCCTAGGCCATCATTCCCCTCATGCTTCTCTCTGCCCACTGCAGTGGCTTTCCTCCCCTGTGGTGCTCTCTTCTTCTGTTGCCAGCATTTGGCTTTTCCCTGAGCAAGGTCAATGTTTTTCAGGGAGACGTTGTGTATATGGAAGTACTAGGAGGTGGCCACCACAGTCACCACAGAGAAGTGCGAGGGGAACAACCTCATAGGATCCAAGTAATTGACAGTAGTTCAATTGCAGCAATAAATGGCACGTCTACACTAACTCATAACGAAAAGAACATTCAGCTCCACTGGAAGGTTTGGCTACAAAGACCGCTGTTCTGGAAACTGACACAAGGGAGGTGAGGTACTAGCCAACAGGAAAAACTGCTGACTAAAAAGCACTGAAGGTAAGGAAGGGTGGGCAGCCTTTCCCCGCCCCGAGAATCACCTTCTCAATTTTAAAATGGACAGAGTAACCGCAAGCAAGCATGCACGCACGCACAAGCACTTCCAATCCACGCGCACAAAAGCACAGACATTTGCTCTCACCTTGTTTTTCCCTCCCATCACACCATCCAGTGCGGCTCTGAGGCAGACTGACTGTTGTGCATGAAGAGATGCTTCTTGCTCTCACTTCCTTCCTCCCTACCAAACCCCTCCATGTAGCTGATGAATCCCACTGCACTAGAATTGGGCCTAAATAATTATAAGGTGTGGTACTCAGGGATGGGCCAGTTGGAAAAGGGTGGAGGCTTAGCATTACCATTTGTTTCAGGCATTTACTGCCTTGAACCATGCACTTTAATCTGTCAAGTCTGTTAGCCCCCATCCCCCACATGGTATTAGGGCTTTTGGCCAATTATAGACCATTCTAGGTAGGCCATTTTTACTTGCACTATTGCTTCACTGGCCTGCTTTTCTTGAGGAACAAATCTCAAGCTATTCCACATTAAGTTAGTATGAGGTTTCAGTGTTACTGTGCATAAGAGGAAGAGACACAAAGAGTCGACCCATCTGCAAGGGAGTACAGTCCTTTTATTGCCAACCCCCACTGGCACAAGTTAAAGACTGTCATTCATCTGCTTAGGAAATTTCACTTTTATGGGCTGGGTTCTGAAAAGGAAAAAAACCCTCTCTAGAATTCAATCACACACATATACACCCCCACCCCACCCCCAAGCAACTTAATTCTGGCAATGCAAACTGGACAACAGAAGACTTGGCACAAGGTACAAATGGCAAGAGAAGGCTAGCGCCTGAATCTCACTTTTACCAGGTCTGAAAGGTCCATTGTGAAAGGGACTCAACAACAACAACATGAGCAGGGCCTGTCGATAGCCATGAATGCTTGCTTGCCTCTTCCAGAGTGACATTTCTGTTTGTAAGTTTACCGGGAAAGGGAAATTGTTCGTTTCTCCCATTCCAACAGAAAAAGCTGTGTATTTCCAACAAAATCTCAAACATGTATCATGAGAACTGCTGTTTGACAACAAGTATATAATGAAGCACCACAGCGCATTGATGCAATCCGGTCCAGAGGCCTGGCTGACAACATACTCCTTCATTGTATGGCAGTAGCTTGCAGTATAACCTTCAGAATGGACACAGAGGACTTGCTACTACAGTGCTCTGGCTGGTCTGTTCCCAGCAGGTTCCACACCCTTCCAGGACCGTTGCTATTTAGTCCTAAGTGTTGTTACTTGATGAACTTGTAAAACAGAAAGGCTATATAAATTTTTAGAGCAGCCACAAACAGCATCCTCAGTTTAATTGTAAGAAAGCACATTTTTTTAAAAAAATACAGCCAATCTGTTTACTCCAAATGGGTTAAGCTCTCTTCTTTTTTTAAAAAAAAGTCTGTAAAATATTTCTGCACAACCATCTACATCCATCCGTGATAAAAATAAGTCAAAATACATACATGAAATAGGGTTTTATTTCTATATAGTTATACACTCGCAAGGCAATCAGTCCTCCTTGGCCGGCCTTTCTACCTCCAGATGCTCTGCCTTGTTGATATGACTGCAAGACACACAAAAATAAATGAAGTGACCCCATTATGACAAGCTTAGTGTTTGATAAATAGGGGAGGGGACAGCCAGAGGGAGAAGGGAGGAGGAGGAGATGCCATTCCATGCAATTAAAGATTTAAGCAAGAACAGAGAGGCACACAGTCTTCCTAATAGGCATGCCAGGGCTCATTTTGTAGCAGGAACTCCTTTGCATATTAGGCGACACACCCTAATGTAGCCAATTCTCCAAGAGCTTACAGAGTTCTTCTTACAGCGGCTACTGTAAGCTCTTGGAGGATTGGCTACATTAGGGGTGTGTCATTTAATATGCAAAGGAGTTCCTGCTAAAAGAGCCCTGGATGTGACCTAGTGTGTACACATTAAGAATATTATGGAAGAATGCAGCAGATGTACCCTGTAGAACTAACTGCAGGCAGTCTTAGACATGGGGTAGCTGCCTTGTGTCCCATGCTGGGTGGAGGTTCAGACCAGTGAACCGCCCTGGCTGCCGGGGGCCGCTGCTCTCTTTGCTGCCACCTGGAGTACAGTGACAACAACAGCAAGTGGCATCATCAGTCAGGTGCCTGTTGGGCCTGGGAGAGGGCCCCTGACCACCCTACAGCAGACCTGCCCGAAGCCACCACAACTCCAGAGGTGGCCATGATGAGTGGTGGGCGCCAGAATCTTTAAAACTGCTCCCAGTACTAATATATAGGAAAGTTCAATTATTTTCGACCAGCGGATAGGAAACCCAGAGCAAACATTCATAAAAATACAAGTCCTATATTTGAAAACAAAACACCAGCCCAGCACTTTCAGAAAACACCCTCAACACTAAAATTAAAAAGACCAAACTCCTCCAGCAGAAGCAGCAGTGTAGGGGAAATAAGAGGACACTGGGCTGATTTAACAAAGCAAAATCAGATAAGATACAACTGAACTATGCCCCTGGCTGGTTCTAAGCAAGGAGGCTGAAGATTCTATATCCTGTCAAAATACCTGTTAAGAAACAACCTGGGCTCAACACATGATCAAATTCTGATGCTGAAAGGCTGGTGCCTAGATTGCCTTTAAAATAAGCAACCTGAAAAACATCCGACACCTTTTAAAAACCCCATTCCTGGGGAACACATTTGGAGTTTCACTGTAGGATGCCCATTGGATGAATGGCATCTTGTCAGGAGAAATGATCTCTTTTCTCCCTTTACAGACAGGATTTTTCAAAGCTGGATTGTTCGGTCAACATTATTGAATGTTTCACTATACTGACTACCACTCAATTACTCTTTGTTTATTCAAAATGTTCCTTTCAAAGTCATTACACTCAGCTCCATAGAGGATGTCTTCACCAGCTCAGCCATAAAAATGTGTAAATATTAATCTGTGAAGACAACAACATAGTCATGCTGCCTTGGATGCTTTGTCCATTGTGGGAGACAGAATACTTTGACTGACCCAGCTAAATAGTTGTCATGTTGTAATAAAAACCGTGGAACACATCCTTGATCTATGGCATTGCCTAAAAATTACCATGCATTCTCATCCCAGTCAATAATACATCTTTTCAAACAAAGCAATATGGATCTTTTCTAGGGACCTTGAACCTACCACATCCAAAATAAAAACACTCTCCCCGCCATTCTCTACTTAACTCCTAAAATATGTAAGTCAGCCAGCACGTTCTCTCTCTCTCGGTGTGTATAAAGTGAAAAACAAAAACCTTTGCCATCAACTTTTTAAAAGTCCAATGTGTAGCCAAGAGTAGCCAAAATACTGAAATTTGGCAGCAACAGCTCAGAACAAAGTCCTCTTTCGTAAAGTATTAAACAGGTTTCAACTAGTACACTTCTTCAACAGAAGAAGCAATATTGCACTGAGAAGCCAAAGCAAACGCCTCCAAAGAAAGGCCATTCTGCAAGTAATCAACATGTTACGTGTGAGAGTTTGCCAATAGCCCAACCACCACACAGCATGCTGTTAATGAATTATACAAAGCCTTTGTCCTGGTCTGACAACTATGAAAACAACTCCACGGGATTTGGTTTACTGACATCTTCCATCTCCCTTCCTTGCCAATGCCTATCGCTAGCCATAAGTATTATAGCTTACAGGTAATGACAACCAATCCCTTAGCATCCTAAGGAAGCTGTTGATCAAGAGGGAGAGAAAGAGGAGAGTAGACTGGGAAGCTGAAGAGTTTTGCAGCATAGCCGCCTCGTCGCAGATGAGAGCTGCCCCCATTGTAGCAAGACTAGAACGACTTTGGGATGTCTGCTTGGCAAGACCAGACATTAAAGGACACAAGAGACTTAGGCCAGTTCAGACATACACACCCTCGGGGTTCAAGCTGGACACCAGGGGGTTCTGAAGGTTCCGTGGATTGCCGAGGAATTGCTTGGCCGTAGCTCTGGGAGGTGAATCTGTGCTGGGATCGGACAGGTCTACGGAAGAGAATTGTATGACAGATCAGTCACTTGAAGATGCATTTAGTCCACCAGAAAGGCCTAGATTTATCAGAAGCAATGTATCAGTACATTTAAGCTCAGACTTTTTGCAGTGATCATCGTCTTACATTCCTGTCCCCCTCTATCAAGCAACATTGCCTAAAAACAGATTTGGGGGTTTCTTATTGTGAAATCAATTACTACAGGAAATACGGATTTTCTTCAATGCATTTGATTTGCACCTTAGATTTTTTCTGATTTTCAGCACATGGTCACACACTGTAGGAGACCAGAATGACACCAGAACTTCTTGCCCCATCTAGCCAACTCCCTCCGCTGGTCTTTAATGCTGACAGGAAATAATTTTTAACACCCGGATTAGTTTCCCTAGTTTGAAGCCCTAGTTTAAAATTGTTATGAGACAGCGACTGTTAACACATGTACCTGGACAGTTGTATTATCATGGCTGGCTTCCCCAGATTTTTCTGAGTATGAGAGACCAAAGGAAACTGGAAGAAATGCGCTAAGAAATTATAAAGTGTACTCTATATGAAAAAAACTGAAAGTGACAACAACAATAAAGCAAATCTCCACAGATGAAATCATATCTTCATACTCCTTTACTTGTTAACGAAACTTTCCGGAATTGTGTTCCGTTTCGTTGTAGACACTTCTTCTGAACAGTGTGTGTTCTTTTCTTAACACTATTTTCTCATCTGTCTCTTATGATGACATTTTCTTCATAAGGAATTTCAAACTACCATAAAGGTATTTGCTCAATACTTTTCTCCCGGGCCGATGACAAATTGCTTACTACGAAACGGAATGCAATTCCGGAAAGTTTTGTTAACAAGTAAAGGAGTATGAAGATATGATTTCATCTATGGAGATTTGCTTTATTGTTATTGTCACTTTCAATTTTTTTCATATAGAGTACACTTCATAATTTCTTTAGTGCGTTTCTTCCAGTTTCCTTCGGTTTCTCATACTCATACCAGTGAATGGTTTCCATCTGTATAATTTGTCCCCAGATTTCTCAGCAGTTATGAGACCCTGAAATGCTGAACTTACAATGCAGCTACAGCCCTTTTCAACAATAGCCAGTGTATGATTCGCAACAGCTGTTTTTCACTTTTGAGCCAAGGTTTCTAAACACTTCAGAGCATTCTTCTATTTCATCCATGGCTCCTGGATGTTCACAGCTGAGATTCCTGTAGTTTCACCCAGAGTTCATTTTTCTTCCCAGCTTGACAATGTACACAGTATAAAGCAATGGTTGACAACTTCTGTGACCGCTCTTTCCCACTAGCATATTATCAGTGTGACGTCTAAGTCACATTTTAATGGAATCTGTTTAAACTTTTCCCTGTTTCTGCAGACCTCCAAAGGCCACAGCCAAGCTTGTAGTTTTGCAATATTGCAAGCAATATTGCCAGCAACACAAGGTTTCCCCCTTTTATCAAGTGACAGAAGAAAACCAAAGCTGAGGACATGCTATGCCAGCAGGATCATGCTTAGAAAACCCAGGGAAGACAGTGAGCCCACAGTACTCTCATGGGCTGCCTATAACCTACATCTAACCTACACATCTAACCTAGATCACACAGGATCTTCCAGTTCACAACACTGTATTTTCATTCTGGAGCACCTATAAACCAGGCTATGTTAAATGATTAACTAGCTGGAATTATATACACACACACACACACACATCATATGACAGCCATGGGGACAGGATGCCAGCTACAAATTCCCCACAGGAACACAATCCAGAAGTATTGCATGGGCCCAATTTGGCTCAGGGCCACAGTGGGTAGGAAGGGCTCCTGCCTTCCTCCCATACGATTTTCCCAACCCAAAAAACCCCTGGGGGGAGTGAGGGACTACATATGTAAGCATTCAGTGCCAATGCAACCCCTGATGGGATAAATATAATTCCACTGCCATTTCATGTTGGGAACACAGCATGGCAGCGAAGGCAAGAGTCTCTCCTCCCACTACACCACAGTCCTAATCTAAATCAGGCCCCTGTGGTGCTTCCAAATGAACTTCCTACAGAGAAGTCACAGCTGCTATATGGCAGCAAGTCCCCATGGTGACCTCTTCGGTACATCTAACGTGTTATTTGGCCCTTAATGTTTTAGCTGAAACATCTAGAGCACTACACATAACAGAAATCCAACACACCTCCAGCCCACAAATGCTTATATCACCATACTGGCGTCAGTCTTCAAGGACTCTTTGCTTTAACAGGGTGGAGAGACAAGACTTGGAGACCATTTACTACAGATGGCCAGGACTGGTGCCATGTAAACAAAGTTCTACGAGTGAGGAAGTGCCCATCTTTCAGGTGCCGCTATCATTACTGCAGCCTACATAGATGTCTTTTACTGAAGCGCCACACATTGAAAGGAGTGTGAAACGGTACATGCAAATCCTAACTTTAACAAGCTGAAGTTTATGGCAACAAGCACATGTTTATGAAAACAACAGTGTTTAGACTTAGGACCCACAAAGCCTCGATTAGACACCCAGTTGATGGAACTTCCACTTGTTGCTGTTGTCAGCTACTGTCGTCTATATGTTTATGAGCAAGTCCCCACATTCTGGCTATCTGCTCCTTCTCCTCACAGCATATTACACTCAGCCAGCCATTCATTCCTTTGGGGCTCTTGAACCTAAGGTTTTGCCAAAGCGGTCAGAGGACCACCACCACCACCAGCACTTCCTACCAGTCTGAAATGGAAGGAAGTGTGACAGCCTCCTGGGAAGTGCTAACGGAAGCGATCTCCCCTCCCCTCCCTTCCTTCCACCTTCTGCCCACCCACTCTTTGAGGAGCATTCTGACCTCCATTTCTCTGGTGAGCTGGCAGCTCGTGGCTAGCCTGGTCCAGCTGGGGCTCCGCCTCTGACCTGGGCTGCGAGGCAGTCGCCATGGCTCCCGTCTGCTGGATGAACTGCTGCAAGTTACACTGCCTCAGCTCCTTATTTAGCTCCTCCAGCTCTTGGTTCTGGGTCTGCAAGATACAGGAGGGGAACAAGCGAGAGTGAGCTCCAAATCGCCAGCGCTTCAACTGAACTAAGATGCTGCACAAGACAGTCTTACGATCTCGCCCCAGTCTCCTCTCGGATTTCGACCCATGGGCACTGCCTGCGTCTTCCTCACCAGCGAGTCGGAAGTCACCAGAAAGCACAGGTGATGGAGTAAGAGCGGAGGACAGGTATAATGTGGAAACTAGATATTCCTCCCTGAAGAATCTGGGGGGGGGGTACGTGATCCCCCTCTGCCCAAAATGGAGACAGAACTGACAGTTCATCCAGAGATTTCACATTAGCAGCACATGACCAGCTCTCCTGCATTCCTGGGACGTGTCACGTGTTCCATCCTCCTCTTTGCCAGTGGGATGACACATCTCTTGTTTGTTCCATACATGGCTGGGAGGGAGAGCAGGATGAATCACGACGCCCTGCAGACCACGTAACCTTTAGGCCCAGGACTGCTTTTTCTGACACAGGGAGGAAAATGGGGTGGGGCTTGCAGGCTTGCCTGTCGCACACTGATGGGACACTACAGGGACAATCTTCCCATCTAGGTCTTCAGTAAGAAGACTTTCTGCACCAACCTTCTTTCTCAATCGGGGGGGGGGAATCAGATTTCACCAGAGCGGGAGGTTTAAAGGTGCAGTACTAGGCAAGTCTGTGTGTGCAGGGGAGGGAAGGCCGTGTCACTGGACAAGCCCTGCTTGGGAAGCAACGTGACCCGGTCAGAATCAGCGTTCCTTCTAAGCTGAGTCAGTGTGAGCTCGCTCACCGTTTTTTAGCGTCTGGCTCACCCATTTTTGTCTTAACTCAGGAAGGGTGGCCAAGCTGCTGGGTCACAGCTTTAATGCCAGGAGCTCGCAAAGTAACATTTTTGCTCACAAGATCCCTCAGCTCAGCGGGAGCCTTGGTCAGAAGAATATGTGGGTTGTGAACACTCCAAGAAACCTCTTGGACTGATCCTCACCGTTAATAAGGGACCTGTCCATCGCACGATTTCCTCGTCTCCTCCACTCACAGTAACCCCAAATGCCCCATGAAATGTTCCTTCTAGGATACAGGACACTGCCCTGGAACAGCACAAGGGGGAGCTGAATGTCTGCAGCGAGAGGAGGGGTGCAACAAAAACCTCTCCATGTTATGCCGGCAAACTTTTCCCACGGGATCCAAAACTTTATTTTAAGTTTGAGCTTGAACATGCGTGCCACTCCCATCAAAATCAAGGCTGGCCTGTTACACACTTGCCACCAGAGCACGAGGACTTTCAATATGTGGCTGAAAGTAAGCTGTGTGTGCAAGAAAATGTTTCAAAACAAGGTATTTATGTAGAAGGGCGTCCTGTTAAACATAGCTTCTGCCTGAAATGTTGAAGTTTAAGTTAAGCATGACCCCATTCCCTGATATCTGGTGCTTAACTCCACCTCCTCCGGCAGCCATTTTATTCTTGGCCCTGCCTCCTGCAACAGCCATTTTGCAGTTGCGCTCAACACCCGGTGGTCAGAATTCCAAATGGTTGGTGACCCTACTGGGGCAAGTGAGGCTCTGTATTCTTGGTGCTTGGGGGGGGCAACAGTGGGAGGGCTTCTAGTGTCCTCCTGGCCCCACGGGTGGACCTCCTGATGGCACCTGGTGTTTTTTTGGCCACTGTGTGACACAGAGTGTTGGACTGGAGGGGCCATTGGCCTGATCCAACATTGGCTTGCTCTTATGTTCTTACTGCAGGGCCATATTACTAGGGCTGTCAGCTCTGGGTTGGGAGATACCTGGAGATTTTATGGGTGGAGCTGGGGAGGGCGGGGCTTGTGGAGGAGAGGAACCTCAGCAGGACAAAATGCCACAGAATCCATCCTCTAAAGCAGCCATTTTCTCCATGGGAACTGGTCTCTGCTGTCTAGAGATCAATTTTAATTCTGGAAGATCGGCAGGCCTCACCCGGTGGCTGACGACCCTACGCATTGCAAAAAGCCCCGCTCTAAGTTCCAATGAATTATACCCTTTATTAGAAGGGATTTTGTACTGGACACAGCAAGAAACTTCTTCACTGGTTAACAACTTCTAGCCAGGAGTTGGCTGAATAGGGAGAAGTTTCAAAACTGCTCACAGAAATAGAAAAAAACAGCACTGCACCACACCTGAACGTTTGGTATTCAGCTGAAAACGGCCATTGGCTGTTTCTAGTCTATGAAGACTTCTGTGTCTCTTTGGTACAATCTTTTGCATTGGACTGCACCTCCTTGGTGCTGCTCAACCAGTTAGAGTTCATAGGGCTGAGCTACTGGACCCTGGCAACCATCGAGCCTGCTTCTTTAGTGTTAAGAGGTTATCTGGAAGCTGGATAACTGCGGGGGAAGCAGCTCTACAAGCTCCTGCCTTTTTCCTGAAACGGAGAGACGATGTTCCCATTCCTGGAAACCTGAGAAGGCTCCATGTTATCTGGATGAGCACAGAGGGGCTTGCCCTCTGACTTTAGACTTTTGGACCCCAGGAGTCCCTGGACTCCTCTGAGAAAGTATTTATTTACACACGCACATAAATGTGTATGTTTGGGTGTGTGTGTATAAATAAAACACACTCAAAGCAAGCAGTTCTTCCACTGGTCCATAAGAGGGCGCCAATGGATAGTAGACATTTGAAGATGGGGTTAGATGATTTAGCATTATTTCTGCCTAAAGCAAAGGACGGCTAACAGGGAATCAAGGAACAGCTGCTCCTGTTACACACGTGCACACAGGGAAGCAAAATGCTGGCACAGCTTCTAACAGCCCAACCCCCCCCCCCCCCGGCACCACCACCACCGACTTCTGATTGCTGAAGCACAGGATTTTTATTTATTTCTGCTGTATACTGGATACATACTTCACTCTTACACTTTAAAAAAGATGGGGAGATACTCCGAGTAAGAACTACCCACTCTCAGAGGAGGCTGCCTCACATCTGCACAAGCCACATCAATTACATTTGAAACAGCCGGATTGGAAGGAGGGAGGGCCAGAACAAGAAATCCTACAGAGATGCAACAGGCAGCCCCTGTGGAGTGCAGATGCTTCAAAGGATAAAACTTTTAATTATTTCTTGCAGTACATCAGGGTGTCCCTGGTACAGAGTGGGAAAGTACTTTCAGTCTTAACATATGCACTTGGCTCTTAGCTACTGTTTATATTAAGAACATAAGAGAAGCCAGTGTTGGATCAGGCCAGCAGCCCATCTAGTCCAACACTCTGTCACACAGTGGCCAAAAATACCAGGTGCCATCGGGAGGTCCACCAGTGGGGCCAGGACACTAGAAATCCTCCCACTGTTGACCCCCCCAGCACCGAGAATACAGTGCATCACTTGCCCCAGACTGAGAGTTCCTATCTATACCTTGTGGCTCATAGCCATTGATGGACTTCTGCTCCTTATGTTTACCTAATTCCCTCTTGAAGCCGTCCATGCTTGTAGCCGCCACCACCTCCTGCGGCAGTGAATTCCATGTGTTAATCACTCTTTGGGTGAAGAAGTACTTCCTTTTATCTGTTCTAACCCGACCGCTCAGCAATTTCATTGAGTGCCCAGGAGTTCTTGTATTGTGAGAAAGGGAGAAAAGTACCTCTTTCTTGACCTGCTCTATCCCATGCATAATCTTATAAACCTTGATCATGTCACCCCTCAGCCGTCGTTTGTCCAAGCTAAAGAGCCCCAAGCGTTTTAACCTTTCTTCATAGGGAAAGTGTTCCAACCTTTTTATCATTCTAGTTGCCCTTTTCTGCGACTTTTTTTTTTTTTTTTGCGAATGCTCCTTGTATCTTTTCTGGTGCTGCAGAACACACTACCTACAATGCTGTTCTCAGCTTCACGTAAATACCACATAACAGTATCTTGCTTCATCAGAGCTGTAACCATCATTGTAGTCAGATTTGCTCCAAGAGGGAGCTGCGGTGGCTCAAGTGGTTAAGACGCTGAACTGCAGGCTCTGGAAGGTCAGTAGTCCAGCAGTTCGAGACCCGGGTGCCGCATGACGGGGTGAGCTCCTGTCTCTAGTTCCAGCTCCTGCCAACCTAGCAGTTCGAAAGCAAGAGATTGCAAGTAGATAAATAGGTACCACTCGGTGGGAAGGTAACAGCGTTCTGTGCACCTTGGTGTTTAGTCATGCCGGCCACATGACCATGGAAACGTCTTCGGACAGCGCTGGCTCTTCGGCTTTGAAACGGAGATGAGCACCGCAACCCTAGAGTCGGATTCGACTGGCTTTCGAGCAAGGGAACCTTTACCTTTACCTTGCTCCAAGACTGTCAGAGGCACAGCAGGACTCCATTAGTCCCATTCTACCAATTCTGGTGGAGAACAACTTTTAAGTCCATTAAGGATGATGACCCTGCAGAATGGGTTCTAGGAAAAAAGCCCACAGGAAAAAACCCACGGACATAAGTGCTCACAGGAAAAAAGCCCACGTGGAAACATGCCCACATGGAAATGAGCCCACAGGGGAAAAGCCCACAGGGAAAAATATCATGTCAAGCACCATAGATATTTATAATGGTGGACAGCTATTCATCTTCATTTATGAGAATGAACAGGTATTACCTATATTCACATGCAACAATTTGTGCTGTCATTTTATCAAGTATAATCCTATTGTCTTACACATTGGCCATTTCCATAGGAACATAAGAACATAAGAGAAGCCAATGTTGAATCAGGCCAATGGCCCATCTAGTCCAACACTCTGTCACACAGCGGCCAAAATATACCAGGTGCCATCAGGAGGTCCAGCAGTGGGGCCAGGACACTAGAAGCCCTCCCACTGCTGCCCCCTCCAGCACCAAGAGTAGAGTGCATCACCTGCCCCAGACTGAGAGTTCCCTGTGGCTAATAGCCACTGATGGACTTCTGCTCCATATGTTTATCTAATTCCCTCGTGAAACTGACCATGCTTGTAGCTGCCACCACCTCCTGTGGCAGTGAATTCCATATGTTAATCACTCTTTGGGTGAAGAAGTATTTCCTTTTATCTGTTCTAACCCGACTGCTCCAGCTCTCCCACTGTCTGTGCTATGCACTCCATCAGCCACTGGCCATTCAACTGCCACTTGAGTACTTGTGCCATAGGCTGGGGGCTGGATCTGCTCCTGTGGGACTAGCTTATCCCTTAGTGACTGTTGCTAGGCAACCAAGATTGGTTCTGTCACTAAAAAGACAAAGGAAATGAAACCTTTTCCAGGTCTTTGTGAGGAACTCTGCCAATACTCTGCCAGTCCTGACTAGGATTGCCTGCCAGTCCTGACTAGGATTGCCAGCTCCAGGCTGGGGAATTCCTGGATATTTTGTAATGGAGTCTACAGAAGCCAGAGTTTGAGGAGGGGAGAGGCCTCAGCTGAATAGAATGCCATAGAACGCACCCTCCAAAGCAGTTACTTTCTCCGGGGAGGGGGGGAAAGATCTGTTGTCTGGAGTTCAGTTCTGATACCTGGCGATCTTCAGGCCTGTAAACTGGCTACCCTAGGCGTGGCAGTTAGCCCTTCAGAGCAGGCTCTGCTAGACCCAGGTTCTTGCTGTAGAAGTTGAGAAGGTGATTTTGGACCAATCACAGACTTTCAGCCTAACCTACCTCACAGGGTTGTTGTGCTGATCAAAAGGGGGAGAGGAGAATGATGTAATCTGCTTTGGTCTCCACTGTAGAGAAAGACGGTACTTTTTCTCCTGGGGAATCATTGCTGCCAATCTCCAGGTGAGGGCTGGAGATCCCTCAGAATTAAATCTGCTCTCCAGATGGTAGAGATCAGGGCCAGATAATGGCAGGTTGATGGTTGCCTGGGAAGGAGACAGGGTTGCCAACTCCAGGTTGGAAAATTCCTGGAGATTTGAGGCTAGGATCCTGGAAAGGGTGGGGTTTGAGGAGGAGTGGGAACTCAGACTGGTACAATGCCATAGACTCTCTCCTCAAAACCAGCCATTCCCTCTTTGGGAATCATTGTTGCCATTCTCCAGGGGAGGGCTGGAGAGCACACAGAATTACAACTGCTCTCCAGACAGCAGAGATCCATTCCCCTGGAGAAAATGGCTGCTTTTCAGGGTGGACACTGGCTATTGCACAGGCAGGTCGCCTAATAACATAGCAAAATTATTATTTAATTATACTTGATAAAATCACAGCACAAATTGTTGCATGTGAATATAAGTAATACCTGTTCATTCTCATAAATGAAGATGAATAGCTGTCCACCATTATAAATATCTATGGCGCTTTACATGGTATTTTCCCATATGGGCTGTTTTCCCTGTGGCCTGTTTTCCCCGTGGCCTGTTTTCTGTGTGGGCTTATTTCTACGTGGGCATTTTCCCACCTGGGCTTATTTCCTGTGAGCATTTATGTCCTGGGGGTTTTTCTGTGGGTTTTTTTCCTGTGAGCTTTTTTCTGGTCACCGCAGAATGCTTATCTCCCTGCTTCCAGCTAAAGCACCTCATAATCCCAATTCAAGAAGTCTGCCACATCTGACCAGAAATGGCCAAGAGCGTAACAACAGGGTGGCCGAGTCCCAGACCGTTTGCAATACCTACACAGTTCTAGCCAGCGCCCTTTGTAGGTTTATAAAACAAAGAGTTCCAAGAGCCCATCTTATCCACTCCTAAATGCCAGGGAGAACTCTAAGCTGCAGAGCAGGCCCTGATGCTTAACGTTCTAGTTCAGGATAGCCTTTCGAGCAGGAATAGTTGTCTTTCTGGCCTCTTAGGGATGGGCTACTTTTGGCATCTAGAATTAGACTTACAGACAGGCTTTTTCAGTTGCAGCTGCATTCTATGCCTACCTTTCCCTTTAAACTGCAATGTCAATATAGATAAAAGCTTGCCTTTCAAACAACAAAAAGCCTGACTGCACTCAGCAGCATTCAAAAACACGCAAGAGTCTAAATGAACAGGTGAGGTACTTCAACAGTCTGGCAATAGGTCCCCCTCAGGTAGGAACACCAGTGACCACGTACCTGAAGGCTTTGCTCTGCTTCCTCCAAAGCCTTCCCCACCGTTTCCAGACTGTTCTCCAGCTGGGCACTCTGCCGGGCCTTGGCATCCAAGTCCCTCTTCATTATGGCCGCCATCTCCTCCAGTTCAGCAGGGCTCTGAACAGGCACTTCCTTGGCCCTCTTGGCCCTCTCAGCCATTTCCCATTGGATTTCCTTCTCCAAGGCCTCCGTCTTGAGTGTGAGCTCGTGGATTTTGTGTGTGTACTCCTCCATGGTGGCCTGCAGGCTGCGTACTTTCTCCTGCCGCTTCCTTTCACATTCCTTTTCTGACCGCAGTTCACTCTGCCAATACTCTTCCTCGTTCAGCTCACTCTCATTTTGCTGGACTAGCTGCTCCAAACGCAGAATCTCCCCCTCTGGGCTGGAGTTTCTGCTACATTCCCAGTGCCTGAGATCTGTTTCCAAGTCATCCCCCTTCATCTCTAAGGTGTAGAGATGCTCCTGTTGGTGCAATACAGTCTTGAACAGCTCCTCTTTGGAAAGAAAGCCCCTGTTGGCACCATCCCTCCAGTTCAGGGGGTCCTTTTTGTACTGCCTTAGCTTGTTCTTTGCAAGTAAGTCACTTGAGCTCACAGGACCCAGGTTAAAGGTTAAGGATTTTTTGGGCTGCCGAGGCCTGGGCATTTCTGTGCTGGCTGGCCGAGGTTTGATAGGCAGGCTAGCCCTGACAAACGTCCTCTCGGGTATCTGGGGGGCACTATCCGAAGAAGGCCTCTCTGTGAGGCTGGGGCCTGTGCGCTGCAGTATGAACTGCACGTCGTTGGCATACTGTCCACACTTGGCCAGAGACTCCACAGGGCATTCATGAGGGAGAAGCTGCCTTTCTTTGTCACGTAGTCTTTGGATGAGAACATACCGACCTGTTTGACCTGAGGAGAGGGACAGAAGTACAGTCGTTAGCAAAACAGGACATCACAATCAGAAAAGGCACCGGGAAACCCCACTCCAGTCCAGGTGAAACTCAACACCCCTCTCGCAACCAAGGGCAACTGGCAACATTACAAGACCCTCTGTCCTTCCGTGCAGCTCCCATTCCTTCCTGAGGCATATAATTTCACTCCAAATTTAATACGGAAATTCCCCCCTCCCACTGAAGTTTGCTCTAGGAAATGCAGGCTGGCATTTGCAAATGATTATTACTCCACCAGAAGCAGCTGCTGTTTGTCCTTGAGGAAGTTGCTGCCCAAATCCCTTTCCAAACACAAAATGTCACAGTCTTCTTTTTACATACAAGCGTCAGCCACCTGCTCTACCTGCTAGGAGAGGAAGAATCACAGTGGAGAAGTAACTTGAACTGTTGTTTTAATTTATATCCTAAATTGGGAATGGAACTTACTTTTTCACCAGCCCTGGAACATTCATGCTAAAAAATTTACCCAGAAAGCACTGACAGAGGTGTCTCCAACCCTGTACGGTCATGGACCACAAATTATGAAATCTAACTATGTGGCAAAGGTCCTGATGGAACATGAAGACTTTCCTGGTTTCATTTGGTGGGGATCAAAGGGAGAACAAGAATAATCCCGGACAGAAGCATTTGCTAAAAAGACTAAGAGTCTCACAAACTACCTACCCTTCCATCCCTGCAAAATTGCCTCCACTTCCTTTCCCCTCTCCAGTACCCCACTGAAAACTTTCAGATTTTTTTCAAAGACATTTGGAAGGACTTCAGAAAATGTATTCCAAATTCCATCTGCATTTCTCTTGCCTAGGATCTAGACCCTTTTAGGCAAAGTTAGAATTAGCGAGTTCTATTTCATGAGCCAGCAGGGCTTCTAAGCACGTGGGGTGGGGTCGGGGCTGAGAAACTTGAGTCAGCTTTGCCACTCTGATTAGTGACTCAATAAGCCTCTAGCCCATAAAGCTTCTTCTGCCTGAACAGCCTCAGCTCCTGAAGCATTTACATAAGCTATAGCTGAAGCCCTATCATGCCTTGCCAGGATGGAAGTGCCCCTAAATCTGGTTAGGAGGCAGGAGCAGAAGTTCACGCAAGCCTCGCCTGCCACTGTAGTGCATTTCTGCATCGCAAGATAAAGCCACCCCTTGTTGCGAGCTTCAGGATACTCAAGCAGCCCAATCAGCACCGATGTGCCCATATAAAAGTTAAGAGAGACAAAAAGCACAAAGAGAGGGAGAGAGGGAGCGAGCTTTGAGTCATGCTTGTCTGTCACAGACTGAGTCAGAGATTTACTCTGACCACGAAGAAGCAAATCCACAGCATGGTTTTCAGAGCTGGGAGGTGGCAAACAATAACCAGGACTGGGGTTTTTTTCCCCATGGCAATGAGCTTGAAGACTGAACACCAGAGCTACCCAACCAGCAGATTAAGGCATTATGCCGTGGTGATTAAGCCTTTCACTGGGGACTGAAAAGGCAAAGAACCACAGAACATTTCCTCATTCAGAAGCAGCAGCCCCGCTGGGAGAGGTACAGAGAGGGAGTGCGCATATCTCTCCTTATAATATTTGTCTTTTCACTCCGCAACGTTCGATGCGCACCTACAGTGTTTGGCCGCTCGAACTGTCAATCAGGCCTCTCTCACTCCCGCCCCCCCCACACCCCGGAGAAAGCCAGCGGCGCCGGCCAGGGAGCCGCTGCGCCGGCCTCGGTCCTGCTCAGGTGAAAGCTGGCCAGGGAGTCACCGCGCTCCGGGATCAGGCCCTCCTCCCACCCACCCACCCAGGAGACAGCCCGGCCAGCGCTGGCAGCAAGGGAGCTGCAGTGCACCTCCCCCTTCGCTTCTCCTTCTCCCCGCAAATCTGGGCAGACGGGAGAAGCTCCCGCAGTTCAACTTCTCCCCCTTCTCCCACCGGCCTGTTCTCCCCACTCCCCATCCTCCCTTCATGGGGGGAGGTGAAGGCCGGCGGTGGCACTGAGCCAGCTGCCACGGCCCCATTCTCACCAGTCCCCCCGCCCTTCAGAGGCAATCGCAGCGTCTGCGGGTTAAGGCCAGCGTCGGCGCTGTGCCACTCGCCGCGGGACCGCCTTCAGCATTCCTCCCCAACATTTAGCGGCAATAGCAAAGGGGGGGGGAAGGTGAAGGCCGCCACACAGCTGCCGCTATTGCCCCATTCTTGCCACTCCCCCCCGGCCTTCAAAGGCAATTGGGGGGGAAGGTGAAGGCCGGCGGCTGCGCTCGCCATTCCCCCCCTTCAGGGGCAACCACGGGAGGGGGAGATGAAGGCCAGCGGCAGCGCTGAGCCAGCCGCCGCGGGTCTGTTTCTGCCACACACCCCTTAAGAGGCAATCGCAAGGGGGGCTGGTGAAGGGTGGCGGTGCTGCAGGCCCAGCTACCACAGCCCCATTTCTGCTGCTCCCTCCCCCTTTTGGTCTCTCTCCCCGATCTTTCATTCTCTCACTCTACCCCTCTATCTTCCTTCCTACCTTCCATTCTCTCCCCCTCCTTCCTGTCTTCCTTCCTTCCTTTTTCTCTCTCCTCCTTTCTTTCTTTCACTCTTCCCCCCCTCTACCTTCCTTCCATTCTCTCTCTCTCTTTCTCTCTCTCTCTTTCTTCCTGCCTCCCTCCCTTCCTTCCTTCTACCCATCCATCCTCCCACCCTTCCGACCTTTCTAGGCCCATTGTCTTCCAACACAACGGGCTTTGCTCCCTAGTATACAAATATAACTATACAGAAAAGAAGTCTGATTCACATGAGCAGCACCAAGACAGGAGATCTGCAGCATTCTTTGTGTTTGTCTTGCACTTTCAAGAGCAATTCTCCACTCCACATCCTCATTCTGAAAGAAACGCCCACCACCAGCAGCCAGGGGCAGGGGATCTCAAAAGCCTTCGGGGGGGGGGGTGTCTGCTCAGCCCCACCACTCCAGTTGCACCCTCCGTGGCTGCTCACCGGACAAGACCTGGGAAGTTGGTCCGCTCAGGGTTTTGTTACAGAGGAAGTGCACTGAGATATTGCACACAAAGAAGAAGAGACAGGATTTATACCCCGCCCTTCACTACCCAAGGGGGTCTCAGAACGATTTACAGACTCCTTTCCCTTCCCCTCCCCACAACAGACAACCCTATGAGGTTGGTGGGGCTGAGAGAGCTCTGACAGAAACTGCTCTTTTTCAAGGACAGCTCTTGTCAGAACTATGGCTTGCCCAAGGTCATCCAGCCAGGTGCAAGTGGAAGAGTGGGGAATCAAACCTGGTTCTCCCAGATTAGAGTCCGCGCACTTAACCACTATGCCAAACTGGCTCCAATGGTGCCTATTTACCGATACAACCCCCATTTTCTGATACCTGTCACTAGCAAATCAAGGGTACTTGGATGGGAGACCTCCTTGGAATACCAGCAGTTGGGAGGTGGGGGCAGGCTTTATTCAGCCACCTCTCTGAATATCCTCCAGGCCCCCAGTAGGGGTCAGTCACCAGAGGTCGCAATGATTTCCAAGTACACTCAATACATGCACATATGAAAAATACAAAAAAACCCCAATCCAAACAAACAAAAAAGAGAGAGATTGCATTGTTGCTTGGTTTTTAATGTTGTTAATGTCAGCTGCTACAAAGTTCTACTCCCTCCCCAGAGGATCACAGAGCTGGAGTGGATGCAGAGGCATGTAAATACCAATGTGGACGCATGAGTCGCCGTGACTAAATACCTCTTCAGGTAATTAGGTATTTATAAATGACCATTATACGACTGTAGAACTATTAGGTTTTTCTAGTATATCTCAACAAAACAACAAAATACTGTTTTGGTTTTTAAGTCAATGGAAGACAAGCCATTGCAGAGTAAATTAATACAGCATATGGGAGATATAATACAATATGCAAATACTGAACTGTGGGGGTGAGGATTCAGACAGTATAACTAAATTGATTTGTCACTCACATTCTGATGTATTTATAGACTGTGCTGGACTGATGCTATAAAAGCAGTTATGCTTACCTGGTTGTATATATCCACCAGGGCAGTACTGGCTGTTGCTGAGAAGAGAGAATTCTCAACTAGAAATTTTCACCTTATGGCAGAACTGCATGTTATGAGGAAAACACAGGTTTCCAAACCTAACATTGACCTCATAAAGCAAACATGGGAGTGGGAAAGGTTGCAGGGGAAAGCTGACAGGTAGACAGGGGCTATTTAATCCTTCCTCCTGTGGCCAATTCTCTCCAGCAACATTTCATCCAATCCATCACTGAAACCAGAAGAAAGCCCATGTGGTGGGAACTGCCAAAAAGTCATTTGCAGGGGGAAATCGGTAGGACCAGTTCAGCACTTGTTTCTCCCATCAGTTTCCCCCCACAGGTGCTACCCAGCTTCCTATATTTCCATGGGAAATATTGGGAGGCAAACATGCAAAGCATTTTCACCCAGCGACATGTTCACAAGTTTCATCAATGACTGTAAAACAGGCAAGAGATTTCCCTCCTCAGCCCTTTAGTAAGCCAGTGTCCAGATCCATTTCACCAGTATTCCTTTTCTCTGCCCTCAGACCTGTCGGCTCCTCCACTCCACTCAAGAGTACTTAAGAAAATTCTAAAACAAAAGAAAAGCAAAACAAGGAATGGGATCTTTTACAGCAGCCACAACCACAGCTATAGAACTGTAGGAACAAATCTTTAGCAGTGCAATCCAGCAAACCTGCACACACCCAGATGCAAGGATGATTTCTGCTTTTGCAAAATAAATCCAAACTGCCCCTTGGATACAAAGCTCTTGCATCACTTCTAAAAAACAAAAAAATGGTTGCAGAACTACAGCGATGAGCGATGCGGTTATCACTGGGCAGCTCCTGCATAAGGACAATGATGCTTGCCGAGGAAAGGAGGAAGCACAGAAAGGGGGATAAATCATCTCAATAGTATCAAGAAACTGGTATTATCAAAGAAACCTAGAAAAGGAGATAAAAGTTATTTTTAGGTAAAACAACAGAAAATGTGACTTACCAATGGCACGTGCCAATGCGATGACAATCTCCTGGCACGTGGTCTCCTCGGAGACACCGCATACGACCCGCTGGATTCCATCCACCCAGACCTTCAGCTCCATCACAAAAAGGCCAGAGGATTAGACTGCCTGGATCATTGCAGCAAGTCCTCTCTGCAGTGAGCTGAAAAGAAAAGAATTACAAAGGCAAGTAAGGATGCTGCCCAGGTTTAGTGTTTCACACCATCTCCTGGCTCCTTCAGGATCAAGAATGTTAACTGGCTGAAATGCAGGGCTGCCTTGGGATGTTTGTGCCTCTTCTTTCCCTCCCTGTTTCCAAAATCACCTGATAGGTGCCTGATGTGGATGAGGAGTAACTTGTCTAGGCCTCATTCAAAACTTGCTGAGCTACTGCAACATTCTCAAGTCAGTTTGATCAGATTACCTGGATGCGGCTTTTAAAGGCCATCCTCTATATAGGGACATCCCAGGAAAAGGGACAGCTCTTGCCTTCTTCCTATGTGCTAAGACCTCCCAAGAGTATGGTCTAGCAGAATGTTCAACTAGGCCCTGGAAGGCCCAGATTCAAGCTCCACTCATAAAACCTTTCTGGGTAACCTAAAGTCAGCTATGCTGTCCCCTTCAGCCTAACATACCTCACTGGATTGTTGAGGGAGAAAATAGAGGAGGGGGAGCCAGGTAAATTGCCCTAAAGGTAAAGGTTTCCCTTGCTCAAAAGCCAGTCGAATCTGACTCTAGGGATGCGGTGCTCATCTCCGTTTCCAAGATGAAGAGCCAGTGCTGTCCGAAGACGTTTCCGTGGTCATGTGGCCGGCATGACTAGACACCGAGGCACACGGAACACTGTTACCTTCCCACTGAAGTGGTACCTATTTATCTACTTGCAATTTCTTGCTTTCGAACTGCTAGGTTGGCCTAAGCTCCCTGCAAAAAAGGCAGTACAAAAAAAATGCCATAAACTGATAGATCTACAGGCAGCAGCAGAGCGAGCTTGCAGACATGTTCTGAAGCACTTTCTGTTCCATGTCACTTTTAAGAAAAATAAAAAGAGCTCAAAATCCTGACCGCCAAATAATCTAGATGGGTATTTCAACCACACATAAACTCACTTTTAAGAAAGACAAGCCTCTAGAAGCAGTTTATAATGTTCCTGTAACTTGTGAGCATAGCCACATATCAGGACAAAATTCTGGTTCTCCCTTTCCCCCCCCAGTTTCCTAGATCTCCCATCCATCTCTCAATCACCGCATGTTACAGAACACAGATATGACTTGTTACTACAATAAGCAAGTCAGCTAATCACCCACCACTGGCCGCAAAAGTCAGATACTAAAATACTTGTTACCAAGTACAATTATCCTGCATTTTAAAGCACTTGATTGTCTCAAAGACTGCCTGCACTGAGAGGTATATATCAAGGAAGATTTAAGATTTAATGTAATTCTGTTTCATAACCACTTACTCAGACACTGCAGTAGCAAACATTACACACTGCCTAGATGTGGCCAGCCAGCATGACAGAACTGGAATGAGACTGGGAAGTATACCCCATTTAAGATTCTGTGTTGGCCACAAAAGGGTGGAACTGCTGCAAGGGCACCAGTGAAGAACTATTCGACACACACACAAAACAGTGACTAACTTCTGTTTGCTCTTAGCCAACATGCCGGTAGGCAAAGTCTGCAGTCACATGACAAGTCAACCAATACCAGGGGGGTGGGGGGACACCCACTCAAGTACTACTACACCTGGAATCATACCAGTACCAAATAAATATGTTTACTTTAGACACTGTGCCATTAATTGGTCGGAATAGGGTTCCTGCAAAGTAGCTAAATGATTAACTAGCTGAAAGATTCGTGAAAACAGCTTTTGTTTTTCATTCTTTTCAAACAGTGCCTGGCTGAAATGGTATGCTGCACACACAACAAAGTGACGTAAAAGGCCAATGTGCATAGAGGGGGAGGGGGAGTGAGCTGGGCCCACCCGTGATTGACTTGGTCCTGCTCCTCCTCTACACATTTGCTAAACATACAAGTTGCATGTGCCTAAGCTCCCTTCACCAATCAGGAACCCATAGCGTTTGAGCCCCTGCATAAAGGTGCGATGCACATATGTGGTATACACACATATAGGTAGGGCTGGGACCAGCACACCTACTCCCATATCCCTTTAGGCACATTTGTTCTGTGTAAAGTGTGTCGCATGTTATACAGGTCTATCAGGAACAGCTTGTGTTCTTACTGCTATCTGAACTAGGCTGTCAACACGAACACGTTCCTTTTCACATTCATGTATGATATGACACATTGGTAATCTTGGGAAACTTGTAGGGAATTCAGCTTGATGGACTCTAGATATACCAGGATATACTGTGTTTCCACAACATTTATTTATTTTACTTACTTTGACAAGCCTTTATTGGCATATGTATATACATATAATAGGAGATCAGATTAAATATAGACTGGAAAACACAAATCCACATAGGGCAAAACTGGAGCTACAGCACAGAAAAACCTAGTGGTTACTTATCAGAATGGATACCCATAGCACTAAGAAGAAACCTTGCTACTATTTCAGTTATTTCCGTATCTTGATTATCAAGCAAAAACAGAACCTTAGAATCGTCAGGTATCTCTGGGAATTGAGCTAAAATAGGGTACAGAAGATCCTGGCGGGGCACCAAATAAAAGGGACATTGAAGGAGAACGTGGGGGGACGGCAGTTTCAACACAGTCCTTCATACACACATTCTATGTTGCTTTTCCACCCAACTCAGCATCCCCGACGCGGCGAACATTAAAACATTTCAGACAATAAAAAGCATTTCATACACAAATGTATACAAAATATTCAAAACGGATAAAACACATGAACGCAGAAATGCATAAAAACACACAAATAGGGAAGAGAGTTAATGGGTGCGTTTAGACAGCGTGCTGGAGCGGTTTAAACTGCTCCGGCACGATGCGCTTTTTTTAAACTGGAGAATCGCGCTCAGACTCACCTCCTCCTTCCGAGCGCCCCGCCGTCCTCCTGCAGGTGGGGGGGGTTTCCCCCTCTCTTTGAGCATGCGCACAGGCAGCCCTCTCCCGAACAGGAAGTTTGGCCGGTGGGAAGAAGAGCGAGCTCAACAGGTCCCTTTAAAGTTTAAAGGAAGAGTCCTTTTAAAAATGGCCTCCCCGAGATCCCGGACTCCTCTAAATGCCTAAACTAGGCACCAGTGAACCTTTTCTTTTTTTAACTTAAGTGCGGAGCTCCGCTCAAGCGCACACCGGTAAGGAAAAAAAAACAAATGGCGGACTAAAACCGGAAGCTGGAGGCAGCTTCCCAGAGGGGAGGGGGTTGAAGCACCCGGAAGTGGCTGGATGGAGCGATCAGACAGCGGAAAGTGTGGCTTGAAACGGAGAATCATGGAAAACACCACTTGGGTAAGTGGTGCCAAAATACTCCGTTTCAAAGGGGGTTTGCTCCAGAAAGCGACGGCTGGGGACGGTGGGCAGATGTTGGGCGTGTGAACGCGCAGGGAAAAGCCGTTTCTGAGCCGTGCTGAAAACGGCTCAAACGGCGCGTCTGAACGTACCCAATAAGAGTTCGTGAGGGAATGCCAAACGCCACCGACAAAGAAAACCTGCTGATAGAAGACAAAGATAGAGGGAGACCGACAAATCGCCCTGGCGGCACCATTACCAAGAAGGCTCTTTCTCAGGTTGCCACCCACCTACACTCAGATGGTGCAGCACCTGAAGCGGGGACCCTGAAGATGACCAGAGTCATCAGGCAGGTTCATATAGGACTAGATGACCTTTCAGGTACGCTGGCCTCAAGCCATATAAAAGGTCAATACCAGCAGTGCACCTTGAACTGGGGCCCAGAAGCAAACTGAGAGCCAATGTAGATGGAACAAGATGAGAGTGGCATGGTCCTTACAACCCTCTCTAGTTACCATTATGGCTGCAGCATTCTGTGTAGTTTCTGAACAGTCTCCATGGGCAGTCCCATGTAAAGCGTACTGCAGCCATCTTATCTAGATGTGACCAGGGCATGCATGCAGGGGCTTCTCTACCCAGGAACAGCTGAAGCTGGGGGACGGCGCCCCAGCCACTGCAGCCAACTCTTTATCCAATGTGAAGCCCGGGTCCAGGAACAACCCCCGAGCTACAACCACTCTCTTTTAGGTGGAGTGCAACCCCATCCAGAACAGGAGAAATTCCCATTCCTGGGTTAGATTTTCTCCCCACCAGTAGCACCTTCATTTTGCCAGGATTAAGTTTCAGATTGTGAGCCCTCATCTACCCCGAAACTGCCTCCAGGCACCTGTTGATGGTGAAATAGTTCATATGAAACTATTGGAAACAAGAAACCAAGATTTTGGTAAGGCAGAGAACAATCCAACTCTGTTTAGAAAGCATTTAGGGTTTGTATATTTAGCCAAAGACAAATCCCATATTTCCCCCTACTATCTAGTTATGTGCAACCAGCTGCCCAGATGCCAGTGAATAAGAATCCTGTAGACCAGATGCGGAACCAAGTTGATAAGTGTCAGCTATGCAGCTGCCATGGCTGAGGAGGGGGACGCTGGCTGTGGGTGCCTTGTCTCTCTCTATGCCTGACTTGGAATGTTAAGTTTCAATTCTCCTTGCCTTCTTATCTTCTTGCAGCTTAGGCCTGTGACCTTGGTGCCTTGTGACTCTATTCTCTGGGAATTCTTCGCCAGTAGTTTAGGCGGGCTTTTGCAGTTATTCTGATTGGCTCTGGTCCTTCCCCCTGACCCCTCTGAATCTTGTATATTATTCAGCTACACGCACACTTATTTTCATTCCTGACACTGAGTGTACATGCAGATGACTTGCCTTTACTGACTCCAATAAACTGTACTCCTTTGGAAAGAAAGTTGTGGGGACTGATTGCTGCAGGACTCTGACAATAAGCTGCTTACCAAAACTATGGAAAATAATCTGTTGGGACTTTACTGGCTGTTTATCAGCTTGTTGGAATCTAGTCCTCATTTAAAAGCCAACTTAGACTGACAATACCAGACCTGATAAATTCAGGTGGGTAGCCATGTTAGTTTGAAGTAACAGAACAAAGCCGGTATCTGAAGTGTGCATGCACACGAAAGCTTATACCCAAAATTCAACTTTGTTGGTCTTAAAGGTCCCACTGGACTCAAACATAGACCTAGGGTTGCCAATTCTTACCTTAATTTTAGTGGGGGAGTTCTGGGCCCTGTCCTGGAGATCTTTGGTGCGTCACTGCGATGACATCACCCAGAAGTGATGTCATCACGTTGGGCACATTGGGGACAGGACCAGTATCATTCGGGGACAGGACCACAGAGTATTCACTTCAATAGATAGAGTGTCCCCTTGCAACATGCCCGACGTGATGATGTCACCTGGAGCTGACATCATCATGCCGGGCACATTTCCGTGATTCCAGCATTTTGGGGGTGGGGTTCCCCCGGCAGCCCAATCTGGGCTGGCAGGTAACAGACCCATCGAGTAGGGGTTCCCCCGCCCCCCGGGGGACCTGGCAACCCTACATAGACCTGAGAAATGTTCTTTTTTCAGAGCAAAGGGCAATTATAAACCACCTAGATAAGTAAGCTAATATTTACATGTTGGGATCTATATGTTACAGGGAAAAAACATTTAACTATTTAGAACTGTCATAAAACACTGGAAGAGGAACTCAAGACATCCATGAGTGCCTAAAGGTAAAGTAAAGGTTCCCTTGCTCGAAAGCCAGTCGAATCCGACTCTAGGGTTGCGGTGCTCATCTCCGTTTCAAAGCCGAAGAGCCAGCGCTGTCCGAAGACATTTCCGTGGTCATGTGGCCGGCATGACTAAACACCAAGGTGCACGGAACGCTGTTACCTTCCACCAAAGTGGTTCCTATTTATCTACTTGCAATTTCTTGCTTTCGAACTGCTAGGTTGGCAGGAGCTGGAACTAGAGACGGAGCTCACTCCGTCATGCGGCACTCGGGTCTCAAACTGCTGAACTACCGACCTTCCACAGCCTGCAGTTCAGCGTCTTAACCACTTGAGCCACCGCAGCTCAAGAAACATTCTTGAGTGCCTAGAAACATTCAAAAACTTACACCTATACAGGGCTGCTGCTTTCTACTCTGGACAGACAAGAAGGGGCTATCCTAAAAAAAAATCTTTCAAGGATTTTCAGTATCATGTAAGACTAAAGCCAGGGGCAGTCTTAGTTATTCAGGGGCCCTGAATAATTATTATTCCCACCCAACTCGCTCTGAAGAAGAATCAAGTGCCCAGTTTTCATAATGCATATCCCACTTTGACTGCAGTAGGCCCAACATTACTACTGCTGCCACCATCAGATATTTCAAAAGTACTGCAGTGTTGCTAGCACTGTTTCATACTCTTAATTTTTGAAGAAAGTAGTAACTTTTTGTAAACTTTTTTTCCCATTTCTCTGCCCCACTTGGGCTTTGTTTCATTGCTCCTGGCTAGCTTAGCCTAGGTAGGTTGTAACATAACATTCGCTAGACGGATGACGTGCATGTGTCGTTAAAACCAAAACCAAAAAGCCAGCTGGTTAAGACCAACAAATAGTGCAAATTAGTTGTTAGTTTTTTTGCTATGAGTGGAAATTGAAATAGAGGAAAACACGATCAAATTTTTCTTTCTTTGCACTGGGTGATGAAATTGATGGATCCTTCAGTAGACCATATAGCATCCAGTGCATCACCCCCACTGGCTGTGGACACCGCCATACAATTGCCCACAGTGCCCCATATGTAAGACTGCCCCTCTGACTGATGCACAAGATAGTGGGACTTCACTCCATATACTTTTCTACTACAGTAACGCCTACATGTTCTGAAAGAAAACAGTGAGTGCTCTTGTGCTTTGTACAGCATAGAAAGTAATTAAAAATTAGAGCAAATTCTTGGTTCTGAGCCTAGCACATTACTCATCATCACTAAAATAAAGGGACCTTAATGAGGCAAAATCCCTCATTCTACAAACTGTCCTAAGTAAATGTATCCTTCTGTTCATTATAATAGGTGCAAAAGATTACATGAATAACAGCACAGGAACTGAAGCCAGCATGGGCCTTCCTTTTCTAGGTCGTTAAGTTCCATGAAGGGCCCGGATGTGGAGTCCGGTCTGAATGAAGCTCGCTTGTACCTGCGCGCTGAGCTGATATCCAAATCCTGAACTCTAAAGAGAAGAGTGGAGCCTGGGAGGCGGTGTAAAGCTCACCTGATCCAGGGATATCGTAGGAGTTTCTCACAAAAGACAATCATGGAGAGATCCTCTCTTAACCATACTAGAAACAGACACCGTGAAGAATGAGTTTGAGTGACAGTTAAGGGCAGTTCCAAACTGTTGACTATCCATTCAAAAAAGACTGCCTTGCTTAAAAGTAGCTTACGTTTTGCTTTAAGAAACCTGTCATTTGACACCACAATATTAAATGAGCAAAACTGCTTCACCAGTTAGATGTTCTCCCAAATGGATTTTGAATCGGGCATCGTCTAGCCTGGAATGCATCTCTAAATTAATAAACCACATAGTAGACTGTTAAAAAACAATGTAAAATCTCATTCCCTGGAGCCCTTCTCAGTTCACAGACTTCATGCTACCTAGACTAAAGCATGTCATGATGGCAGCTGACATGGTAGAATCTGCCATTGCTATTTCCCACCTGTTGAGATGGAAGGAAATCTTCTTCCGGAACTTTTGATGCAGTGATAATTTTGTTACTCTTGCTGACTGAGGGACATTAATTATTTAGTTGGCGTTTTAATTTTAAAAGTTAAATTTATCCCTAGCAATCTGGAAACAGATCACTAGAGATTTTCAAGCCTCACGTAAAACAGTCACTCAACTTTCATGTGTCATTTTTACAAGTCTGATTATACTCAGCTGCCACAGAGAGAAGATGGCAGTGTTACTGAAATGTCATTTCAGTGTAAGAATTACCAACGTAAACATCTCCCCTCAAACCATTCCACAGATGAAAACACAGCTAGTGCTGTGCATGAGCAGGTGGAGCTAAGGGCAAAGTCAGTCTGGGGGGAAATGGCAGACCCAGTACAACTTATTCAAATGTGCTCCAAGCATAAAATGGGAACCAAACTTATATGTAAGCAGATGACACATCCAGAAAAGCAAGCCACAGACTACAAGGCAACACAAGTATAAACAATACATATATATGCAAATTTTATAATGCATTTACATAATTTATATGACCCTGGGTCCCATTTCAGTTTGGGGACTGATGCATAGCCACATGTCTACCCAAAGATCAGTCACAGAATATGTCATAACAATAAAAACATCTTAAGCTGAAGCCATTTAATGTGTTTCTAAGCAGATATATTGTGCTTGCCCGTAGAAAGCAATATCACCTTCCCCCCGTATTCAAGATTGAAAGTAAGGTTTACACCTCCTACACAAGCTTAAGCCACAACTACTCTCTTTAGCACTGTTCCACACCTCCATTTCCAGATCACAACCATATTCTGGTCCCTCCATCAAGTAATGCACTGATTTCTCCCTGTCCAGGAATTAAAAACAAAAATGAAAAATAGTTCCCCTCTCTCACAAACAATGGTTCTTTTAATTATAGGGAAGCTCTTCATCCTCTTGTTAAATTTTTTTTTATGGTACTTCATTTATACTTTGCTTTTCTCCCCAATGGCTGCCCAAAGCAGCTTACATCATTCTCCTCCATTCATCTTCACAAGAACCCTGTGAGGTAGGTTAGGTAAAGAGTGTGAGCAGCCCAAGGTGACCCAGGAAACTTCAAAGGCAGAGTGGGGGTCCAAACCTTGGACACCCAGATCCTAGGCTGATACTTTAACCCAGGGCTCTTTTTGTAGCAGGAACCCCTTTGCATATTAGGCCACACACCCCTAATGCAGCCAGTCCTCCAAGAGCTTGCAGTAGCCCCTGTAAGAAAAGCTCTGTCAGCTCTCGGAGGATTGGCTACATTAGGGGTGTGTCGCCTAATACGCAAAGGAGTTCCTGTTACAAAAAGAGCCCTGCTTTAACCACTGCACCACGCAATAACGCAAAACCAACCACAATACAGAGGACTGTCGGAATCTACTAAAACAAAGGTGCTTTACACATTCTGAGTAACCTAATCAGAGAAGCACCTCCATGGGATGAGGGCCACCCCCTAAGAAGGATGGACCACCTGAGCAAGGTAAGTAGAGTTGGCAAGGAGGTCTATACAAGTGGTGGGGACAGAGGGACTCGCATTCATTAGGACAGAGGGACTCGCATTCTAGCTGTACCTGAAGAAGTTAGCAGTGAATCATGAAAGCTCATCAAGGTCAAGGTTTCCAGAGAGCCAGTTTGGTGTAGTGGTTAAGTGCACGGACTCTAATCTGGGAGAACCGGGTTTGATTCCCCACTACTCCACTTGCACCTGCTGGATGACATTGGGCAAGCCATAGTTCTGATAAGAGCTGTCCTTGAAAAAGAGCAGTTTCTGTCAGAGCTCTCTCAGCCCCACCTACCTCACAGGGTGTCTGTTGTGGGGAGGGGAAGGGAAAGGAGTTTGTAAGCTGCTCTGAGACTCCTTTGGGTAGTGAAGGGTGGGGTATAAATCCAATCTCCTCTCCTCCTCCTCCTTGCTCGAAAGCCAGTCGAATCCGACTCTAGGGTTCTCCGTTTCCAAGCCGAACAGCCAGCGCCGTCCAAAGACGTCTCTGTGGTCATGTGGCCGGCATGACTAAATGCTGAGGCGCACAGAACGCTGTTACCTTCCCACTGAAGTGGTACCTATTTATCTACTTGCAGTTTCTTGCTTTCGAACTGCTAGGTTGGCAGGAGCTGGGGCCAGAGATGGGCGCTCACTCCGTCATGCGGCATTCAGGTCTTGAACGGCCGAACTACTGACCTTCCCATCTGCAGCTCGGTGTCTTAACCTCTGAGCCACCGTGGCCCTGAAAGCTCATACCCTTGCCACAAATGTCATTAGTCTCTAAGGTGCTGCTGGGCTCTTGCTCTTTTCTACTGCTACAGTAAGACTAACACGGCTGCCTGTCTTGATCTATTTCCATGGAAGGCACAACAAGGAAGAGATTCTTCTAAGCACAAGGCAATGATGCACCAGCAACTTCATTGCTGGGGGGGAAATCTATAATCAAACTTTTGGCAGCTCTCCCTGCAGTCTCTTTTCTTCAGCCAAGTAATATTTTTATGTTATAGCAAAACAATATTTTTACAACCAAATGTCAAATAATTTTATGTATGTACTCCATTTATAGTCTGCCATTCTTGCTGATTCTCAAAGTGGATTACAAAATATTTTTTTAAAACACAGCCAACACAAGACATTCAGTAAACAATGCACTAGGAGTAGTTTTACAGAAATATTTTAAATTCGGGAGGAGGGGGTAGCCATGTTGGTCTGAAGCAGCAGAACAAAGTTTGAGTCCAGTGGATGCTGTTTAAAATGTAAGAAAAATATGAAAGTATCACGATGGTTGGGGGGGAAATCGAATCTGTTCAGCAGGAATTAAAAGGAGAGCAAGAAATACATTTGCTATATGCTCAGGGTATTTGGTAAATACACCCCCTTACTCAATAACCACTGTATTTTTCTACTTTTTTATGCATTTCCCCCCAAGATATCCCTACAGATAATTCTAAAGACCTGGGGATGGGGGAGGAAGGGACTTTCCTACTTTTAGTTTTATATCTTTTTCTATGTTAACTTCATCTGGTGATCTTGGGGTTGCCAAGTAACTTACAGGTAATAGCGGGAGAGACCCGGTTCTTCTCTGGGACATTTGTGCGTGTGCACTGCAATGATGTCACCTGGAAGTGACATCATCATGTTGGGCACGTCAACAGCTGACGCTCTAGCAATCAGCCTGGAAACTCTATGGTACCATAGAGTTTTCAGGCTGATTGCTAGAACGTCAGCCAGCAACATGCCTGGTGTGATGATGTCAGCTCCGGGTGACATCATTGCACTGGGCATGTTGGCCGGAACTGGGCAGTTTGGGGGCGGGGTTCCTCCCGCTAGCCTTTTCCAGACTGGTGGCTTGGGGACCCTTTTAGAAGGGGAACCTCTGCCCTCCTGGGGGACCTGGCAGCCCTAGGTGATCTCCTGTTCTTGCATCTTATGACGTGCTGCAGCCTTTTTTCCAGATCATTTTTCTCTTTTTTAAAAAACACAACTTTTTACAAGTTTCCCCATACCGAAAGTGTTATCTTTCACCCTGTTTCTATTTTGTGCAGCCTTTCCAGATCTATTATTGGTTGAAAGACACTTGTCCAAAGGGCAGCTCATTCAACTGGAATGGAAGCAGGGTAAATTCATCCTTTATGGTCAAAATGCACAAAGCCATATGTAAAGTATGAACCTTTCATTTAGTTCTGTGAGGGAAATAGTTTTATTCTTGAAAAAGTGGATCTTTCTACATCCTCTAATGCAGCCGTTCTCAACCTTTGGGTCTCAACCCCTTTGGGGTCGAACGATCCTTTCACAGGGGTCGCCTAAGGGTTCATCCGCCACTGCCACCCCCCCACCCCAGGGCATCCTGCGGGGCTCTTCGGTGGGCAGCACTCCCGAGGCTGGCGGGCGGGCAGTGCTGATGGGGCAGAGCCGGGCCACCGTGGCCGGAGTTTGCACTCTGAGGTGCGCCAGCCAGCCAGCCCAGCCAGGCCTACCTGAAGCCGCCGTCGGGCCTGCTGAGGAGAGCCGGGCCGGGCGTGCAGCGTTTTCCCTCCCCTCCGGCAGGCCAGGGCTCTGGGTGGGCGGGCGGCGTCGGCCATGGTGTCGCTGGAGACAAAAATCATGTACCACCAGGACGACCAGAAGACGCTGTACCTGGTGAAGCTGCCTGTCCCGGCCGAGCAGGTCACACTGGGCGACTTCAAGGCCCTCCTCAACCAGTCCAACTACAAGTTCTACTTCAAGTCGATGGATGACGACTTCGGGTGAGAAAGGCTGGGCCAGGCCCCGTAGACCACACCGCCATGTCCCCCCGCGCCCCGCCGCCCCACCTCAGGCTGGCAGACAAGGAAGGGAGGAGGAGAAGACAAAAAGTCTCGCCCTTCTTCCCCCCCCCTCGGCTGCAAGGGGAGTCCATCTCTGGAAAGGGTTAACCGCGTATTTGTTTGGGTTTTTTTTTTGCTGTGTTATGAAGTAGCAACAAAAATAATTTTATGGTTGGGGGTCACCACAACACGAGGAACTGTATTAAAGGGTCACGGCATTAGGAAGGTTGAGAACCACTGCTCTAATGGGAACAAGCAAGAAACATCTGAACGGTCTTATTAACACTACAGACTCTCTAGGGAAATAAAATACCAATTGCAAGTGATGGGGAAAGGTAATATTCTTTGCAAAATTGTAGAGCCTAAGCCCTATCCTGACAGGAAGAGGAATTGCAAATGCAAACTAAAACCGTTCAACCAATTCCTAGTCCCTTAAAGTTTCCTGGAATTGGTTGACTTAAATTCTTCCTTTTGTTGCAGTTAGCAGTACCACAAGTATGCCTGCCACTAAGAGGTCATTATATTAAGCGATGGCTTTTGGGTGCTATCATTTCGGTTTGGCTTTAAATCCTGACCTTAACTGTACTTTTTGCTAACTGCAGATGAGGTCTAAGCATCTGGATGAAATTAGCCATTTCTTGAGAATAATGAAAAGGCAACTGAAGAGGAAGGTATGGATTCAAAGGACGAAAGTGGCACCAGCGGCAGCTCAACTAACCGCCTGCAATAGGCACTGCAGTGCAATTAAGCCACTTTATGTTCATTTCAATAGTCTTTTTCAAAATGAATTGCAGTCGCTGAAAAGTGACGTGGGAAGTTGTCCTTACATCTGATATCGGACATCTACTGCCTATAATTTATTTGCACTTTTGGTCTCCTTTTTGGGTACCATTCAGTTTCAGAGTCTTATCTGTGTTGTAGCATCTGCTGCTGGAGATAGGTCTAGGTCAGAGTCTTTAACTTAGTCAGCAAAATACCAGGCCTTGTTCAGTGAAGCAAGAATAGTATTTATTTTAAAGCTGCAATAGTAGGTTACTGTAACAGGAACATTGTTAAGAATACCTTGGTTACATGAAGCAAGCAGTTATACCAGAAGGGGGGAGAATGGGGACCCCCCCCTCCACCAATGGAAGCATAGCGCACGGGCGGGGGAACTGGAGACAGAGATAATTAATGTAGTTCCCACCACCCCCATTTTCCCAGCCTAGCTGTTGCTTTTGAAAGCGATAGGAAGCTAACAGCCTGTCTCCTCCAAGGTCAGTGTGTTAGGTCTGAAGAAGATACGGCCTGCACGGCCAGGCAGTCGAGGCAGCTCCCCGCATTCCATTCGGACACTCCAGGTGCATAAATCAACACCCCACGATCCCATCCACCCTCCCTTCATGAAACAAAGCCCATCCTCCCTCCCTTCTCCATCCATCATGGCAGGGCCACCTGACAGTCTATGATCCTCGGGGGGGGGGGAGCAGAAAAAAACTGATGCAATCTTCTTGTGACAAAAACAATCTTGTCTTTCAGCAGGAAGGACTTCTTTTCCTCTGCAGGGCCATTTCTGTGGAAGGACCTTCCTCAGTATGGATCGATACACTGGATTAAGTGGTATTCTCAAGCTAAGAGAGATTTATACTGGAGTTTTAAAGATGCACGTCACTTGATTTTTTTAAAGACAGTTGATTATAGTCACTCATAGTTAAGCCAGAGTCATTCTGTACAATATCAAACAAATTCTACATTTGATTTTATTAATATTTAAAATGTATAAATGTTTTAAAATACTAATTTGAAAGTAAACTTGCCAACCTCAAGGTGGGGCTTGACAATCTCCAGGGACGACCAGGGATCTCCAGACAACAGAAACCAGTCCTTCTGGAAGAAATGGCAGCTTCAGAGAGCAGAGACTCTGCTGTTTAGGGGGACCCTTGTGGATGAAAAGTAAAGTTGGGGTGCTGCCCCTTCTCCTTTCTCAGAGCAGCCCCCTTACCCACATGGCTACGAAAGCACGTCCCACAATCCTCGGAATCCACTTTCCCAGGGTAAGAAGAGACTGCAGGGGGAAGGATAGTATGGGGGGGGGAATCTGTGTTCCTTGCACCATTAGGGATGCCAGCCTCCAGGTAGGACCTGGAGATCCCCTAGAATTACAGGTCAGCTCCAGACCATAGAGATCAGTTCCCCTAGAGAAAGTGGATGCTTTGGAGGGTGGACTCTGGCATTGTACCCCACTGAGCTCCCTGTCCTCCCCAGGCCTCCATCCCCAGATCTCCAGGAGTTTCCCAGCCTGGATCTGGCAACCCTACCCCATCATTCCCTGCTGGTAGTCAGAGAGGACCTGGCAACCCTAGGATTGACTGGATCCAAAAAACTTGGGGGGGAGAGCACAGACAAATATAGAAGGATCAGCAAATGATCTTGAAGTATTTTTTATTTCCTGGAAAGAAGTAGGGACAGCTGCCAGGCCCGTAGCTACGGTGGGACTTTGGGGGGCTCTGCCCCCTTTCTTAAAGGCACAACCCCACAAGAATTTCCCCTGTAAATGCATTTTCAATAATTTTTAAACATTTCTTTAAAGGTGTACGCTTCTTTAAGCAGAGTGGGGTGCTGTAGTTGACTACTTCCTGCACTGAGCAAGGGGGTTGAAGTAGGTGACCTCTAGGATCCCTTCTAACACTGTGTCAAGAAAATGGTCTCCTTTGAGAGAGTTTTTCTGCCTAAGTGTTGGCTTTCTTGACTATAGAAGTCATCACCCCCACCTGCCGGCTTGTTATCAGAATCATTATTTGCAATTTTGAAATCTATCCTGGTAACAGCTTTCTATTGGCTAAATGGTTAGGAATACTTATGTAGAACAGACAGCTTGAGAAGACTCAGAGAGAGAAGAGACTGCCTCGAAGCTCTCTTCAACTTCCACCCTGCTGCTATGCTTCCAGAGGCTCTGCTCATCAGGCTTGCCAGTTGAGATGCCAGAGCTACTCGCCTGATAGGAAAAGTAGTGAGCAGAATAGCCAGTTAGGTTTTTTGTTTTGGTTTACATTCCTTGCTGAACTGTATACATTCTTTCCCCCTATGTGTTGTTTGTCCTTTGTTTTTGTAAATGAAGTTTTATATGTATTTATACAAATTGGAGTGAATTTACTGGCCAAACCCAGATAAGTGTATCCAGTGCCACGCCTACCATCTACCAGAAAATTTATTCTCCCCCCCCCTTCTCAGCTGGCTTTTGTCACACCTCTGGGGCTAAGATTTGCAGAAGCCTCTGTGCTTTGATTTTAAAAGGCTTGATTCCACAGTAGCTGAGTCATAATTCTCAAAATTCTGGCTGTTCTTTCTGCACTGACAACTTCAGCCCCACCAGGAAAAAAAACTTGATTAGGGGCCTAATGACTACTCAATGGCTGGGATCCAATATAGTTCATGATCTCACTACTGCTTACAGGAGTTAGACACACAAACATACTCAGGTATTTTTAACGATTTACAGTCTATTCTGGTGATAGAACTAGGGTAATGTCTTTCAAAATGCTGATGCCCCAGTCTTCGTATAACTGGAACGTTTCCGGGAATTCCCTTGCTGCACCACAAGAGGGGGCAAACTGGGTTCTTGCTCCTCGGACTGCAAAAACCTCTGCGGAAACGAGCTAAAGCAGTGGAGGAATACAAATGTAGGAGCGGGGAAACCCGTTCATGCAGAAAACGTCAGGGACAGCACTTCAACGATGCTAAGAATCTTCTTCTGAGTGGAACAGGCTGACTTCTCTTTCTCATGAGTTCACCCAGTGGCACTAATCCCTCCTTTGTGCTGCTCATCAGGATTCCCAAGGGTCTTTTATTTTCAAACCAACTAATATGAACAGCCTAATGCAGACAAGCTACGTGACCATATAAAGCAACCTAGTGGCACCTTAAATACTAATAACATTTGATTCCCTTATAAAGTTTCTTGGACTGAGCTAATTTTTCAAGTGGGCACTAAGGAACAAACATTTATGATGGGAAAAAATATACACTTTTAGTCTTTTAAGGGGTCACAAGACTTCCTTTTTGCTGCCACAGACTAATCCGTCTAGGGATCCAGGAGACCGTTCAGCACCACTGTCAAATGGCAGTACGAGTTTTATCAGAGTATGGGCAACAGCTGTATTGTTCACATCGGTAGCAGCCCAAAGCACTCCGTCCGGAACGACGTGTCCAGTCCCCTGCATCTCAGTAAGGCTGCTCAGCCTTGGTTTTGCCACAGACGGCCACATTCCACATTAGGGGTGAGAAAGGTGTGTGAAAAGTGCAACTGTCAACACACTGCAGAAAAGAGCCTCTCTTCATAATCAAACTTTCACATCGGTATTATTACTGTTCTCCACTGGGATCACAAAGTTAAGTCTGCTTTACATGCAGACAGCCCTAAATACAACAGTGTGAACGTGTGGAACAACCGTGTAGCTGCTTAATTTGATGGGGTGAAAACAAAACAGAAAACTCATGTCAATAAATCTTCCAAGGCTACTGGGACCTAGTTATGAGGATTACGTGCAAGCTAAAGCCACCACGGCCCTACAGAAATGGCACTTAAATTCAGGTATTTTGTAAATAGCTGCCCTCTCAGATAAATGAGATTGCAAGGAATTCGAACTACTCTCCTTCATCTCTTCTGGGCAGGTAAACACGCTGAAGTGAGGTCCAACGCACAAAAATGTATGATAGAATAAATTTTGTTAGTCATTAAGGTGCCACCGGACTCTGATTTTATTCCGAATGTAAACTTGTTACGGCAACTTATTTCCTCTGATATTGCATAAGGAATATGAACTTACTAACATAGATTACATACATTCTACCACTGTGATGTATTCAGGCAACCAAGGCCTCTAGCAGACCTATTAATGCTGCCAGAGTGGGCTAATTTTAGAAAGCTGCACACCATTCAAATGAATTAACACATCCGTCTGTGTCCTTCCAGGTTATACCTTATCTATCTCTGGTCTAGAAAATATATCATTTACAGTCCTGATTTGCATCACCCCTATACATACAATAAGCAAGAAAAAACTCTCGGTTTCAACTTATTTTAAAGGTCTACTTTTAAAAGCCCGTGCTTTTTTGAAAACATATAAAAATCTTCATAAAAATGCCCCCTCACATAAACAGAAGACGAACCCTCAGCCCAGGAGAGGCGGCCATTTTGGCACAACAGCAAGTAAAACAAAACCCTCATGCCACAGAAACGGGATAAAGAGCATCCTATTGACAGAAACATATTTGCAGCTAATCACAAAATTGTGTTCTACGGAGACCATGATTTTTAAAAAACAGGTTCATAAGAAGTTACCCAAGACCAGAAGAAGAAAGGGGGACAACATTCAATACCTGCAGCGTAGATAAAGAGAACCCCCTGAAAGTTCGGACTGAGCCATCGCCTTAAAACTGTGCCATCCGATAATGTAAAAATACTCTAACTGCCTATCCGTTCCTTTGCTATTTTTCAGTGGATTGGTTAAAACCCCACCCAAGAATTCACAGAGATTGCACTACAGCAGCTCACACACCACACAGCAATGGTACCATAGCTCAGGAAGGCAAACTTCATTACAAACTTCGAAGAGTTTTTCTGCAGATCTTGTGAAACCTCTGTCAGCAAAGCTCAACAAGCTCACTCCTTGACCAATACAGCCATCACCACCAGGGTTCCCTCTAAGCTGAGTTAGTGTGAGCTAGCTCACAGTTCTTTAGCCTCTGGCTCAGACATTTTTGTCTTAGCTCAGGAAGGAGGGCTCCAGAGCAAACTGATTTATGCAGCAGCCAAATCGCTTGCTCACAACTTTAATGCCTGTAGCTCACAAAGTAGAATTTTTGCTCACAAGACTCCACGGCTTAGAGGGAGTATTGATCACCACCACCATTAAAAGCCACACTGTTTTGCAGGAGCAGTACAGAATTGCTTAGCTAAAAGTGTAAAACAAAATACTCCTTTCCAAGGTATGCCAATTTGTTAGAAACAAAATAGTTACCATTGCTTGCCTGCTCTGGTACTAGGGTTGCCAGGTCCCCCAAAGAGCCCCACTCCCCTAGATGTTCTGGTGCGTGCATGCCGCAACAATGTCATCCGGAAGGGATGTCATCATGGTAGGCATATTGTGGGGGGATGCTCTATCAGTTGGCCAAAAACTCTATGGTCACCATAGAGTTTTCAGCCAAATGCTAGTGTTCCCCCACAACATGCCTGGCACAATGACGTCACCTCCAAGTGATGTCATCGCAGCATGCACGTGCCAGAACATCTAGGGGAGTGGGGCTCTTTGGGAACAGGGCTTCCCCCCCCCCCACAGCCAGCTGGCCGATGGCAGATTGGGGGGACTAAAATTGGGGGAAACCCTGCCCCCATCAGGGGGGATGGCAACCTTATCTGGTACAGCAACAAGGTTTCTGAGATGTTCTTACAGATCTATTTTAAGCATGATGTAATACCCTACACTAAATTCAACTCAAAGGAGAACAATTCACTCAGATTATTTCTCCCCCCCCCTCAACCTGTAGGGATCCCAACTCCAGTTCAGGATATTCTGGAGATTTTGGGGTGGACCCTGGGGAGGGCATGGTTTAGGGAGCGATCCTGTCATTTTCAAGGCTGCATGCGTCCATGAATTTTAGCTGCACAATGTGTCTTTTGTAGGACCGGCAATAAGCATCAACACAACTATAAATGAAAGCTTTCCCCCTTCTGGAAGACTTCATGCAAGTAGAAGCGAGCATGTAATTCTGGAAACTTCTGTTGGGGCTTGACTTTTTAAATACTGATGCAAAATTGACTGGTAGTTATTAAATTGAATGAACTGAATGATATGTTATATTGAATGTGCTGAATATATATACCTGACTAGGATTAAATTATAAACAGAACACATTAATTTACAAAAGTTTCTTGCAGTGTATATTTATTCATTACTTGACTCTCCTAACACTGCAGCTCAGGTTGCTACAGCCTCTGGGTGGGGCCTGGGGAGCTCCTGATATTATCTTCTGATGACAGAGGTAAGTTCCCCTGAAGAAAATGGCTGCTTTGGAGGAGTGGATTTTATGGCATTTTACCCTGTTGAGGTCTCTTCCCTCCCCAAGATCCACTCCCAAAATCTCCAGGTATTTCCTAACCTAGAGATGACAACCGTATCTCACTCCCAACAACCATACTCGCAACGAGTTCAACCAGTTACTGGTTACTACAGCAGCTAGCCAAGCCAGGGAAGCCTCGGTTTCCCCATACACACACAAACCATACCCCTACACTTCAGATATGATGTCCAGGGTGCTGACAACATCATGCCTCAGCATACCCTGGAGAAGCCACTCTCCTGCAGCAACCTGCTCCACCTCGGTAAGCACTGAACAAGTGGGGGGTACCCTGTTGTTCCCAGTGGGAACAAAAACAAATAGTATATGAAAAAGAGACAGTCATTTCATCCTGCTAGCCTGAGGCAGCAGCACTCCTACCTTATAGCACAGAAAGCACAAGCAGGCCAAACAGAAAAGAAGAGAGAGGCCCCAGGCAATGACTGCCCTTTGTCCCTTTTCTCATTAGCATTTAGATCAAGATGGGGGGGGCACGTTAGTCTGTCCGTAGCAGCAGGAAAGAGCAAGAGTCCAGGAGCACCTTAAAGACTAAATTTGTGGCAGGGGAGGAGCTTTCGGGAGCCACTGCCCACTTCTTCATTAGCATTTGTTGTGTCAAGTGGGGTTTTTAAAAATTATGTATTTAACTGGTGACAGGCTCTCCAAGAAAACTTAAGATTGGTTCCAGGTTTTGATTTTTTTTAAAAAAACAACCACCACAAAAAGTCAATGAAACTAATAAAAGTAGCAGCATTAAAATTCACTGAACAAAATACTAAAACTAACCGAAACTTTAAAAGCTTTAATAAAATTGATCAACCTTCATAAAAGGCAGAAATATAATATGGCAGCAGAATTTCAAAATAGCAAAGCAAAAAACGTGAGTGCCAGTCAAACCAAAATACAGAAAAAGTCAACCATTTGCCCCTCTCTGGAAGAATAATAGAGCTTTTGCCTAGTGCCAAAGCAAATGATTAGCAGTCAGAGGGTCTCCACAGACAGAAGATACCACACCCTTACTAGCCACCCACATCATTTCGGAAGGCAGGAACACACAGAGCAGAACTCAATTTGCGCACTTACACAAAACACACCCATCCATTCAAAATTGACATTCATCCCTGGTATTCTTTCAGATTGCAGATATGTGCCACACAGACACCCATGAACACAGACATTGCAAATCAGCACAGGAAAACCACATTTTTCCACTCCCTCGTTCAATTTGTCTATTCTACCAACAACCAACATTCTTAAACACTTCAATAACATATTGTACTAAAAAAACCCTCCAATTCCATTTCCTAAAGTTTAACTTAGATAGCTATGAAAAACTTAACATATCTGGCTTTCACTTCTACACTTCACCTTATTCTTCTGTTACCCTGAAAAGGGATTAAACTGTGCAGTACTAACCATGGCACATATCCATAAATATGAAAAGCCCTCTGCAGCAATCCATAATGTAGCTTAGTCTCTCCAACACAGATGACAGTTCAGTACTCGTTATTTTTGCTGCCATCTAGATAGCCAGTTGTTTCCCAACGTCTTCCACCAGGCTCCTGTTTTTCCTTTTCGCTCTCTCACCCTGTAGCCAATCAGCAGAACAATTAGAATACAAGGACCATTAATCCTTGTGCAAATGTGTCCAGGGCTTATCTTTAATGTTGTTATCACTGGGGGTTAATTAAAAGACTCCCAAAAGGCAGGAAAAGCCATGCTCATTCCCCACGTGAATATTATGTTATGATTCTTAGCAGTGAGTTACATCAACAGCTGGATGTGGGGAAGCATTGCTCTGACCAGATAATCTGATGGGTACATTTCAACTGGGGTTTTATACAGATTAAAAGCCCTCAGCCCTACTTCAAAGAAAACAGGTCTTTCGGGTTTCTGAGGAACTCCAGACAGTGCAGATGGGCCTAGCCTTTTCAAAGCCACCAGTTCTCAAGCAACCCAGCCCTCCTTATCTTGCTTAGCTGTATTATTTTCTGTATACTTAACCCCCAGAAAGGGTCACTCCTTATACAAGGTAGTCCACGTTCTCTTCCCCACACCCTCTGAAAAGTCATAAATTCCTCTCCTAGAGCTATTTCATTCCTCAGAGCGGTCCCAGTTAATCACAATATAGTCCTTATTTATGTATGATTTAAAGAAGAAGAGCCTTGGCAACCTGGCTAGAAGCAAACAAACGGATGACTTTGCACTTAGGTCTCTGAAAATGCAATTGGCTGACGCTGTGCCAAAACAATCCACGTGTTATGCTAAGGTAACAGCAGTACAACAACACTTCAGATTTTCAGGAATGAATATTTTGTGTCCCGGTTACAGACTTTGTGCTGTGTAGAATCCACAAACTGAACCCTAGAATCTCAGGCTCATGCGGCTTTTGCGAGGGAGCGGCCGCGGTTCATGTTGGAACAGCTTAGTGCCCCCCCCCCATCTTACGTCTAGTAAGAAGCAAATCTATGGTAGAATATCAATTCCAAAACAGTTGTTTTAGAATTTAGTTACTCTGTATGGTCCAATGCAGCCAAATATCTCACTTCGCGGATGGTGACACACGATCTGAAAACGTAGCGGTATTGTTTTTTCCCTTTAGTAAAGCATCCTGGCTTGAACCAGTTATAAGATCCACATTCCAGTTCTACATGGACTGGAAAAACTTATTCTAGAACTATGTACAAGAGTATCTGACACTCGGGAGCACTCACTGGAGAAGACCCTGATGCTGGGAAAGATTGAAGGTAAAAGAAGGAGGAGACAGCAAAGAATGAGATGGTTAGACAGTGTTATCGATGCCACGAACGTGAAATTAAGCAAACTCAGGAGGACGGCAGAAAGCAGGAGGGCCTGGCGTGATGTGGTCCATGGGGTCACGAAGAGTCAGACCTGACTGTGTGACTGAACAACAACAACAAAAACAAAGAGGATGCTTTCTTCCAGTACACCTTGTGACCAGGCCTCGTCAAACGGATGCAAAACAGACATGGCACTCCCCAGGGCGTCAAGTCCCATTGGCTTGAAGGTGCTCCAAATAACCTGGGTTATCTCAGGTCATGAACACATAATGCAATGGTGCTACCTCTGTATTACCTGGTTTTTAGTTTACCAACGTTATTTCCATTTCAAACTGTGGCAGAATGGGCCTGCTCCAGTCTGCATGCCCTGTTCCACCCTGCCCTCCATGGTTTTCCCAACACCTGGAGAGGCTTTTCTTTTTCTCTCTTGAGTAACCACTGCTACCACCTGACCTGGGTAAGGAATTGCCCACTGGGAGGGTTAGGACTCCCGGCTTCCCTTCCAAATTCTGAGGCCTTGCTTTGGTGTCTCCTGCTGCTTTTAACCTGGTCACCACAGGAACCATTTACTGCTTTGTGCGCCCCTGGAGGAAACACCACTTGCCAACTGACTGTCTTCCCCCAGCACTTTTTAAATAGTGTGTCCAAGACGGTGGAGGTTTATGTGGTACAGGAAACCATTACCAGCATCAAAAGTTATAAAAAGAAAATACTTACAAGCATACTTTTAGCACAGCACCAGACTGAGCAAGGGATTCAAAACAAATGGGTAAAACACAATTCCTCTATCCCTCTCTTTATATATGCCCTATCAGATGTCAAAATATAGGACAGGCTCCTTAACTTGGGAAGTTACAGTTCTCTACACAGTGCCATTGCCTTGAAGTTTCCTCCAGTTCTTCAGGGTAGCACATGGTTAATGGCTGCCTCCTCCAGAACTCAATTAAGGGTTCTGTCTGCTCTGATGGATTCAGCACCAAAGAGCTCATCCTCCTTACTACCTTGAGTTTTATCACCTCTCTTTCCCCCACCCACTGACCCGGTAAGGCCAGGTCAATGAAGCTTTTCCTGACATCTCCAGAAATTTCCTTCCTGAAGTCTCTCTAGTATTTAATTCCTCCAAATCTCTGTTCCCTGCTTGGGGGGGGGGAGCCTGACCATCCCATTGTCTAGACCTATTAGCATTTGTATGAAGGTGAGCTGAGTCTGGAAAGCAACTGAACTGACTTCCTCCTCTTCCCGCCTGTTCTCTGCCCAGAGAGATAAAAAAACCTTTTTTAAAACTCAGAGTGAAGGTTTTGCTCATGTCAAATCTCCAAAGAAAATAAAGCATTTATTCACACGAACAAACAACACTATCTGCTGTGTTTTTATAAACATAACATATATAACCCCCTTACATTATGACTGCAATCCTTTGGTGCTACGAAGTGCTATTTTAAACAGACAGGGTGCTCAGAGTACAGTTATAGCCAAGCAGCAAGCTTTGGGTCAGCCTCCGCACACAAGCAGCATTCCAAATTGCTGATGTGAGCAAAGATGGAAGGGAGAGGCCTGTTTGATTTCATTCTGCCAGGGTTTGCTGCCTGACAGTCAAAGGGCAATCAGCAGTGATAGTAACATAGGCATGGTGTAAGCCTCACTTTGAAGACTTCCATAAAAGTAATGAAAAAAAATATTTCTGAAGCCACTACTTCCTGTGCACTCAAGTTCCAAGTAAAATCAAGCCTAGACCTAGATAGTACAATTTAGATTCTGAATCCAGAACCCACTTCATGCATGCTAATTTCAGGTAAGCCAACCATAGCAAAGAGGCACACACATTTTAAGAAAAACCCAGGCCCTGACCTGGATAGCCCAGGCAAGCCCGATGCCATCAGATCTCGGAAGCTAAGCAGAGCTGACCTTGGTGAGTACTGGACTGGGAGACCTCCAAGGAATACCAGGGCCAGGACACAGAGACAGGCTATCAAGCCAGTTCTCTGAACGTCCATGCCTCCCAGCCCAACTAGAGGTCGCCAGAAGTCGGCCATGATTTCCAGGCGCAAGCGCACACATCCCATGCAACCTAGCACATTTTAAAATAAATATTCACAGGTAGGGATAATCAAGGCATGAACAACTGGGGCAGATGGAGACATGAACAAATACCCTGTGGCTGATATTTTTTTCTTGGTCTACTACTGTGGTAGGTAAGCAAAGGGATGTATGTGCAGAGCACACACAAACTGCGTGATAAAAACACATGAAAGGAGTTCTCTTGAAACATTTGCTATGCACTAAATTAAACATGAGGACAAGCAAGGCCGCCTGGGCGCTCTGGCCAGAGCAATATTATTGAGACCAGCCTGAAGGTCAGACAACGAATCCCCGGAGGGTTGTCAGCTGCCCACTGGCAGCAGGAGACATCCCACCTCTCACTGCCCTTCGGCTGGACAGGAGGAGGAAGTTCCCTTGTGAGAAATGGGAAGGCCAGTCCACTGCAATGATGTTGCTTCCTGCATGGCCCAGAAATGATGTCATCACAGCAGGTGACGACGGCTTCAGCATTCAAACAAACCTCTGGAGTTCTAATTGTTACTCTCAGTGTGATTGACATCACTTCTGGATCACATGGGAAGAACTGTAAGCCCCTGCCTTTAAAGCCCCTGCACCTAACATATTGCCGCCTGCCACTTCACACAAGAGATTTATTTACGTTTCAACAGGGTTTTAATGTATTTAACTTTCTCCTAATGTGGGCTTCGTTCTGGTCTTTTTACTATGGTAGTTTTTTTGTTCATTTATTGCCTGGATTTTGTTGGGGGGAGGGCGGGTTTAACAGAAAAGGAGACAAACAGCTAACTGTAAAACTTCAGCACACTTACAGCACCAGTGCTGCTAACCATAACTCTGTGTTTGTCCAGTTGAGGGAACACATGGAAGAGAAAATCCTTGCCAGAGACCGTGCCATTACACTGGAGTTCACAGCAACACCACTGCATCTTACCAATCGCAGAGCAGCTTGCCAACAATGCCCTAGTGACAAACGGAAGAAAAAAACCAACCAGCACACATAGGTGTGGCCAAATCACAGGCTGCCACCCCCCACAAAACTGTTCAAGAGAAGAAACAAAGGAGACACAGCACCTTGACATGACTGGAATGAGCCCTGGAATGAATTTATTCTAGAGGCGTGAATCTGCTCCAGCTACTTAGTTCCCTTCTAACTGGTGCATTAACACTGCAGCCACGGTATTCACCTGCTTCTATAGCAGAGGCAACCCCACTAGAGCCTCCACGACCTTTCCTGCACAAGGGTTCACGTATTGGGTGAGACAGGGTTGCCAGGCATGAAGGGGATGCCAGCAAAAAGGCAAGCAGCAACAGTCCAAGCAGCAACAAAACAGAAGGAAGAGGTCAGACAAGAACCCCTAATTCATGCACACTTGAGAACGATCCTCTCACCACACCCCCAACAAGGACATAGAAACAAGATTTACCATGGGATATTAGGATTCCTCTATCCATCCTGACGTCAGTTGTAGCCATGTATACCAGGGCAAGCGAGGACAGTAGAAAATGGCATAGTTCACAAACACATCATACCCACGGTTGCTGATTCAAGTCCCCCATCCGGCTAAGAAGCCCAGAAGGGACTCCCCAGCACAGCTGAAAGTTCATGTTCTATTTATCTGATCAATCTCATTTTCCTGGTTAATTGTATAAGACAACAGCTTTAGCAGATTACCACTTAGGTTATTTGAAAATGTATTGGGAATTCAATCCCTTGAATTTAGCAGTTAATCCCCTACCGCATGGAAATTACAGGTTAATTCCAAGATGTGCATTTAAAATAATCAAGCCAATGTCCTCACGGGGCAACTACATAATTGTTATTTACACTGTAAGGCACCGTATAGAGCAGGGGTGTCGAACTCGTTTGTTATGAGGGCTGGACCTGACAAAAATGAGACCTTGTCGGGCCGGGCCATGTGTGTCATAAAACGTAATGCCAGGTAGCAGAGATATAAACTTCATAAAAGGACACAAAGGGTTTTTTTTTACTTAAAATAAAATATGCTTAAAACATTAGGGAATTTCACATTACCGAGACTCTGTCGGTTTGAAGCCGTTTCTGATTCGTCTTGAAGTAAACCGGTACAGGGCTGCCATTTCACACATGGCTTTCCCTGACCGGAAAAGATCCGAATCAGAAGCGGTTTGGTAATTCAGATTGCACCGCTTTGTTTTCCCGCCAGTTCCCACCACGCCTTTTTTTAAAAAAAATGTTCGCTTTAGAGCGCTATAGCGCTATAGTGCTATAAAACAACACTGTAGGCATTCCAATGGGGTTGCTATGATGCTATTGTGCTATAACGCTATAGCGCTCTAAAGCGAACATTAAAAAAAAAAAGCCGGAGATCGCCAGCGCGGGCGAAAAAAGCGTATCGGATCCGGGAGAAGAAACTGACGACTACTTGGAAGCGGTTGACAGGTAAACGCTTCAGCCCCGTTTCCTGAACGGGACAGAAGCGATTCTGTGTGAAATTACAAATATATTCTAGTAGGGAACCGGTTCTAAAACGGTTCTGTCTGAAATGCCAGACCAGAAACCGTTTGGGAACTGTTCCTCTTCTGGATTATATCATCTGTCTGAAATTCCCCATTAGCTCTATAAACTGCAAACCTACTTTTGATTTATTGACATTCACCACAGAAATCTCATGCTCAGAGTTCTGAGTCTAGGACCCAGGTGAAAACATGCAATGGCTGAGTGATTAGGAGAGCCTGACGAAGCAAGCTATGATGCAGCAGCAGCAGCAGAACTGGAAGCAGGAGACGGCCAGTCCCACTGTGGGCCTGATGGAAGCCCACTGGGGGCCTCATCTGGACCCCGGGCCACATGTTTGACACCTCTGGTATAGAGGTTAGAAAGGCAGTCTGCTCCTGCTAACCACAAGCTGAGACAATAGGTTTTCAAATACCTTTTGATCATGAGGAGGGGCAAGGGAATAGAATTAACAGGTCTTGATCTTCTCTTCATTTTTTTTAGAAAGCAATACTTTAGACTCCTGAGGTTTAGCAAGATCTGCAAGGTTCTTCATAGTGCAGTGCTAGAGACCTTAAGAAACAAAACAATGTAATCTGCTATTCTTATTGAGAAATATGCAAAATATACACAATTCATGCACATCAGTATTCAGTTTTTCTTGGTGCAGAATTTCTGGAGCACATATGCAGTCTTATGTATGGATCAGCCCAAGGGGAATATTCTTTGGCAGGGGGTTCTTCACATAGCCATGACCCACTTTATGGCCAGCCTTATTTACACACATTGCAAGCCTGTCATTCCAAAATTTATGTTGTTTAACAATAAAGTAGGTTTTCGCGCAGCAGTGCTCAGTCATTTTGTATCGTAATTTTGCAACACTGACATTAAAAGGCTGTTGCAAATTCTTCAAAACCTGTGCACCCAGCCCTCTTGTGTTCACACCACATTAAAGGCCAGTCACCCCACTCCATAAAGCTAAGTGAAGAAGTGCAAGACCAGAAGAGAATGCAGAGGGGCAACTGATGTGTAAGAATCCATTTTCCATCGTGCCAAGCTATTTTTCCAACCACACTTCTCCCTATGCGTTCAAAGTAAAGAGGCTGTAGCTTTCATTGAACTGCATAAAGTTTTAATATACTGCAATATGAATAGTGGGTTACAGGAAATCCATCTTTGGCACACACATCAAAAGCAAGACAAAAAAAATTTAAACCAAGATGTGTCTGCATGGCAGCATTACCTTGTTCTTCAGTGATCTCTAACACATGTATTCATGTACTTACACACAACCACACACCTCTGGCTAAAAAGTTATCCTTAAAAACTCAGGCAGCAAATACACATACAGATATTGTAACAATGCAGACTAATTAGAAACAGCACTGGCTTGTGTGGACAAGCAGCATCCTACAAATTTATTTAGCCTGTATTACACAGCAGGCTGTTAACACGATCAAACCCCCTTTGTTCTGTAGCACAGCCAATTTGAACAGGTTTGTATTTATTAGATCAAATACAGCTTGCTTTTTCGCACACCCCCACACCCCCAAAAGCAGGCAGCAAAAAACTGCAGTGCGCTGTACATATACATATGTGGAGGCCAGCATGATCCCTTTTTGAGGTACAAAGTGCTCATTCATCCAGCTCATATTTACTCTCCTGTTCATCCAGTTACTCAAGCTGAAGGTTATTCTACCTGGTTATTCTCTCCCACATACAATAACTTTTCTCTGAACACAAAGAGCCCTCCAGTTTCTGAAAAATTGTCTTACCGCAGTGGCTCTCTAGGTAGGGCTTTTTATTTTGAGAGGGCTTTTTGGTTTCAATTCAAGGAATACATTAACAGTGCAATCCTAAAAAGAGTTATACCCTTCTGAATCTTTCGAAGCCATAACGGCTTAGGAACAGACTCTCTCCTTTCCATCTTCTTTTTTCAGCAGCTGGCTATACATTATGACAACCACATATATGATTTTAACCTGTTGTGTTATAAAACATCAGAGACAGAGTGCAAGAAAGTGAAAATATCTCTGTGATCATGTTGATTTGGGGATATAAGTAACCCAAATATTAAACATTTATTTCTCCTTGGTTGTACATGCATTTTCAAAATCAACAAGCCACAATTCTTTGTGCAATACAGATAGAAGATTACAGTATGTTAATAAAACTACGAATTTATATACTTTTAGCTTTTAAGCACCCAGGCTCTTGAACAGATGCTAGTATTTTAATTGTAAGCAAACATTTCCCCAAATTACAAGAGTCTAAATTTGTAAAGACATACCTTTAGCTTAATAGATACATCTGTACGAAACCAAGCCATGAGACAAGCAGAAAACAAACTATGAGACAATAAAGGATGCTAATGAAGTAACTAGACAATGATCATAACACTCTGTTATGCCGGAGCTAGTTTTTTCTACCAAGTTCCCCATCTAACGTTTGCTAGCAGAGATCCAAGAGTCGGGACAGTTTCCCAGAGGCAGTCCTTGACTTCCAGAACTTGCCTGTTTTTGCTCCATCTATGGCAAGAAGTGATGGTAAAAGGAAAAGGCCTAATATAATCTCTTCTTTCTTATCAGTATCAGCTGCACTAATATTCCAGGGAATTGCATGAAAATCTCACTAATTTAACTCAGACAAGTGTTGTAGAATAACACATAATTTGGGTTAGGGGGAAGAAATCACTAGATGAAACTGGGAAGCATTATTTACATCAAATGATAGTGGCATGATGAACAAAAAAAGGCAGAATGCAAATACAGAATTAAACAAAGAATTGTGTGTGTCAATATATAGGTATACAAGGAGACCTAGATAGATGGAGATGATGCTGGCTGTGAAACCTGAAGTCTTGAAGGATATTGTGCTTCCTACATTTGATGGGGACCAACTGACACTCTCAAAGTAAAGAGCATAAGGCTTATACTGGACCCAGCATTATTATCGAAGTTAATGTAGTCAACAGCAATCTACGTATCATCATGTTTTTATTGCACTATTTATACCACTCTCATATCTGACAGCGTGCTTTGACGAACAAGCACATACACCTTAGGAAAATTTTGTTGGTCTCTAAGCTGCTGCTGGGCTCGTATTTCGGTCTTCTACCTTTGTAATCCACTTTCTGCATTACGGTAACGTATTGCTTGAGACAGTTATTTGTGTTGTTTTCCTGCACTGTAATCCTAGTACTGTTGCAACGCCCATTGAAAGTCTTATGCTCTTCTGATTAGATTGTTTTCTAGATTTTGTAATCCACCTTGAATTTCAGTGAGAAAAATACAGGCTACAAATGAAGTAAACCATTTTTTTTAAAAATACACTACTAGAAATACAGTATCTTAAAGATCTGATCTTTCCTCCTTTTAGTGATGTGCTAGAAAATTTTCACAAGCTCCCTACCTAAACAAGAGATCGAAGTCTGAGTAAATGTGTACATAATTAAAATACTGGAGCTTCTATGGAGGTAGGTGCACTGCATGTTGTTCAGACGTATACTGTTGCAGATTTGAACTTTACATCACTTTTTAGGATGTTTTGATAGACTCAGTTTGCCTAATTCCCTGGTTACGTGATACAAACTAGTTCAAATCCTTTCATGTCCTATTAATTAATATAACATGGATGTCTCCCAAACAGAGACTCAGACAAGCCAAAGAATCTCAAATTGAGAAAAGACTAGTGCCTGCCGAATGGAGTGTGGGCACCAGCCTTTGCCCACCCCCCGCCTCCTCGGGATGAATCACAAGAGTGGGGGGAGTCAGTCAAGGCTCAGTGTGGGAGTCTGAGCCAATGGGAGGCTGGCATGCTGGCTAGGTTTGGCAGTGGCTGCAATTTGGAGACCCTTAAGCATTGGTTCCACAACATGGTGTTGGTTGGTCAAATAAGTTACTCTGGCGGGTTTGGGGGGGGGGTATACTGTCTGGCCAGAGTTGACAAGGCCAGACAGTATGGCTAATCATAGGCAGGTCAGTGGTCTCGGGGGTAGAAGAGTAATTCCACACCCTGGGATCAGGTTCTTGTTGCTGCATCTTTTCAGGCCTGATGATGTTCATCTGTCTGCTGCTGGGATAGACATTTTCTTAGCTGATCTGCATGGTGGTATGCACAACCTGTTGATGGGCAGTGGGCAGGAGGGGAGTTAAGCTCTAAAGGAGGTGGTAGTCTGTCCACTCTTTAAAAAAAACAACACTGGACCCTATGGTCCTAGCCAACTACTGCCCAGTGTTGAATCTACCATTCCTGAGTAAGTTGGTTGAGAGAGCATTGGCCAAACAACTCCAAGTTTTCCTGGACGACGCTTCCATCCTTGATCCTTTCCAGTCTGGCTTCCGTCCTGGTCATGGGATGGAGACAGCTCTGGTCACCCTTACAGATGACCTCCATAGACATCTGGATCAGGGCAGGTCAGCACTGCTGTTATTACTTGATCTCAAAGTCACATCGCAGCAGTCTTCACAAGCAAAATTTCTTTATAAATGTAAAAGCATAGTAGAGTTAATGAAACTCTCCAAAATGACATTCCATTTCATGGGGGAACATCTTCTGAACAAGGTCTCTTTTGGTTTGTCTAGCATATCAGTAGATACTTCATCTTGGTGTTTCAGCCATAGAACTTCATTCACATGTCCTGGGCAGAAATTATTCTAAGCAACCTATTCTAAGCAACCTTCTGCTGAGGACATGTGAATGAAGCTCTGTGGCTGAAACACCAAGATGAAGTATCTACTGATATGCTAGACAAACCCAAAAGAGACCTTGTTCGGAAGAAGCTCCCCCACGAAATGGAATGTCATTCTGGAGAGTTTCGTTAACTCTACTATAATTCTATATTTATAAAGAAATCTTGCTTGTGAAGACTGCTGCAATGTGACTTTGTGATAGTGTCTTTGCGATTCTTTGGACTGAACTCTAGTGCATGTTTTTTTCCAGTTTCCCTTTTGTCTGTTTAATGTCTATGTTTTTGTAACTGGCTTCCATCTACTTTTTCAGTTATTACTTGATCTGACAGCAGTGTTCGACACAGTCGATTATGATCTACTGACCCACCGCCTTGCCGACGAAGGAGTTCAGGGAACTGCCTTGCAATGGTTTCCTCCTTTCTCCATGGTCAGGGACAGAGGGTGGCGCTGGGCAAGAGGACCTCCCTGTGATACCCACTGGAATGTGGCGTGCCGCAGGGGGCAATCCTCTTGCCAATGTTATTTAACATCTATATGCGCCCCCTTGCCCAGTTGGTCCAGAGGTATGGGCTGTCAATACGCAGATGACACCCAGCTCTATCTGTTATTGGAAGGCCATTCATCCTCCACCCCTGATAATTTGGCCAAGGCTTTTGGAGGCTGTGGCTAGATGGCAGCGACAGAGTTGGTTGAAACTAAATCCATCGAAGACTGAGGTCCTGTACCTGAGTCGGAAGGGAGGGGATATGGGTATCAGGCTCCCCATGCTGGAAGGGGCACCTTTGGTGCCAGCCCAGAAGGTGAGGAGTCTGGGAGTGACACTGGATGCCCCTCTTTCCATGGAGGCCCAGGTTACTGTAGCCGCCTGATCTGCCTTTTTCCAGCTTTGGCAGATTAGTTTGCTGAAACCCTATCTCTCCCCCCAAGACATGGCTACAGTGACCCATGCAACGGTCACTTCCAGGCTTGACTACTGTAATTCGCTCTACACATGCTTACCCTTGAGGCTAACCCAGAAATTACAGCTTGTGCAAAATGCAGCAGCGTGCCTGCTAATGGTGACGCCTATGCGGGCTGATGTTTGGCAGGTACTCCGCTAACTGCATTGGTTACTGGTAGAGTTCTGGATCTGCTTCAAGGTGTTGGTAATAACTTTTAAAGCCTTATACGACCTGGGACCAACATACCTGAAGGACTGCCTCTTTCTGTATATGCCCTGAAGAGCACTACGCTTTATGGATCAACACCTCCTGGCAGTCCCTGGCCCAAAAGATGTCCATCTTGCCTCGACCAGGGCCATGCTCCCCATTAAGATGAGGGCCCTGAAGGATCTACTTCAATTCTGCAGGGCCTGCAAAACGGAGCTGCTCTGCCAGGCCTCTGGCTGAGGCAGTGGATGTCCATATATGGCCTCCCTGAGGTGTTTGTCACTCTGTGAACAACTACTGGCTATGGCCAGTATGGTCTCCCACAACCAGAAAAAAATTCTTGTTATTAGCTGTGACCACCATTTTAATATTTATCATGATGCCTTAAATTTTAATTAACTAATATATTTTGTATAAATGATACATTGTGATCCGCCCTGAGCCCACTTCTGGGAGGGGTGGCCTATAAATGTGAAGAAATAAATAAAATAAATAAGCCAAGGCTAACCCCCTCTGTGACAGGTGAAGCAGCACAGGTTGAGGGCGTCTGGAGTCGGTGAGCACCCCGAGATGTCAACGATGGGGAGGGGGGGCTCCTCAAACTGGGCCCCTATCGGCTTTGCAGTCTGGGTGGCTCAGTGCGGGGCTCTTCGGGATTGAAGGGACCTGCAACGAGGCTGAAGTCTCAGCAGTTGTAGGCAGGACTATGCCCCTCCACCCCTCCACGCACTCATGTGTGGGCCATGAGGAGAAAGGTTCGGAAGGATACCGGACCTGCCTCCGAGCCAGGGTCATTTTGCTCTATTAGGAAGCTTGCCTTGCAAGCCTGATACAACCCGTGCTTTAACGTGTTACCTAAATGGTGCAGATCAGCTTGTGTGTAAATAAAGTTCCCAGTTTAACCCATAACCTGTGCTGTGTTTTATTCGAGGGGTGGGCGGGCAATGGAGTAGTTCGACAAGAAAGAGTGGGTTCTGCACTGTTTTGACTTTGGTGCGGATTCTTCCCCTAGAAAATGAAATGTAATGGTAATCTAGCAGACTATTCATATTTTAAGCGATAAACTAACCACTACAAATACTTACGAATGATTTTCTACTATTCAAGATAAACCTTTGCTGCATCAGACTTTTCAGTATGTGCAGAGGGGGACTGATTTGCTTATGCTGCACAAACCTGTTTGAGGTATTCAAAATGGATTGGCATTTTCATTATGGAATCTGACAAAATTACAAATGGCAGTTCTTAGGCAGAACACAATGGTAAAACTTTTTATAGGGGGAAATCATTTATTTTTTCCCTTCTACAGGAAAATGGAGCCTGACAACTCAATACAAGGTTCTACTTAACTCACAGGTCTACCAAATATGTTATGAGGTTTAGACCACCTAAACCACTCCATTGCTATATTTTGGATAAGCCTGGTCTCAGTCAAACTCTTCTGGACCATATGACCTCAAACTAAGGAGTCCTTACCAATGGTATTATGATAAACAGCAGCGGCTCTTTAAAAATAATTACAATCACTTCTTCAGTTCAAGAACACTGCTCCTTGAGGAAATTCTTCCATGATACCATGCATAACATTACAACAATAAAATTATATTGTTGTTCAAAACACGGAATGTCAGTTAGCAGATATATAATGTACATTATATATATCCAGTGACTGAAAGATCACAGGTACTGTTCAATCCCTGATGTTTGGTAAGAAGACAGAACATTAAATAGAAAGGTGATATCTTTTTGTTAAAGCACAGAAAGCAGACTGTGTATGATCTTGGGCAGGTGATTGCTTTGAGCTTGTATAAAGTTTACTTTGGAATATGGGGTATCTAAAGGATCCCAATGTTCTGGAAATAATCATTAGTATTCTAGCTCTGGAAACACTCCACATATATCACCACAGGAATCTTTACAATTACTGCTATAAGACACACCAGTATTATCCCCATAATAAAGATGGGGAATTGAGGCAGGGAAAGTGTGACTCACCTCAGGCCACCTAGTAAGCCTGTGACAGAGATCTGAACCAGCACTCCTAGATCACAGCTCATCCTTTTAGCAGTTTTGCTAAATCAGTTCCCAAACATGACAAATCCTTTGAAATAAAGGGTGCCTTAAAAATTCTCAGCAGGAAGGCGAGGAAGAATATAAACTAGATAATTTCCTGCCATTGAAATAGGTCCTGCATGGCAAAATATAGTGACAGACACACAAGCAAGTCCACTGTGTTTGAATCCTCCCTGTTCCTCGATACCCTCTCCCCCCCCCAGTTATAATGCTTCATCGGACACCCCTTCAGCCTGGACATTTACAGGTGGTGTTGATGTCCTGCCTCAAGCTGATTTGCCCACTACCCTGAACCCTGTAATCTCTGCACATTTGACTAAGACTGAATTCAAACAAAAAAAGCAACAACCACAAAACGGAAGCTGTTGCGTGGAAGCTGCAAGCCCTGTCTTTCTGTGTCACTGGCCAAAAGCATTTTCACAACTCCAGTTCCAACAGAAGCAGGAATTTGGCAGCATTTGAACAGGGATATTTAATGCAGTGCTCATTGTGGGTCCTGAATCTCTCTTAATCATAAATGTGCATGTTACCTAACAGTAGGTGACAACAGCAGGTGGATACTGTGAATCAGGATCTTCCTGGCAGAACAGAGTCAGAGAAATGGTATCCTGTTCTCCACTTATGTATGACTAATCCCTGTAGCTATTCAAGGAATCACAATGGCCTCCATTTTAAGGAAAAAGCGGGAACATAAATGATTATCTATTTCCCGCCTGGTTAAAGATAATAGCTTTGTTAAGGTTCCAGGTTTTAGATTTCATGTTTAAGGGCCCCTGAGAAAGATTACAATTGGCTGAGGCATCATGTCTCTGAAAATTGTCTCCGAAAACTCGTTAGTCCATCTCTGCCCCCCACCCCAAGCGATTGCAGTTACCATTGAGACAGGGAGAAGCATTTAGGAGTCCTAAATACAACAGCGGCTTCATTGCTTAACCACGTTGGATATGAAGTGTCTAGTTTCCATTAACAGTGTACTATATAAAAGGGCCTGTACCTATACAGCCACACCCTACATTTTGAGAAGGTTTATACTAACTGAAAACAATTAAGCTCCATGCATCCTGAGAAGCCACACCTAAGTGTGCCAGTCATATGGCCTATTAAGAATTGCTTTGAGCTTGTATAAAATTTTAGCACCTCCGTTTTCGCAAAATAAAACATTTTTAAATGCTTTGGCTCCGTGGGAGTTACAATTTCCACAGACCATGACTTTTTCATTTCTCCTCTTCTGCTGTAGCCCAAAATGCCCCCATGCCCCCCTGATACTGTCCTTGCAGGGTATTTTCGGCCGCAAAGGGAAGGCAGCGAGAAAGTCATGCAGAAATCCTTCTATCTGCAGAAGTGCTCTTTTGGACATAAGCCAATGATGCAGATCCTACAAGAGCTCACATAGCTCTCTTAGGCAATTGTGGGCATTTTATATAGTGTTACTCAGAACATGATGCCAGCAGTGAAGTTGTCCATTGACAAGCTACCAGGTAATGTACATGAGCACTGTTAAACAACTGTGATTTTTCACACCAAACAATGGTAGAAAGAGGAAAGCACCAGTTGTTTTTGATGGGTTATGCCCTGGTGGACAGTTAGCACAGCCTGAACTATACCCCAAATGGAGATACTGATTTAAGACTCAACTTTGTGCTGCTGGAAGCAAGTCTTCACTTAAAGACTCTGTGTGGCCTAATTTCCCAAGATGCTATTGTACAGGGGTGCAAACTACTGGGGGGGAAGCAGGGCTCAACCTCACCCCATAGAGGGGCGATGCTTCCCCCCCAGGGGTGCTGCCAGGTAGCATCATGAAGTTGCTCAGGCTGTCAGGTTCTCAAATTCAGTCAGTCCTGTTTCTCTTTGTAGCAACTTAATAAGTTCCTAGGAGGCCCAGGGCTGGTTTTGCTTGTTTTTGTAAAGATAAGAGTGAAGGGGACCTTCAGTGGATAATATTGTCTATGAACAAACAAGACAGAGAGAGAAGGAACGTGAAAGGGGGAAAGAAACAATGTCTCTAGCAATCAGGAGGCCTCAGTGGGTAGAACACAAATTCTGATGTAAGTACAGCTTGTGGCATCCTCGCTTATCGGGGAGACTGTTTCTCCTTTAAAACCGACTCTGTGTACCTAAACTTGGTAGATTTCTGCTACTACCAGGAACTAAAAATTCCAAATCTCTCTCTTTTGGTAGAATGACCTAGGGTCTGGGCACTTCAGAGGACTATGTGGCCCTGAGGAAGGACTATTCTGATTTTTGGGATAAGTTTAAACAAAAAAATGATTTAGTTAATAAAGAACAAAATAGGTTTCTGGTTATTTTGAACTGTTGCTGATGAAAGGAACTTGTAAATTTAACTGGCAAAGCTTGGTGTCACAAACAGTCTCTCAAACTCCCAAAAATCCACTCTGACAGGCATAGACACTTAGTCTAATCTCTCTCTCTCTCATCTATATAGCCACACAGGCTGAAGTCTTTGGTTTATTCACACAGAATAGACTCAAAAACTCCCATAATCACACAGACTATGCTCTCTTCAAACTTCACACACAGAATCCCTCTCATCGACACCTCTCCTCCCACACTCTCAGTCATCAGCCAATCACATCACACTTATCTCCTTACAGTACTGCAGTCAAACTAAGCATTTAAAGAAACACACACCAAAATATGAAATCATTACACAGCTAGATTCAATAACTGCATTATTACTGACTTAAAGAAATGGTGCCATCTCCATTTCATTTTTAGCTATGGATGTTGGAGAGTATTACCAAGATCCCCCTTTCTACCTAGATGTGTGCTGTCTGCCCTGATTCCATCCTGGATAAATTTGACTTGGCAACCATGTTAGGAGCCCGCAATGCCTTGCCTTGGAGAAGGTGAGGTCAAGGCTTTCCTCGGGCTATGCTAATGAGTGGCCAAAACCTTGGGCAGGAGACTCATTGATTGGACATCTGTGTGCTTACCCATTGCCACAGGAGCCTGCAAAGCCAGGCATCCACCTTGTCTATCAAGGTAATTTCATCAGAAAGTCTTCCTGAGTACAAAATCTAATTACTATCAAGCAGTCAGGTGAGCTGATTACCTTTTGCTGACCTTCCCTGAATGTCTCCTAGCCTACCATCCTGCTCCAAGCATATGGGCAGCCTCTACCCTGCCAGTCATTTTGTCCACCCTGGAGGCAATCTCCGTTTGTCCCCTTTCAGGGAAGCCCTTCCCCCTTTAACTCTGTCAGAGCCAGGAAATGCAAAGATTCTCATCTGGGGTGCACGCCAAATTCCTGCACCTTGTGTCTTTGAAAATTTTATGCTGGCTCCTACAACTATTGCTGCTCTTCCAGCCAAAACTGTGTCATCTCATACTCTTCCTTTGCACAGAGGCTGCCAACTCCACTTTTCTTCTCTGGAATTCTGGGACATTTACTTGCCACACAGAAGTACCCTCCCCTGCCTTACCTTAGTTTTTTCCTTGGGATACTTGAAAGTTCTGCCTAAGGCCCCTACTCTCAACCTGTTGATCATCAAAGCAGACAACATGCCGGAAGCTTTTGGTATTCTGGGATTTGCAGCTTTAGAGAAAAATGGAAAGAATGGGAATATTTCTGTCTTTAGCCCTGTGTTTTTGGGGGAGGGGCAGAGGCTTGTGGCTGACATGCTAAACGCTAAGGTGATTTTAGTATCCTGAGCTTTTTTCTAAAACCTGTAGCTTTAGAAAAAGAAATCAGCACATGGAACTGTCTTATACTGAATCAGACCACTGGTCCATCAGAGTCAGTATTGTCTACTCAGACTAGCAGTAGTTCTTAAGGTCTCAGGTTGAGGTCTTTCACATCACCTACTGCCAGATCTTCTAACTGGAGATACCAGGGATTGAACCTAGGACCTTCCACATGCCAAGCAGATGCTCTGTCACTGAACCATGGCCCCCTCAAAATGAAAGTGATGGGAATACTGACTTCTATAGCCATTTTTTTGTCTCTATGTGTCTGTACATAGGTGCAAAAGGAGATAAGGCTGGTTCCTCAAATATAGAAAGTGAGTTGATTCTGCTGTCCTGGACCTTACTTCAACCAAAGAAATGTCCCCATGTTTTCAGGTCAGGGTATCTGAGAAGCCAGTATTCAATGTGGATTCTGAGATACATTTGACAATTCATATTGAGTACTCTGCATATGAGTGGTGTAGTTGATAGAGTGTTGGTCTAAGATTGAGGAGACTGGAGTTTAAATCCCAGCCACAGAGCACGCTATGTGACCTTGGGCCAGCTACACACTCAGCCTAAATTGTGAGGGAAAAAAGAGAGCAGGAGGAAGTATTTCCTTTCATACATGAATGAAATATTTACTCAAACGGTCCCAGTGAAGGAGTCCATGGCATTTTCCCTCTCCTCTTACAGAGTCCTTTTTCAATGACTGAGATTCACACTATTAGAAGTGAAAAAAATTATATTTTGAAAACCACATGATTAATTGTTGATGGCATACTTTTTGGAAATATAAATAATTTCATATTGAAATAATTTAATACAGATTACTAAATATGGGGCTGGACCAGGTTCAGCCCTTGCCCCCTCCTGGGAGACTGAGAAGTCTACACCCCTACTATTTCATATTGGAGAACACGCAAGGGCTTCACACACTGCCCCCATTCTTACTTAAACTTGCCAGATTACTACGTTTTCACTGGCTTCTGACATGCTTTCAGGCCCTGTTTTAAGTGCTCGTCATTATTTCTACAGCCCCAAATAGTCTGGCACTGGGTACTTCAGACAGTCTGCTAATATGAGCTCACCTGCTGACTACGATTATTTTAGGGGACACTCCTCAGAATGCCCAAAATTTCCAGAGAGGTGGTTGGTTGGCTGGCTGCAATGTGAAGGGTCATCTTTTCTGTAGAATCTCAACAATGCACTGATATTTCTTTTGCATTAAATATGGTGTGTTACCAGTACCAAGCGAAGATATCAGTCAGCCAGATTTATTGTTACACTCAACTACCAGCACACTCAGTCATTTCACATAAAAGCATTCGAGTAAGAAATAGAGGATAAAACCCACAGTGGCATTCTTAAACTAGAAATCTGTGACTATAACACAGAAATAGAATAAAACAGCCATAAAACCCATGTATAATTTAGATAAAAGAAGAACTTAATCTAATTGCCTTGTAAATGTGGACACAAAATCTAGCCACCTGTCTTTGTTGTGTGATGGTTTGGTGTAGTGGTCAAGTGTGTGGACTCTAATCTGGGAGAACCAGGTTTGATTCTCCACTCCTCCACTTGCAGCTGCTGGATAACCTTGGGCAAGCCATAGTTCTGGCACAGCTGTTCTCTCAAGGACAGTTCTATCAGAGCTCTCTCAGCCCCACCTACCTCACAAGGTGTCTGTTGTGGAGAGGGGAAGGGAAAGGAGTTTGTAAGCCACTCTGAGTGAAGGGTGGGATATAAATCCAATCTCTTCTTCTTTTTCCTGTCAGACAGGAGGTAGTTGAGTTTAATTTTATTTGATCTGCCAGGAAACCTTTCTAACAACAGACTAATATAGTCTCCATGCAGATCACCATATGGAATACACAGTTAAAGAATATATGTTCCAGAGAGTCTATTTCATGGAGGGGGCCGGAGTAGAACCTCAGTGAGTAAGGGGTCCCTTTAAACCTCCTATCCAATGCTGCAGAAGGCAAGGACATACTTCTGGCTAAAGTGAGTTACTAGATTTGAGAAAATGTAAATAGGCTGTAGGAGCAACTATATATCTGGTATTTGCTGGAGAGAAATAGCCAGGAGAACTGAGAATATCCATTTGTCTTCCAGTGTCAGTCACCCTCTGCTTTATGAATGATTTTGCCCGGTCTATACCTAGATCCAGAAGGGCTTGGGGAGAGAAGCTTAGTTTCTGGATGGAATTCAAAATCGCTCTATGCCAATTGGACTGGAATTGGTCCTGAAGGATTAAAGGGAACAGACCCCTCAGGTTTATCTATATACTAATAGCCAAGAGGCCCCCTCTGTGCGGATATCTAAATCCGCACATAGGGGGCACTTGGGGGGCAGAGAGATTTTCCTGCACACTTGGACAATAATCCCCAAGTGTGCAGAAAAATCTGAAAAGTTTAAAAAACTATATGGGGGATGCTTAAATTCCCACAAAAGTAAAAAAGCTTTCCCTGCACATGCACAGAGAATGCCCTGGCAACTGTCTCACTGCCACCGGGGGGTGGGGTTTGGAGTAGGATTGGCAGTCCAGTGGCTGTGGGTCACTCAGGCCTTGCTGCCGCTGCCACCACTGGGGAGGGGGTGCAGGAGAAGACTTGGCGGCTGTGGGCCACTCAGGCCTTGCCACCACCACCACCACTACTAGGGAGGGGATGCAGGAGAAGGCTTGGTGGCCAGTGGCTGTGGGCCACTCAGGCATTGCCGCCACTGGGGCAGTGGGAGAAAGCTTGGTGGGCCTGCTGCGCTCACCTGCTGCCGCTTCCTCCTCCTGCAGAGCTCTTCCTGCTTCTGCAGGCCGGGAGCTGTGGGGAATACTCCCCCCCCCCACAAGTATCGTGGGTCCCACTCCTTGTATCACCCATTCAAAAATTGAGAGGATACGAATTCTAGCCTCTACCCAAAGCATTCCTGTTTCCAATCTGACCCAAGTGTTTGGCACACACTTAGGTACTTGTAATAGCACTCTAAGGAATGTAGACTGGACTGTCTCAAGTGGGGTGAAGGAGGAAAGTGGTGGCCCTAGGAATGTTCCATATATCAGGTGGCCCTAGGAATGTTCCATATATCAGACTTCGCTTTAAACAATCTAAGAGCAGCCAGTACATGGTGCCCCCCATGAGACCGATGGAATTTCAAAATACTATTTGCTGTTTTCTCTCCTGCATCGGCAGCATGACGTATCAGTGCCAGAAACTTGTAGTACTACCCCCAGATATTTGAAGTTGGAAACTTGTTCCAGCTTATGCCCCTGAAGTTCCCATCTAATCTTAGCGGGTTTTTTCCCTAAAAGCCAAAACCTTAGTTTTCTGATAACTGATGATAAGACATTCAGTGTTACAGTAAAGGAAGAATTTTTTTCAGAGACCATTTTAGCCCTATAGGAGTTCTAGAGAGTATTATGGCATCATCCATATACAGTAACATTCGAATGTGCTGATTTGCTTGTTTAGGGGGATGAAATCCAGGATCTGACATAAAATTTGCCTGATTATTCATGTAGAAAAGGAACACAAAAGGGGCTAGGAGGCAACCCTGCCCGACTCCCTTAGAGGCTTGGACAGGGTCAGCCAGATTCCCAAAACGACTACACCTAACTCTAAGGGCAGTTTGCTCATGAACGGCCTGGATAAGGAACAGCAGTCGTTTATCAATTGTGGAAGCCTGTAATTTCCCCCAAAGCCTAGATCTGGAAACTGTAAAAAGCTACTTTTAAACTGAAGATATAACTTCCTCAATATTGTTTTGTTTTCATATTATTTAGATTAGATATACTTATCCTATAATGTTGATTTTATGCTGATTTTTAACCTGGAATGCTGATGGTACCTATTTTTCATTAGTTTATGCCAAGATCAGCTGCTATTCTAGCTTCTAAGGCAGTTTTTATACTTCTGTTACAAAGTGTTACTTAGATATTTATTATTGTATTCAAGGCTATTGTTTTAATAAAGTCAACTGTTAACAGGAATCACACATTGAAATTTCAGTATATTCAATGAAAAACATTAAAAGCAATGGCTGGGCAAAGTAACTGTTCTTAGTCAACTCTTTGCACTTCTTGAAAGTGAATACCACTTCCATGTACTTGGAACCAGTGGGACATTATGCTGGGAAAGCAGACACAGGATCAGGCTGCAAGAACAATGAATTCACCGGGCTAGAAGATTCTATATAAACACAAAGGTCCAAAAATCCTTATCATTTTTCACATTTTGGACCCTTACAATGTAGTCAAAGGGTTTAGATTGGAGAAACTCTGCACAGGACTGTCCTGTTAGTAGGGTTACCATTTCCCAGGTGGGGGCAGGAGGAAATCCCCCACCCCCTAAACAGCAACATCATGCACAATGTGCTGATGTCACCCAGAAGTGATGTATGTGCGTTGGTGATGTTGGGGAAATGATAGTCTGGTTTTTGGGCAAAACTCTATGGTTTAAGGGCTATTTTACCACAGAGTTTTGGCCAAAAACCAGAGCATCACCCCCGACATCACTGGTGTGCCTAGATTATTTCCAGGTGACATATGCACATCGCGTGAGGTCCACTCCTGGAACGCCCCCCCCATCCCCCTGCTGGTGCGAGGACTGGACCCGGCAGCCCTAACTGTTAGACTAGTGAGGAAGATACCAGTTTTATGTTCTTGTATTCCAGAAGTATTCAGGATCTTTGTGGGAGACAAACACTCCCTTTTAAAGTCCTTGCAATCTTGTGTCTGAAGAAAGCATTTTACAATTTGTTCATTAATGAAGCATGAACATTCATTTTCATTCATATTTATTCAAATACGTCAACATCTTAAACACCACATTTTTACGGAATGGAAACTGACCCCATGCATACGTACATTCAAATTAACAAGGGGCTAACGATTAATTCGGGCTGAAATATTTGATAATGACTCTGGTATATTTTGCACATGCTAACTTTTTGATACATTACATGTTCTTAGTCAAAATGCAATATAAAACTTGATGACACACACACACTCATTAAGAATGGCTCTTTTCTACAGTTCAAAGAGAAACATTCACACAGCTAAGCAATGCAGACTCTTATCTTTCAAAAAAGCTCACAGGGTTTATCTCATTTTCCACAACACCTTTAGCTAGCCAGTCAATAGTCAACTGGCAAAGTACAAATCACTGCTTCTCAGTGATGTGGTTTTTAAAAATTGAACAGAGGGGGAATAGCATTGCCAAACGCCTCTAAATAATCATGTCAATGCTTTATCAGATACATTTTGATTCCCGCACTTAAGGATTATACACAAACAGCAACAAATAAAAGGATGCATTAGATATAACATGCTGCCTACCTCCCATCTGCAAGGGCTTGTGAGTGCATGCTTTATCCTTGAACAGGCCCCCCCCTTTCCAGAAATAAACAATCCAGCTCTGGTCAGTGTCTCTGTCACATTTTAAACAGGGCTGGATCCTCCACCAACACTACATCATTGCAGGAGGCTAACCGTGTACAACTCATATGCTATATAGTTTGTTTTGAAAGGAGACTACGCACATGTACGCCAGTGCATATCCTCACTACTGTAGGCCCAGCCACACACTCTTCAAAGCATTTCCCTTCATGCCATGTCTTTAGCTGCAATACCATAAATGTGTCTGCATTTGTGCCAACTGTTGCAAGCAAAATTCAGCTTGGATCGGCTTTTGACAATCACAACCAACCAAGGGGCTTTCCCCCCCCCAAACAGCCACACCTGGGTATCAAAAACTAATCCAGGCTAAGTGAGTATATGGCAGTCAGTGGGAATACAATGCCCAGCTCAGCTTGAAACAACACAGCTGAAGCTCAGCACAGGATGAGGGACAGTCACGAGTGCCAGAGACTTTGGCTGCATTCAAGAAAACTAATGAAAAACCAGAATTTTTCTGTGATGAACACAACCAGATTAATTATTGATCTGGCACATTCCTTCCCTTCACAAAGCACACAGAGACAGAAAAATGAAACCTCTGATTAAATCCAATTTGTTGAAATTTTTGCATGTAAGGATTTAAACTGATTTTTGTTTCTTTTCTCGATACATGCTCACCATGAACAAACTCTGGACTGTGATGTCTCAATAAGGCTGAAGGACTGTGTGTACGGGACATACAGCACACTTTTAGATATTAAAATCTTAAGGATATTTGCTGGCTCCTTCGCATAGCATCATAAACAGTTAATGAACCATGCTGCAATGCTAATTCTAAAATGCATACACAATTTTATCTACCCACAATCCCACAAGAACAAGATCCCAGCAGGATCAGACCAAAGGCCCATCTAGTTCAGCATCTTGTTCCTCATAATATCATGATAACTCCAGAAAGCCCAAACAACAAGTGTAGACAGCATCCCCCTTTGACGGTAGAGTAATATTCTATGATATTCTACAGACCCAAGAACATAAGAACATAAGAGAAGCCAATGTTGAATCAGGCCAATGGCCCATCTAGTCCAACACTCTGTCATACAGCGGCCAAAAATACCAGGTGCCATCAGGAGGTCCACCAGTGGGGCCAGGACACTAGAAGCCCTCCCACTGTTGCGCCCTCCCCAAGCACCAAGAATACAGAGCCTCACTTGCTCCAGAGTCCCTATCTATACCTTGTGGCTAATAGCCACTGATGGACTTCTGCTCCATATGTTTATCTAATTCCCTCTTGAAGCCGTCCATGCTTGAAGCCGCCACCACCTCCTGCGGCAGTGAATTCCAAGTGTTAATCACTCTTTGGGTGAAGAAGTCCTTCCTTTTATCCATTCTAACGTGACTGCTTTCATTGAGTGCCCACGAGTTCTTGTATTGTGAGAAAGGGAGATAACTACTTCTTTCTCAACCTGCTCTATCCCATGCATAATCTTATAAACCTCGATCATGTCACCCCTCAGATGTCATTTCTCCAAGCTAAAGAGCCCCAAGCGCTTTAACCTTTCTTCGTAGGGAAAGTGTTCCAAGCAAGCTTCACACAGTTGCTCCAAGGGAATACCAGGGCTGTGACGCAGAGGCAGGCAATGGCAAACCACCCTGGAAACATCTCTTGCCTTAAAAAAAATAAAAGTCTAGCTCATCACCTAGTGATGCATAACAGCAAAAGAGCTAGAACTTCTAATTGCAAGACAATCTTAGGATCTCCTGGCTATTCTACACGCAATGCCATGTGATTGCCTCCCCTCCCTGATCAGTCTTCCCTTCCCCAGCCAGTTCCCCTTCCTGGGTAGGCTTGAGGCGGGGGTGGGGGGGGGTGGGGGGGCAGAGAAAGAAAGCAACTTTAATTGTAAATGCGTTCTCAAAGCCCCCCCCCTGACTACAAATATCATTGGACAAATAAATATCATTACCAATATCTATTTTTACCCCCTTTGTTTTTATTTCCGGCAGTCTCATTTAATGTTAATAAAAAGGCAAATTTGCATATTTTCCAATAAAAACGTGTAATATTTGTTCACGGCATGCGGCTCTCAAACATCTGACGTTTATTCTGTGTGGCTCTTACGTTAAAGCGAGTTTGGCCACCCCTGCCGTGGAGTCCAATCTCCAAAGCAGCCATCTGCTCCAGGTGGACTGACTGCTAACAGTCTGGAGAGAGAGTAATTCTGGGAGGTCTCCAGGCCCCGCTTGGAGGTTGGCAACTACTTCCAGTGCTGAACCTTGGTACTGAAAGGGATTTAGAGGCTATCCCTTTTATGTCAAGAGCAAAGCATGCTGGTAATGTTCAGAGGAGAAAGTAAACAAGTTTCTGCTTCAGCCACACAACCATAAGAACACGGTCGATATGCTGCAATTTGCCAGTGAATTCAGTGGATTTTAATCTCCCTTCCCATTTCCCACTGAAGCAGCAGAGAAAGTCCAAAAAGCCAACAAAGATATTTCATGACACAGAGGCAAGATAAAAATAACTCAGCTGAATTAGTCACCTGTCCAAGACACTTTACAGCAATCTTTCCAGGGATGGGGAGGTTGCCCTTAACCTGGACCCACGTTTTCCTTCCATTCTGACATTTTCTGCTCATGCAGCCTAGCTATGATTTTTGCAACGGTGCTTGCAATTGTCCAGAAGGAAGCCATTTTAAATTTATTCTGTCCCCTTGTTGCACTTCCCCTTCTACTCCCCTGCACAGTCCCTTCTAGCATGCATCCTGTGCGCAATGCGCACGTATTTTCACATGTTTACGCAGAGCTTTTTAGATCTGCGCACAGGAGCTTTCTCTAGGCAGGCCCCACCCCCACCACTCACCTGATGCCCACAGAAGGGCACTTATGAAAGGGGGAGCTGGAGCCAGGCTGCCCGTGCCAGCCAGCTGATCCAGGCAAGGTAAGCCGTGGGGCCGGGTTGGGAAGAGGGCTCCCTTGCGGGGGATGGTGGAGGAGGCACGTAGCCCAGCTGACAGCATGACTGTCGGGGCTGGGGTGGGTGCGGGGAAGGCCTGTGGCAACAGCCGTGGAAGCTCACTTGGGGTTGGGGGGATAAGGTGGAGAAGGCATGCAGCCCAGCACGGCCGTCGGGGCTGGGGTGGGTACAGGGAGAGGGCTCACCTTGCGGCCTGGGCTGCAGCACCAACTGTGAAGGCTCACTTGGGGTTGGGGGGAAGGTGGAGGAGGCATGTAGCTCAGCCCGGCACAACTGTCGGGGCTGGGGTGGGTGCAGGGAGGGGTTCACCTGACAGCCTGGGCTGCAGCAGCGGCATGGAGACTTGCTTGGGGTTGGCGGGGAAAGATGGAGGAGGTGTGTGGCCCAGCCCAGCTAAGGCACTGGCTGCAGAGCCTCACCTTGGGTCAGGGTGGCTGAAGCCCATTTCCTTTCTTTCCCACTGAGTGAGTGGCATTATATCTCACAGATGTTTCTCTTCTCCCCAAACTCCACTCTCCCCATTTTCCACCACCAGATCTCCAGGAAATTCCCCACCTGAAATTGGCAACCCTACACCTCTGATGTCCCATACCTTCTTATCTTCCTATACAAGTCCTGTGGGAACCCTCTGGCTTAAAACCTTTGGTCTTTAACTCTCTCCATGGAAAGAAAGCCTAAGAAAGTATGAATTGCATTTCCTCATCCTCCTCCCCGCTGCCCTCTGCTTTCTTTGGCTGTCAAAAGAGGGATGATCTTTGGACCAGGGTCTTGTATTTCTGGTCATGTTACACCTTAAAGTGTTGTGCACATGGACATTGCTGTAAATGATCAAGTGTTTGCAGCTACAGCTAAAGCCTTCCATTTCCAAACAACTTTTGTGTGCAAGTTAACTCTATGGATTAATGGCCTCCAAAACATCTTATGGTTAACAGCCAGCCTTGCTTTCCTTTTTTTCTTTTCCTTTCCAGGAGCTAAAGGAAATTTGGTGGGAGAAGAAGCTGGTGAAAAATACTAGGAATATATTGTGCTTGGGGTAGACCTGTTCCCTGGAGGCCAGGTCTACTAATATAGTGGAAAGGGGTGGGTAAAATTTAGTGTTGCCAAGTCACTTACATGTAATACTGGGGGAGACTTGGGTCCAGACCAGGACATTCTCACGCATGCACGCTGCGATGACATCACCCGGAAGTGACATCATCACGTTGGGCACGTTGCTGGGTAACACTCTAGCAATCCGCCTGGACACCTTGATCACGAAGGAGGTTTTCCCAGGGTGAGGCTCATCCATGGCACTCCGGGTGTGCTGACCCCTGCGATTTCCCCAAATGCAGGAAACTCTAGTGCATAACCATAGAGTTTCCAGGCAGATTGCTAGAGCATCACCCGGCGACGTGCCCAACATGATGACGTCACTTCCGGGTGACGTCATCGCACCAGGCACGTTGGCCCAAACGGGGTGCTTTGGGGGTGGGGTCCCCCCACCAGCCTGATCCGGACTGGCAGATTGGGGGCCCTTTTAGCGGGGGAACCTCCACCTTCCCGGGGGACCTGGCAGCCCTAGTGAAATGTGACTTGATTCTGTTTTATCTAATAATGTTTAAACTATTCTTAATTTTTTATTTATTTATTTATTATTCACATTTATATCCCGCCCTCCCCAGCAGGCTCAAGGCAGCTAACAATAAGGGCTCGAAGCCATAATAAATATTGTTTACATATAATTTAAGAGAATTTAGTCTGAGATTTTGACAAGGTTATGGAAGTAATCTAAAAAATTTACATGGCTAATTTACATGATAGTCAAATGTAGACTCGCTCACAACTTTAATGCTAGTAGCTTTTTTGCTCACGAGGTAGAATTTCTGCTCACAACAGTGTGGAGCTTAGAGGGAACATTGCTCCGCTGCATCTTCCCTAACAATCAGTGACCAAGGGAGAAAGAAAGAAAATGGCAGCAGGATCACTGATGCATATGCTCCAAGCATACCTATTCCCACCAGAGAACTCATATTTTCTGACAACAGTCCCTTGGGGATGGGAAGAAAAGATCTTGGGGATACATCTAAAAAGTTCTGTAGGCATTCTTCAGGTTCCAGCCCCATTCCCTGGGTGTCATTCTAACCAGAATACAGATGGATCCAAACTTTAGAGTACAATCAAATATCAGTCACACAGACACACAAAACTTTGTACTACTTCCCTTCCATTCCCCCTAACTGCCCTTCCAGTAAATGCTGCCAAGAATGTTTTTGAAATTAAGCTATTGTACAGCTAGGACTGTTGAGGGGGGGGAAACCCCTCTTAGAATACTTCAATAAAGAAAATTTATGGTCTGTTCATAACCATACCCTGCTTCAGATGCTAATGAGTTATTTTTCCAAATAAATGAATACAGCGTATTACAAGCAGAGAAAGCCTTCTGGTAGTATGGGGGGCGGGGCAGAAGTACACAAGGATGCCCCTAGTTCATCAGTGAAAAGATAGAAGGTATACTGCTATAGCTACACATTATGGATTGTGACCAGCATTTCATCCTCCACTTCCCAGTTTCCTGAAAGAGAAGTTACCATTGCCTCAGATGATTTAGAGCAGTGCTTCCCTACTTTTTCAAGCATGAAGACCGATTTTAATATTTTTAAAAAATCATGGACCCCACCTAGGGTGGCCAGATCCCTCAACTTGCCAGCAGAGGATGGGGGGGTGAACTTACCAGAAGCCGGGAAGAATACTGAAAATAAATGTGATGTGCCCACATGACCTGGAAATGATGCGGGCACATCTGGAGGGCAATACTCTGGTTTTTGGGCAAAACTCTACCATAGAGTTTTGCCCAAAGACCAGACCGTCGTCCTGTCGTGCCCCCCCCCCGGTCACTGATATGCATATGTCACTTCTGGCTCATGTAGACACATTGTGTTTATTTCTGGCTTCTTGCCTGTTGGGGGGCAATTTGGGGGGTGAAGAGGAGCACCTGAAACCAGGGAATCCATGCCCACATCGTGGGGGGGGGGTCTGGCATGGCATCCTTAACCCCACCCCCTAATGGTCGTACTATCAGTATCCATTGATCAAGAAAATACATAAGGACAAAAAGATCAAAATGACAATGCTGAGTAAACATGGATTCACAGGCCACTTCCAATATCTCACGGCCCCCCAGGAATCCCCAGCCCCAGGTTGGAAACCACTGATTTAAACCTTTTCCAAATTGCACCCACTGTTCAGAACAGATAAACTGTCTCAGGTGACATGTTCTGCAGAAGCAGCGTGCAAATATTTCTAAACTAGGACTGCTTCCAACTTGCTGTTCAGTTTGGGAAAACAAAACTGACTCAGATCTGTCATCTTTCCACAGACAAAGATTTGCATAACATAGCGCATTGCATAAACAGGATGGCAAATGGTAATAGACACGTCTCTCCCACACCTCTGCACATCCAAAAAAGCTTGACTGACAACTGCTAGCCAGGAGGCCTAACAGTATGCAGGCTACAGAGCCAAAATGTACTAATGAAATGGGGGACTCTGGCACAACATCTATTTTACGTATTTTTAATTCAACAGAAAGTTTGCATATTAATGCCATGCTCATCTAACTCCACAGCTATGTAATTAGTCACTGAGGCCAAAGCCTAATTATTTGTAAATGAGCAAAGGAAAAAGTTTAGCAGAACTTACAGTCCTTTCAAAAGAGCCCACACATATATCACACATATATCCCGCTTCACATCTTGATGAACCATCACTCTGCAGAGAAGGATAATTTTAAGAGAGAGCCCATCAAAATCCCTGGAGGGGAGGGAAGCAGCAGAGCACAGAGCAGAATTCCTGGCATTCCAGCAGGCACAAGTTTCAAGCTTTCGTCCCTGCCCTCTGGCCTCACACAACTGCTGGCACCACACAGCCCTTCCCCACAGCTCATGGGAGAGCCGCGTATTTTTTCCACTCAAAGGGATCGAGCACATCACACTCCTAAGAGCTTCGATGCCTGCCCCCAAAGACGGTCGCACACAACTTACACTTCGGCCATTTCCTCAAAACTTATTTTCTTTTTAGAAATAAAATGCATTTTACGGAGAGCTCAACAGAATCATAAGGAAGATTTTGAGGAGGAGAAAATTGCAGCCTTCTTCCACTCTGAGTAGAAAGAGTCACCATATGTTGTTTCCCTTATACCATCATCGCGGATAAGTCTTAATATGACTAGATCAGGCTGTTCGTATGAAGAGAAACCGGCGTCAGTTAAGGGCGTGATTATTCTTGAAATGCTCTCACTATAAAGGCGCAGCACAAGCAAATGCTATAAGAAGTGTAGTTCTAGTACTAGTACGTCTGCAAAATATTAATACAGACACACCTACATAAAGGGTAAATGGCAAACTGGCCATGGTAAATTATTTACAGCAAGATATCTATTTAGAAAGGTTCAAAGGCACTGTTAAGATGATGCCAGTAAAAGAATTTATTGAATGCTCACGTTAACGTTATTGCACAACATAGTAGGCTAGTAAGAATGGGAACTACCTAATGGATTTGTACACTGTGAGAGAGGCCCTCGCCTGCAGGCTCTCTAAAAACCACAATTTGAATCTTTTCCATTATGCCACCAAGACTGATAACAATCCAGTTATTATAGAAGAACCCATCGGCTTGCCTGTTGAGGAATCTGCACACATCCTCCACAAGGCGTTTCAGAGTCAGACTGGCTAGAGCAGAGGTGGCCAAACCGTGGCTCAGGGGCCCCATGCGGCTCTTTCACACATCTTGGGCGGCTCCCGGCAGGGCGGCTGGGGAAGCCGAATATCATTTGCAAACGAATATCACTGGACAAATAAATATCATCACCAATATCTGCTTTTACCACTTTTGTTGTTCTTTTTGGCAGTCTCGTTTATAATGTTAATAAAAAGCAAATTTGCATATTTCCCAGTAAAAATGTGTAATATTTGTTCATGTCTCGCGGCTCTCGGACATCTGACATTTATTCTGCATGGCTCTTACGTTAAGCAAGTTTGTCCAAACCTGGGCTAGAGAATGTGGGTTGGCCTGTCTGCAAAGGGAAGGTGATTTCCAGCCAATTTTATTGCACTCTCCTGCCACAGAACCCTCACACACACACACACACACACACACACTTACACTGCCCCTAGTGCCACCCCCCCAGCAGTATTTTTCAAGGGGGGGGGGGTTAAGCCTCAGCAGGAGGGGGGAGGTACAGAAGCTGCACTCTGATGAGAGAAATCCTTCCACCATTCCTGGTGAGATGTGCATCTTCTCTGGTGTGCACAGTACCCTGTACAGTAGTTACAGATCTGAAGGCAAAAATCTAAGATTTCACTGCAGTTCACCCATGAATATCTAGAAGTTGCCCACAAATAGCACAGTTAAGTCTATATAGTCCTGAGCAAAAGGCTCAATGTAAACAGTACACAGATGGTAAAGAAGGAGGACACATTCTCACCTCTATCTTATTATAACGTTATCATAAGACTTCTGTTAAGCAAGTGAAGACTAAACATAACCAAATGGGTTATCAGTATTCTATAGGAACAGACAGTTACTTGCTAAAGGGGTTTCAGAAATGTGTGTTCACTCAGCTCTTTAGCAGTAGACTACAACAATTTCCAGCTCAAGCTGTCCCTTGATAGCATGTGTTGCAAAAGCAACTCAATTTGCATCATTACATGATCAGCAAGCCAGGAATAACAACAGTCACCTAGCTTCCAAGGTCATTGTTGAGATTACATGATAGTGTACATTAAGTACAATGAACACCTGCAAGCAGTATGTAAATGCTAAGTTTTTAATTATTATACAATAGGGTTGCCAGGTCCCCTCAACACGCTGGCAAGAGGATTTGGAGAGTGTCCTGGGATGCCCCCAATTTGATGACATCACCTGGAAGTAACGTCATCAAACTGGGGATGTTGCACAGCGACGGTCTGGTTTTTGGGCAAAACACTATGAAAAAACCAGCTTCAAACCATAGAGTTTTGCCCTCAAGCCAGAGTGTTGTTGCACAACTTCCCCAACATGCTGATGTCACTTCTGGGTGACATCATCACATTGAGGACGTTGCACAGCGACATTGCTGTTAGCCAGCAGAACCCTCACTGAGACCTGGGGACTAGCAACCCTACAATGACCAATAAGTTGCTTTCATGTTAGTCATTTGCCCATCCTTTCTGAATTCTTGCAATTATGAAAACTAATCAAGAGCACTCCTTGACTATATGCGTCATCCTTATGCCAAGCACACACAACAGATAGGCAGTTTCTTAGCCTATCAGTATCAGCCACCGTACTATAGGTACTTGTCTGTGCTAATGTTTATCAAGCAAGAGTTAACTAGAACTACTTTTAAATACAGTTAAGTATCTGCCCTGAGCAAGAGACAAATCCATATCGGCACTTTTCTCTAAACAAATGTCTTACTGCTCCTTTAGTAAGAGCAATTAAAACCTGTGGAACAAGATAGTACAGGGAGCAAGAATAACTGGCCTCATCTGACTTTGTTTCAATAGAAATTTAATCCCCAGGCTTTGTTAACAGACATTCTAAAGCACTTGAGTGGATAAGATGCTGAAACGACCACCTTGTGACTTATTCCATAAAGATACATGACATGAGAGCTCCTATTAAACTGGCTTTTCAAAAATTCTTAGTAACAATTAGACAGTGTGAGGTAAATAAAATCCCAAGATTAAAAAATGCTGAAAGAGACTTGTTGGAATGAAGCTGCCCAGGGATCTAAGAATTCAAGTCACTTTCTTACACAGCCAGGGAAATGCTGATTGGTGTGAAGCCGTTTTCTCCAGGCCAGTTTGGTCAAGGATCCTGGAGGGGTTTTTGCCATCTTCTGGGCATGGGGGGGTCAGTGGGGGTGTGGGGGGAGGTAGTTGTGATTTTCCTGCATTGTGCAGGGGGGGTTGGACTAGGTGACCCTGGAGGTCCCTTACAACCTTAATTCTACAGAAATCAAACAATATGGTTGACACTGCTGATCCTGTTGTATGTATGATACTTACCACACGACAACTACCATATTGGATTTATGATCTGAAACTGGGAATAAGTTTAACAGAAATTACATTCATTGCATTACATTTTACACTTGATTATACATGTCTGACTCCTATGGATTGATATTCATAAAAACTGAGTTTCAACACATGCTATAACTGATGCAGACAGAATGGCATGCATCCTACTACTATGTGCATAGAACATAGCATTTCCCTGTATTCTTCTCTGTTCCCTTCCAACCTTTCGGAAAGTCATTCCCAAGGAGGCAGGACACATGCTGAGGAACAGCTGTGCAGGTGAAGGAAGACTGGGCTGAGAAAGGACAGGGGGGAAACTGCTTCCTCTTCTTGCACGCACAGCTCTGCTGAGGAAATGGCTCAGTTCCATCCACTTGTCCTGCCTTACTCCAGCTCACTGACCCACACAATTGATCCTTGGGACAGACCCCACAAGGAATGCTCTTTTCATGAGTGAGAAGGGGCTGCAGGGATGGGGAACAATGTGGAAATGCTCTGTGTGCCTTCTGTGCATGGACTGTTCCTTAAATGTGGTTTACGAATCATGAGTAGACTGTAAGATGACACTATATTTCTGCAGGACAACATTTTAGTTTAACCCTACAAAGATTGCATTACCTAATACGGCAGTAACATAACCTTAAATATTCAGACTAGTAGAGCTTTAGACAAAGGAAATATGTTAAAGAAAATTCAATTTTGTTTTATCAGTTTCAGAATTTAAAATCCTTTTTCTGCTTTAACAATGTATTATGGCAACCAACTCTACAAATAAATTACATATGTTGTACTCTAGAATTTAAAAAGTTTCTTATTTCTCCAAATCTATTACATGCCATCCCCATATGGTGAAAAATGAGACATCTAGATTTTCCTAGCATAAACCTTTCACTACTGCCTTGTCGCAATTGGTCACTACTGCCTTGGTGTGATAACATCCATTTTCAGCCAAAAGCCATACCAAACAGCCCAAACTACAAAAATGGGCATAAGAAATATGCCCATCTCCACAGTCTATGAGACATCATTGGAGAGCAACATAGGTGAGACTGAAATCTGATTCTCTATGATTCTCCAGGGCTTTTTTTGTAGAAAAAGCCCAGCAGGAACTCATTAACATAACAGGCCACACCAAACAGCAGAAACTCATTAGCATATTAGGCCACACCCTATGACAGAACAGCTTATTAGCATATTAGGCCATTCCCAATTAATCCAATACTCATTAGCAACCAAGTTAATAGGAAATTTTTATTTGGTAACGATACAAGAGTAACTCGGAAAGCAGAGTCTTCTGGGATACATTCCAGTGCTATACCTGCCTTTCATTTCCGTATGCCTATACATTGTGTGTTTGTGTGTCTGTGTGCAATTTCAAACTCTTATGCCCTTCTTAAAAATGTCCACTGCATGCTGCACTGATGCTTTTGCTGACTGAACCCTCCATAGTAACAGGTATGACTCCTCCTTCAGGCTGATTATAATTAGAAATCCAATAAAATGTATGAGCAATTCAAACGAAACACTTTGATACACATTACTTTGGCACTGTCAGCTTGCCTAAGGTCACAACCTAACAGTGAAGGGAATGAGAACAGAACCAAGCAGGTCCAGCCCTAACAATGCCAACAGATACAGGAAATCACCACAGAAAAGGGGGTAAACACAGGGCAAGACTCAAGGGAGCAACTGTATTTGCATAACAGGTATAGCAGTACAGCTCTGGGCTGTTTAACACCTTATGTTACAGAACCTACAGAGAGAGCCTCCATGCAGGAAAAAGCACAAATAGTGGCACTCCTGGAGCACAACCCAAGACCATGCACTGGAAGAAAACACAGAACACACATCACATGGATTGCAGTCCTCACTGAAAACTCCCAGGTTTTACAGCATCAGCTAAACTTTATAAAATCCATCCCTTCTACTGACAACTTACCCTGTCTAAAAATCAAAGCAAATGGAAAGCAACTGGATTTCCAGCACTGGTGCAAATGGGTCTGTTAACAGAGGCAAGCAGATGAAGTTATATAATAAAAAGCATGTTTGCTTCATCTCTAACTTTAGAGGGAGCCCATGGGAAGGTTGAAACGGTGTTTCCAAGCTTAGGGTAAGTAAATACAACATGAGCAATGGAAACTAAGTGTACTGAGCTATTTGTACCACCTAATCCCTGTCATTTCCCACCTATTGTCGTGGACTTCCACAACACTATCCCTTTCGGAGTGGTTGGGAATTACAAGTTAGTAGCCAAAAATTTCTACATTTCAACACTCTCAGCAGGTATTGTGCCAGAAAAACACAACCTGTTATAAGCAGCAACTAGCAGTCCCACTAGGAGACGGAAGGCAAATGTTTTGGGATTGTGCTCCCTTAAGCACTGTAGCATTTCAGCCCAATGCTATGCACATTTTCTCAGAAGTATCACCAAATTCAACAAGGCCTACTCCCAAGTAAGCATTCGCAGGATCACAGCCTTGGCTAATGGAAGACATCTTGGTAGCTTTGGGGAACAAGAAGATGTACAGTCCTTTAGTCATTTTGAGTTTAGGCAACAGATTTTCCAGCAATGTATTAGATTTCACATGTTTTAAATACTACATTATTATAGCTGTTGATACATGCTCTGTGCCTTCAGGGATAGGGTGGATCAGACATCTAGAGTCCAAGGAAAAGGCCCTACTTTTATAAACTAAGTGCAACAAGGAACATGCATGCATATCTGACTGTGCCACACGCAAATCAGGACTACACTGTGATAAAACACCTTACAGTTACAGCTTCAACTGCCACCCTGTGCCACAATCCCACCACTATTACAAATCCTTTGCCAGCCTTGTGTGTATGTGTAAGAGATTTAAAGGGAGATGCCACCCTGCCAGCAGAATAAAACCAGGAAGTCCAGGTAGTCTTATTTTACAGCCAAGTGCACCCAAGCAGTCAATATTCAGGAGACAAAAAAACTGAGACTCAAAACCTCCAATAGTCACTAGAATATGGGACTCTCACAGGAGACCCCCAGACACAAACAGGTAGAAGGAGCTGAGCCACTCCAGAGGGAATAGATCCCCCCCCAAAAAAAGAAGTGGGGGGTGGGTGGGGAGAGACTGCCAGACGGCCCTGCCCTCCCTCGGTAGGGGGAGAACAGTCCTTCCCCAAAAGGGGCGATTCCCAACTGGTGGAAAGAGTCCTTCCTCAAAGGTGGCCCGGCCTTGACGGTGGCCGGATACTGCGGTGCAGAGAGAGAGAGCGAATCCAAGAGGCATAAACGGGGCTTGACAGGTGGGTCGAAAGGGGAGTCCAAAACGTCACTCTCTCCTCTGCGGGTCACGTCAGAAAACCGGCGGCGGAGGAGGGAGGAGGGAGAACGAAGGGGGCAAAAGGGAGGCTTGTTCGACGTCTTGCGGCCGAGCGGGGCGCGGGGGCAGAAGGAAGCGGCCTCGGAGTCCCTTACCTGGCCCAGTCTCCACGCCCGTAAGCCGGGGCAGGAAGAGCAAAGGGAGCAGGCAGCCCGGCCCGGCTTAGCAGCAGCAGCAGCAGGAACTCCGAGGACTCTTCCCTCCTCCTCCTCCACCTCTTGGCTGCTCCCGTTCCCCGGTGCAGATGATTACCGGCTCCGCTCCAGCCGAGTCGACCCACTTGTCCCTCTGCGGGCGGCGCTTCGACGTCCGCTTCCGGGCTCCCCTCGCCAAGTTGCTCCCGCTTCTCTTCTTCCAGAGCAGCTCCTCGGCCGGCGGGCGGGCGGGCGGGCGGGCGGGCGGGCGGGCGGGCGGGCGAGGCGAGGCGAGCGCGCCTCCCGCCCCCTGCCCCGCTCCAGGCTGGAATGCGGCGCGTCTCCCTCTCCCGCTCTGCCCCCCCTTCCTCGCTCTGCAACCTGCAGCCTCGCCTCGACACACCGGCCGGGGCGCGTCGCTCTCGGCCTCCCATTGGCCGGCCCCGCCTCCCCAGCTCGGGCCTAAGCTCCGCCCCCGAGACCTGCCGAGCCAGGTGTGGGCGGAGCGAGCGCGGGACGAGGAAGGGGCCGAGCAACCCTCGACGGACCCCGCTGCTCGTCTCTCTCGCCCGCCCGGCCCGCCGGCCCGTTCCCTCAAGTTTGTGCGGGGGAGGACACCTTCCCTTTGCTTCCTGTTGGACTTCGTGCAAATCCGTGCCGGGAGGCGGGGTTTGCACCAGGTTGTGCTCCAGCAAGGCACCGTCTCCGTCTCCGCCAACCCGCAAAGGGAAGGGGGTCGCTAGTTCTTTTTCTTCAGATTTCTTTTTTTAAAGCACCTGGCGGAGAGTTGGCCTGGCCTACACTGAACTGCAGGCTGTGGAAGGTCAGTAGTTCAGCAGTTCGAGACCCGTGAGTGCCGCATGACGGAGTGAGCTCCCGTCTCTAGTTCCAGCTCCTGCCAACCTAGCAGTTCGAAAGCAAGAAATTGCAAGTAGATAAGTAGGGACCACTTTGGTGGTAAGGTAACAGCGTTCCATGCGCCTTGGTGTTTAGTCGTGCTGGCCACATGACCACGGAAACGTCTTCGGACAGCGCTGGCTCTTCGGCTTGGAAACGGAGATGAGCACCGCAACCCTAGAGTCGGATTCGACTGGCTTTCGAGCAAGGGAACCTTTACCTTTACCTTTTACTTCAGAACCAGTTCTTAAAAGCCAAGGGGAGAGAAAGACTTCCCTGTCGCGTGAGAAAGCTAGGCGGCGACGTTGGTGGGTGTCTTCTACAGGGTTTGGGCAAATAAGCTGCCCTTCTCTTTGCTGGAGGTTTCGTTTTCATGAGGGAATCAGAAGGAAACGGAAGAAACAGGCCCTGTTGTTGGTCTGAAGCAGCAAAACAACAACAGGAAAATTTCTTGCTGCGGTACCTTCACATGCTTCTAACAGCTTTTTTTCAGTGGTCCTAGCATATCTGTGGGGCTGTGGTGGCTCAGTGGTTAAGATGCTGAACTGCAGACTGGAAGGTTACTAGTACTTCAGCAGTTCGAATCGAGACCCGAGAGTGCCACATGACGGAGTGAGCTCCAGTCTCTGGCCCCAGCTCCTGCCAACCTAGCAGTTCAAAAGCAAAAAATTGCAAGTAGATAAATAGGTACCACCTTGGTGGGAAGGTAACAGCGTTCCGTCCATCTTGATGTCTAGTCATGTTGGCCACGTGACCACGGAAACATCTTCAGACAGTGACCACAGAAACATCTTCAGACTCTCTGGATTGGAAGTGGAGATGAGTACTGCCCCCTAGAGTTGGATTCGACTGGCTTTTAAGCAAGGGAAACCTTTACCTTTTACTAGCACATCTATGGGCAGCTTACTTGACTGGAAGCCTTATTCAACTGAGAGCAGACTTTTGCACTCTCTGTTCCAAAAGCAGTAATTTCCTACTGATTCAGACACAGATGCAGCTCCAATTTATCATACACTAGGGTAATCTCAGATGGGTTCGGCTGTAGTAACAATATAAAACAGGGTCCAGTGGCACCTAAGTGACTACATTTATTCCATTATGAGCTTTCATGAGTCACTTTTATCAGATGCATGAAGTGTGCATCCATAAGGCCAACATATTTATATGTTAAAGGCTGTAAACAACAGAAGGGTGGAATGGGGGAACATGTTACAGTGACCAGTTTTTTAAATATCCAATCAGGAGTAATCAAGCTACTCAGAGTAGTTGAAGACTCTAAACTGTGGATAGGTAGACAGACAAAGCAGCATTAACACAAATTCTAATCTATGAAAGTGCAAGATGAAACATTATAAGCAGATCCAGTTAAAGTCCACAAGGGTAGCATTTGTCACAGAACTACAGTTCCCAGATTTCTTTGGATCTGTGTGCCATAGTTGAATTCACATTTTTGTGCATATCTCTTTGTTTTGTAAAGGCCACAATTTTACATCGCCCACCCATCTCCTGTTTTGTTTAAGCTGAGCTCTGGGTGTGGTATGGTAGAGCAGTTATCTAAATAAAATCACTACATTGTGCTTTTCAAAAAGTCTCATCTCATGTTTTTTTCTCCACACACAATCTAAATGCACTTTCAGGGGAATTGCTGAAAAAGTACTCAGAGCTTGTGTTCTCAAACATATTCTAGGCTAAGATCTAGAAAGAAAGCCCAAATCAATCATGCAGTTACCTTTTCCTCCCCTTATTAAAGCAGTGCCATTTTCATATTAGCAAATATAAATTACATTTGTCTATAACTTATTGTTAGCATCTCAAAGAACCCCTCCTTTAAAAGTTTTCTTTTGCTTGTGATGAAATTGCTAATCTTTTTATGGCATAAATATTGGTGCCTTTCAGTTTTGCTTAATATCACTGTTTTTAGAAACCTTAAAAGGGAATAAAATCCTAGAATGCAAATCCTTCAGAACCACAACCCTATATTTCTATGAAATTCCTCCATGAAAGCAGACAGGTCACACAGGTGGTCC